>LZPO01066290.1:422702-434366 GCA_001675575.1 Neotoma lepida
CCCAGTGTCCCCCTGAGCCCAGTGTCCCCCTGAGCCCAGTGTCACCGAGCCCCAGTGTCCCTCTGCCTCTGATGATCCTAGGTCTGATCAGGAGAGTTTTACTTTAACTAAAGAGGTATGGGTGTCCCCATCCAGCAGGGAATAGACAGAAGAGAAACCTCATTCCCCATTCCCTCCAGAAGGAGTAAAATGCCTAGGGATGGTGGTGGGATGGATTTATTAGCCGCCCAGCCAGGGAGGTATCTTCTGGGACAGACCTAAGCTAATAACCTAAGTGGCCTTTCCTTATCTTCTCCTAAAATGTTCTGGGGCAGGCTATGTCCAGAGGCGTTTCTGCCCATCACTCTACAGTCTTTTACACATGCAGTTCCAGACTTTGTCATAAGCATGCCCACAAGTGAGTCTGGCATCTTTTCTCTCTCCTCCCCCCTGCCTCTCCATATTTTGAGACAGAGTTTCTCTATGTAGTCCTGATTGGTCTGGAACTCACTATGTAGACCAGGCTGCCCTCAAACTCAGAGAGATCTTCCTGCCTCTGCATTCCTACTACTGGGATTAAAGGCCTATGCCACCATGCCTGGCTCTTTTTATTTGTCTTAAAATCTAAGTGAGGTCATGGGTTAAGTAGTTTGGTAGAATGAGAATGGTCCCCATAGGTTCATGTATTTGAATGCTTAATCACCAGGGAGTGGAATTCTTTGAAAAGATTAGAAGGATTAGGAGGTTATGGACCTAGACATCCAGGCCCACTGTCTCTCTCTTCCCACTACCTTGCAGATCAGGATGTAGCTCTCGGTTCCTTCTCCAGTACCATGTCTGCCTATGTGCTGCCATGCTCCCACCATGCTGGTAATGTACTAAACCTCTGAAACCATAAGCCAGCCCCAATTAAATGCTTTCTTTTATAAGAGTTGCCTTGGTCATGTGTCTCTCCACAGCAACAGAACACTGACTAAGACAATAGAGGAAATTTCAAGACAGGATGACCTGCAGGATGTGGCCTTGCTGCTTAGATATGAGCCACCATGCCCAGTCTTGTTCACATTCATCAGGCAAGAGGCACAGGGCACGTCTCGGAGGCTGAAGCAGGAGGATCATGGGTTTTGAGGCCATCTTGACCATGTAGTGAGATGAATTAAAGAGAAAAGAGAAGTGGGGGCTGCAGAGATGGCTCAGCGATTAAGAGTACACCCCACTCTCATAGGGACCAGAGTTTGGTTTCCAGCACCCATGTCAGGTAGCTCCAGGGGATTCAACACCCTCTTCTGGCCTCTGTGGATACTGCACTCACACGTACTTGCGCGACAGACAGACAGACAGACAGACAGACACACACACACACAATTACAAATAATAAAAGCTTAAAAGAAATAAAAAGGAAAGAAAAGAAAGGAATAAAAAGGAGGGAAAGGGCCGGGTGTGGGCCTTTGATCCCAGCACTCGGGAGGTAGAGGCAGGCGGATCTCTGTGAGTTCAAAGCCAGCCTGGTCTACAGAGTGAGTTCCAGGACAGCCAGGGCTGTTACACAGAGAAACCCTGTCTCAAAAAACAAACAAACAAAAAAACCAAAAAAAGAAAAAGAGGAGGGAGATGGAGGGAGGAGGGGGGAATGAGGGCAGATGGAGGGAACTGCTCGCTGTGATATTATGTGCTCACCTTACATCTGATTGGCTTCTTATTTGAATGATACTGATTTTTGAAATATAAGATAACATGAACTTTCTTGTTATCAAATCCACAAATATCAGGTCCTAAAAGAAAAAAAATTAGGTGCTCTCAATTTTCTTCCAGACTGTATCCACATACAGAAACACCTGACTAAGCATCCTCCCTGAACACAGAGCAAACGCATCTGTCCTGGGACATCCTGACTTCAACAGAAGACACTGAAGCAGAGGTCTAGTGACCAGCGCCCTCTTGGCAACTATGAATCAGCACACACAAGAAAACAAGGCCCAGCTGGGCAGTGTCCTGTGGCCACAGCACAGGGAGGCTGAGGCCGGAAGATTGCCGATTCCAGCCTGGGCAGCGTTTCCAGCTCCTGACAGTAAAACAGTGAGCTGGAGAGTCGGCTCAGAAGGTCATGCCCCAGGCTGAGAGGGAGAAAGCCCAATCCTACACCGTGGCCTCTGACCTCCACATGCATGCCTTGCATGAATAACTTTTAAAGATTATTTTGTGTGACTGTGTGTGTGTGTGTGTGTGTGTGTGTGTGTGTGTGTGTGCATGCAGGTACCTGTGGTGGCCAAAAGAAGGAGTCAGATCCCCTGGATCTGGAGTTATAGGTGACTATGAACCATCCTACTCTAGTGCTGAGAACTGAACTGAGGTCCTCCACAAGGGCAGAAAGCGCTCTTAACTACTAAGCTCCAGCCCCCATATATATATATATATATTCTTTAAACTGAGAAACACTCATTTTTAATGTTTGAATTTAATTCAAATAAAAATTATAAAAAAAATAAAATTTTAAAAAGCACAAAAAGAGCTCAGGCATTTTGTGCTGTTTTGTCTTTTTGCTTTTTTACAATAGTGACAGAGGAACCCAGGGGGCCCTCACACTAGTCAGTCAAGCACTCATCATTTGGACTACAACACAGCCCAAAGGATTTATTTCATTTCAGTGCAAGGTGTGTGTGTGTGTGTGTGTGTGTGTGTGTGTGTGTCCATTTGTGTGCATGCTTGCATGTGTGGTGTCTACACATGAATGTGCAGAATGCTCTGCCTGCATGCATATGCTGAGGGCAGAGGCAAGACTTCAGGTTTTCTCTATCAGATGCCATCTTATGGCCTTGAGACAGGGCCCTCACTAAGCTGGAAGCTGTTCCTTCCAGCTAGACTGGCCAGCCTGAGGTGCTCTCAGGGTCTACCTGTCTCTACCTCCAGTATTGGAACTGCAGGCACACATAGCCACGTCTGACTTTTTAGTGGGTTTTGGGGATTTGAACTTAAATACAGTTATCCCCTGAACCATCTCCCCAGTCTTTATTTTGTTTTCTACATTTTGGAAGGGTTTGAGACAGGGTGTCATTGTAGCCCAGGCTGGCCTTGAACCCTGTAGCTAAAGATGACCTTGAACTCCTGATCCTCCTGCCTCCACCTCCCAAGAACTGGGATGATGCCTGCTTTATGGGGTGCCGGGGGATGGAACCCAGGACTTTCTGCATGCTAGACAGGCATGCTAGCAACTGAGCCCAGCCCCAGCCCACATTGCAATCTTTCAAGCATTGCCACTCTCTTAGAAGTGACCAGAAAGTCTACCATCCCTTACCTGACAGTCTGGACTTGTTTCAGCAGCCAGAGTTTGTCATTTTGGGACACATGTGTTGACGTTACCTGTCCAGTGTCCCCACTGAAACCCCAAAGTTTCTCACTGGTTTGAATCTCTGGAAGCAAGGCCATGTTATTTAGCCAGGCTGGCATCATGCTCTCACCTTCCTGCCTCCTCCTAGGTGCTGGCGGGGGGCAGGGTTTACCACCAGGCCCACTATTAACATCTTACTCTTGAAAACTTGATACTTTCTGCTCAGGTGTGGTGGAACACACCATTAATCTCAGTACTTGGGATGCAGAGAAAGAAGGATCTCTGTGAGTTCGAGGCCAGCCTGGTCTACAGAGTGAGTTCCAGGACAGCCAGAGCTGTTACACAGAGAATCCTTGTCTCAAAAAACAAACAAACAACAAATATTTTGTGTGTGTGTGATGTATGTGCATGTGTTTGAATGCAGGTGTGTGCCTGGCTCAGTGTGGTCTCAGCACTCAAGTTTCAGGGTTTAGGTTGTAGGTCAGGGTTAGTGTGTCTGCAAGGCTCTGGGTTTCATACTCAACACAGCCATGTTCAGGACCAGTGAGAAGCTCAGCAAGAAAAAGCACTCGCCATCAGGCTTGAAGGTCTGAATTCAATTCCCAGAACTCAAATGGAGGAAGGAAAGAACTGACTCCCTCAAGTTACTGAAGCTACAGAGATGGCTCAGCTATAAGGAGTGCTGGCTGCTCTTGCAGAGGATCCAGGTTCTGTTGCCAGCACCCACATAGCGGCTCACAACCACGTGTAACTCCAGTTCCAGGGGAACTGATGACCTCTTCTGGTCTCCACAGCCATCTGCATGTACATGTTGCACACAGATCCACGTAAATTAAATGAATAAATAAAAAAAAAATTAAGCCAGGTTCAGATTCAGAGCCCTTCGGCTTTTTGGTTCTTAGTCCCAAGAACACTCAGCCTGCATTGGTTGGTTTAACAGTGCTGCAAACCTTGGGTCAGCTAGGTTCAGTACTCGTCCGTTAGTTCTGTCAGCAGCCTCGGTGTGATGTTGGAAACACCTGCCTCCCCTGCTGAACTCACCAAACATGATGTAGTACTGAGACTTTCCGTTCATATTCTTCTGATCCAGGTCAGAGGGGAACACCTTGATGTAGCCGCCACCACAGTCCATCTTCTGCTCATGCTTCACTGTGTACTGGATTACCAGTGTTCTCCCTTTGTTGCTGAATGGCTTGAAGCTGGCAGAGATGGCATAGAATCGGCTGTTCTGGGTTGTCTGTAGGCCTTGCAACAGAAAGTGAGCATGATGGAGTCAGAACAACACTGCACTCAGCAACTTGTGGGGACCTCAAATTCATGTCACCAGTGACCCCCAATAACAGAGGTCCTGTTTGCATTACCCACTGTGCACAAAGCAGTCACAATATGTCACAAGTACACCAACAAGTTCTCTGTTGCCAAGAACCTGTGCTTTACACACCCAGGTGCCTTTATACTTAAGAAGCATCCTTTGCTAGGGCAGAGAGATGGCTCAGAGGGTGAAGGTGCTTGCAGTCAAACTTGATACCCAAATTAGATCCTTGGGGACCCATATCATGGAAAGAGGGTCAACTCCCAAAAGCTATCTTCTAATTTCTACATGCACATCATGACACTTGTGCCCCCCTACACTATCACACATGCCTGGCACACACACACACACACACACACACACACACACACACACAATTTACAAAGGAGTTTACAAAAATACACTCTTGCTAGGTTTTTGTTGTTTGTCTGTTTTAGACAGGGTCTCACTGTGTAGCCCTGGCTGTCCTGGAACTTGCTCTGTAGACCAGGCTGGCCTCAAACTCAGAGATCCCCTGCCTCTGCCTCCCGAATGCTTGGATTAAAGTCGTAGGCCACCACACCCAGCAGGGTCATTTTGTTTTGTTTTTTAATACTGGGGACAGATGGAACACAGGACCTGGCACACGCTCCTCACGGGCTCTCCCTTCTGGATCACATCCTCAATCTCACCACTGTTACACTTTATGTTATAAAATTACTAACCTGGGGATGCGGCTCAGTTGGAAGCTCAACTAGTGCACTAGAGGCCGGGGCTCCATCCCCAGCGCCATATAAAGTGGGAGTGGTGGCTCGCAACAAGCACTAGGAGGAGACAGCCTCAGCTGCATGGCAGTTCGGGGCCAGCCTGGACCACATGAAGCCACCTCAAAATCAACACAATAGGCCAGTAAGATGTCTCAGCAGGTCAAGGTGCTTGCTGCCAAATCTGAGTGGGTCCTCGGGACCCACATGGTGGAAGGAGAGAACCAACGTTCACACGTTGTCCTTTGACCTCCACATCTATGTCTTGGCAACTATACACACACACTTAGGAAGCAGGGGCGGGAGAGACGGCTGAGAGGATGGGGTCCTCACTGAGGTGGCGGCTGAAGGACCTGAGTTTCAATCCCTAGCTAGTGCTTACTTAAGCTAGGTGTGGCTACACATGCCTGTACCGTCATTGCTAGTGTGTGTGTGTGTGTGTGTGTGTGTGTGCGCGCACTGGAGACAAGAAGATGGCTGGGGCTCCCTGGCTACCACCCAAAACTTCAGGTTCAGTGAGAGACCCTGTCTTAAGGGAACAAAGTGGAGAGTGACAAAGCAGGGCACCAGGTGTCTTCTCTGGTCTCTTCACTGCACATATATGCCTATACCATGCACACACCTCTAGATATAATATGGAAAAGATTAATTTTGCTACCTTAATCTTGATGACGCAAGAATATACAATACACAATGAAAGCTGTATAGCTACTGAAGGAAACAAAACTCTACTTTTTTTTTTTTTTTGAGACAGGGTCTCATGTAGCCTAAGCTGGCCTAAAACTCCCCAATTCGACAAGTACCTTAGTTTTTGTTGCTGTGATTAACACCATGACCAAAAGCAATTTGAGGAGGAAAGGGTTTAATTTACTTCGCCCTACAGCTCATAGTCTACCACGATGGGCAGTCGGGGCAGGATCCTAGAGGCAGGAGCTGAAGCAGAACCATGGAGGAAGGCTGCCTACTGGCTTTCTCCCTGTGGCTTGCTCAGCCTGCACTCTTACATACCCCAGGACCACCATCCCAGGGGTGCCATTGTCCACAATGAGTTGGGCCTTCCCACATCAGTCACTAAGAAAATGTCTCACAGGCTCCTCTACAGCCAATACTATTGAGGCATTTTTTCAATTATGAGTCCATCCTCTCAGATGATCCAAGCTTGTGTTAAGTTGACATAAAAGCAGCCAGCAGAGCAAGAATGACCTTGTACTCCTCATCCTCCTGCCTTCACTGCCAGAGTGCTACAACAGGAGTGAGCCATAATGGCCAGTTCCAGGTGTATTGATTTCCCCATGTTACCTGAAGGCAGTTTAGCTGAGCAGGTGTGGTGTCATATCCTAGCACTCCGGGGGCTGAGGCAGATGGATCGTGAACTCCAGGCCAGTCTCAAAAATCAATCAATCAATAAATAAATTGATAAATTAATAAATTAATAAAACCAGGGGCTGGAGAGATGGCTCAGCATTTAGGAGTACAGGTTGCTCTTTTAGAAGCCCTGGGTTTGATTCCCAGCACCCACATGGTGGCTCCCAACAGGTTATAACTCCAGTTCCAGGGGATCCAATGCCCTCTTCTGACTTCTTCTGGCACCACACAGTTGGTGCACAAACATGCAGGCAAGCAAAACATTCTACATATAAATAAAATAACTTAAAATATTAAAACCCAAAATTAATGTGGCTGAAGGGGCTTGTGTCTTAGATCCCAGAACTGGAGAGGTGGAGGCAAGGCAGATCTCCATGAGTTTGAAGCCAGACTGGTCTACACAGCAAGTCTAGGCCAGTCAGGGCTACATAGTGAGACCCTGTCTCAAAATAAACAGCAGAACCCAAAACCAACAAATCAAGCAACCAACCAAACAGCCCCAAACTCCCCAAAACGAACTTGGTATTTTTCTTCCTTTTGTTTTTGGTTTTTTTGTTTATTTCATTTTGTTTTGTTTGAGACAGAGTCTCTCTACATAGACCTGCTGTCCTAGAACTCACATTTATCTGCCTGCCTCTGCTTCCCATGTGCTGGGATCAAAGGCATACACCATCACATCTGGGTCTTTCAATTTTTAAAATTACATTTATTTTGTGTGTGTGTTGGGGTGAGGAGAGTATGTGTTATAGCACACATGTGAGGGTCAGAGGACAACTTGTGAGAATCAGGTTTCTCCTTCAACCATACGGGTCTAGGGTTCAAACTCAGGGAGTCCGGCATGGTACCAAGCTCCTTTTTACCCACTGAGCCATCTCAACAACCCACACTTGGTGTTTATCCACATATCTAAGCCTTAACTCCAAGCTGGCTCCTGACTCTCACATGGGATTCAGACCTGCACCCCACCCCGACACCAGCAGCCTGGCAATCCTAAGAGCCACTTCCGTGTCCAGGTGCCATACTCTCTCCTGTCACCTCTCATCCACCTAAATTCCTCACATCTTTCCAACTGTGACTGCTAAGTCATGGTCCCTGGAGACCATGCAGGGAATCCAGGTTTCCAGAGCCCCAGCCGCTAGGCCTGGTCTGCTGTTCTTACTCAACAGGGTTTTGGGGGACAGAAAAATCACAGCAGGCAGACAGCAGTCACATCCTCAGGCTCATTTATGCCACGGCTGGCTCGTTTCACCCACTTCAGTGATAAAGCTAGAGGGGTTTTGTTCCTGCTGTTAAAATGATTTTTTCTTCTTTTTTAAAAAAGATTTATTTATTTACTATGTATACAGTGCTCTGTCTGCATGTTTGCCTGCAGGCCAGAAGAGGGCGCCAGATCTCATTATGGATGGTTGTGAGCCACCATGTGGTTGCTGGGAATTGAACTCAGGACCTCTGGAAGAGCAGCAAGTGCTCTTAACTGCTGTGCCATCTCTCCAGTTCTTAAAATGATTTTATATTATAATGTTACTACTTTTTCCTTTCTCCCTCTGAGACAGGGACTCACTATGTAGCCCTGGCTGTTCTGAAACTTACTGTGTAGACCAGGATGGTCTCAAACTCATGGAGACTCTCCTGTCTCTGTCTCCGGCTTCTCAGCTGGAGCTTCTGACCTTTCATCCTCCTGCTCCCCACTGTTGTCATCTCACCCAGTTTCTGTGGTGCTGCGGCTTTGGGCATGCTATGCAAGAATGAGCCCCAACCCCACTCTGGATGCTGGGTATTTTAGACCTAGTGGGTCACCAGGTGTTCTGTCTCAATTCTTTGACTACTTTGTAACATCCAAGGGATATGCAAATGGGCATCTGTGACCATTGTTTCATCTGTGTTACAGATGTTTCAATGAAAACTTCCCAGCATAGTGACTCCCACCTGTGAACCAGGCATGGGGTTGACTGAGGCAGAAGGATCTGGAGTACAGGCCAGCCTGGGCTTCCTGGAGAGAACCCGTCTCAGATAAACCAACTTTTTTTCTCCAGACAAGCTCTCATGTATCCCAGATTGTTCTTGAACATGCTATGTAGCTAAGGATGAGTTTGACTTTTTAATCCTCCTGCCAATATCTATTTTTTAATTATTTATTTATTGGGGTTTTTTGTTTTGTTTTGTTTGAGACAGGGTTTCTCTGTGTAGCCTTGGCTGTCCTGGAACTCGCTCTGTAGACCAGGCTGGCCTTGAACTCACAGAGATCCACCTGCCTCTGCCTCCCAAGTGCTGGGATTAAAAGCATGCTCCACCATTGCCTAGCTAAAGTTTACACTTATTAGCCAGTTATGGTGGTGCATGCCTTTAACCTCAGGACTCAAGAGGCAGAGGCAGGGGCAAGCGGATCTCAGTGAGTTCCAGGGCAGCCAGGGCTACAAAGAGAGATCCTGCCTCAAAAAATAAGTAAATAAATAAAATGAAAATTACATTTATTTATTTATTTTGTGGTGTGGGAGGGAGCATGTGTCGTGGTTAAAGGACAACTTGAAAGCCTAGATTCTCTCCTTCCCCCTGTAGATTCTGGGGATCAGGTCATTAAACTTGGTCACAGGCTCCTGTATCTGCTGACCCATCTCGCTGGCCCCATTTTTCATTTAGATTGTCCCCCTTTTGGTTTTGTGACAAGATCTGGCTGTATCTTTGGCTGGCCCAGAGCTCACTACATAGTCAGGCTGGTCTTGAACTTGTGATTTTCCTCACAGGTGTGTGCCACAGCCTTGTTCTAATTTTCATGAAGTGAGGTGATCTTGGACAACTACTGAAAAAAATGCCCAAACAGTCGTTCTTATTGGTCCAGTGCTCATTCCAGGACTCAGGAAGACTCCCGAGCACCTTCGCGTCCTTCCAGCGCTCGGTACACAGCGCCCCCCAAACATACATAGGATACATAAAAAGTAACCAGTACTTGAGAGGCAGAGCCAGGAGGGCTGCTGGGAGTTAGGGCCATCTTGGGCTACATTAGACTCTCTCAAAAGCTAAAACCAAAATATCCCCACCCAATCTTAAACTACTGGAAACCTAAATAAGGTATGGCAGAGCCTGCATGTGCCTAGCCCGGGCTTGAGCGGTGGGTGCGCTGTCAGGGTGCCGAGCGGCTAACTCCACCCTATGTGCTCCGGACTCTACACTAACCTTTGTCTTTCTCTTTATGCCCATAGAACTTCCCCGACGAGACTCTGAAGTGGCCGAACTGGGAGTTGTTGGTGGACTGCACCCAGCGGTTCCTCCAGCGCTCTGTGGGGAGACAGGAGAGTTAGCGCTGCTAAGCGCTCGGGATCAGGAGCACGGACGGAGGACAAGGCCGCCAGCCACCACGGCCATCGCCTTCACCTCCGTCTAGAAACTCCTCCTGGAAGTACACAGTGGCCAGCGCCACGCGCAGCACGCAGATGGCCCAGAGCGACAAGCGAGCCCGGACCATGGCTGCGCGCGCCACTCCCGCTCTTCTGCTTTCTGGCGTCTGCCCTGCCCACCGGGCGCGACCCAGAAACTACAGATCCCGTCATGCCTCTCGATTGTGACCTGCGGACCCCCGCGATTGTGACCTGAGGCGCTCCCCCGGCCCCCCGTGAGCTGAGCGCGGTGTCCGACGGGAGATGTAGTCTCCTGTGGCACTGGCGCGGTCTCCTGGGGCAACGGCACCCGGGGCCTGTGCTTTGCGGCCGAAGCCAGGTGCTGTCGTAGCGGCAGGGCAATGCAGGAAGAGGCCATCGCATCTACTCAGGTGACCTAACTATGAGCACTTGGGGTCGCGGGGGACTGCGGGGGAAAGGGGCGCCTTTCCCACGCCTCAGTTTCCCCGTCTGGAGGGTGTCGGAGCGTGATCCCTAGGGCTTGCTCGCAAAGGCGAGGAAACTGAGTGGCGGCAGGGTGTAATGCTTATTAGTTCCTTTACTTTGTGTGTTTTGTTAGTCGTTTGAGACAGCATCTCTGGTAGCCCAGGCTGGCCTGCAGCTCCCTTTGTAGTCGAGGCAGGATCCTGACCTTCCTGTAGCACTTTCGAAAGGCTGAGATTGCGGTCATGCACCCCCGCGCTCTTGAATATATAAAACTTTTTTAAAAAGTATATACAATAAAAGTTTTTACATTTATTATTTGTTTGGTCAGAGGACAAATTGCAGGAATCAGTTCTCTCCTTCCACCACGTGGGTTCTCCGGATAAACTCAGGTCGTTGTGGGCAAGGGCTGAGGCCTTCCCCCTCCCTGTTTTACAAGTTGAGTAATATCCTACCTCTGCATTCCCTACTCCCACGGTTCACGTGGTAGTTTGTGGACATCTGGGCTGTTTCCCAGTTTTGTATTTTGTGAATGATCTATGAAGATGTTCATACATTTCCACTTCGCTTGGGCCCTTTGGAGCGGCTTACATAGTAACTCCAGGTTTATGGCCCTGTATCTTTTTCTTTCTTTCTTTCCTTTATTATTGTGTGGAGACTAACCGTGTTCATACTCTAGCAGGCAGTGTGATTTTCTGTCACATGGGAGCTTTGGAATGCAGGAGAGGAACATGAGGGAATCTCATAAGCAACTGCNCTGGGCCAGTGAGATGGCCCATTGGAAAGGTGCGAGCTTTGTTCCAGGAACACATATGGTAGAGGGGAGAACCAAATGTTCTGCTGTCTTCTGACCTCCACAAGTATGAACACACACACACACACACACACACACACACACACTAAATAAAATGCAATCAAATGTTAAAAAATGAAAGAGCTGGAAAGATGGCTCCGCAGTTAAGAGCCCTTGTTGCTCTTGTAGAGGACCTAGGTTCAATTCCCAGCACCCACATGGTGGCTCACAACTGTCTATAACTCCAGTTCCAGGGGATCTGATGCCTCGTCTAAACTCTGAGGGCTCCTGCCTGAATGAGGCACACAAACAGACACTCAAGCTTGCATACA
>LZPO01066290.1:440945-462613 GCA_001675575.1 Neotoma lepida
AGACAGACAGACAGACAGACAGACAGACAGACAGACTAAGTCCAGAAGGGACCCCATGGGTTGGCAAGAGGCTCTGCAGGGAAAGGTGCTTGCCTCCAACCCTGACAACCTGAGTTCAATCCATTGTTCCCACTGACTCCCACATCTGCCCTCGAACTGCCACAGGGGCTTACATGTGCACACACACGAAATAACATGCATGCCCTCAAATGTGCACACACAGAATAACATGTGTACTCATTTGTATGTACATACTATATTACACATGTGTGCTTACATTTGCACACACTAACACATGCACTTGCATATACACATATACACAGACTAAATAAATGTAATAATAATGTTTATAAACAAATTGATCAAGCCAGCAACTCAGGAGGCAGAGGCAGGAGGATCTCTGAGTTTGAGGCCAGACTGGTCTACACCGTGAATTCCAAGATAGCCAGGGCTACACAGAGAGACCCTTTTTCAAAAACAAAACAATGATCAGCACCATTTTTTTTTCTGAAACAAGGTCTCACTATGTAACCCTTTCTGTCCTGGAACTCACTCGGTAGCCCAGGCTGGCCTCAAACTCAACAGAGATCCGCCTGCCTCTGCCTCCCGAGTGCTGGGATTAAAGGCGTGCGCCACCACTGCCCAGGCAGAACCCCTTTTTACAGTTCTCACAGCCATGGCTGAGTGGGATGCAGTCCCCAGCCACTTGTGGCCCCAGGCTCCTGTGACCATCTGCCCCTATCAGATGTCTGTTTAGTGATGCATAAGGTGCACCTTTAAAGTTCATAGCACCCAGCTGTGAATGGTGGGCTCAGGCTGGAGGCAGGAGGGTCAGAAGTTCAAGGCCGTATTTGGTTCCATGGTGTCTTAGTTACTGGACTTGTGTCTGTGATAGACAGCAAACAGCATCACTTCAGGGCTTTAAGGAAGGGCCAAGGCCTGGTGGCAGGAGCAGGAGGCAGCTGGTCACATCACATCCATAGTCAGTCAGGTGCCCAGTTCCCTGGTGGCAGGAGCAGGAGGCAGCTGGTCACATCACATGCATAGTCAGGTGCCCAGTTCCCTGGTTTCTGCTTTTAGTTCAGTGTAGACCCTGCCCACAGGTACTGCCCATCATAGACATTCCCAGAGGGCTTTTCCATTAAGACCCTTGCTCCCATCAAGATGAACTACTGCACATTCTAGTTCAAGACCAGCATTGGATATGTGATACCTTGTCTGTCTCAGTCACTGTCCTATTGCTGTGAGGAGACACCTGAACATGGCAGCTCTTATAAAGGAAAATGTTTAATTGGCTTCTTGCTTACATTATCATCATGGTGGGAAGCATGGCAGCATGCAGGCAGGTGCTAGAGAGGTACATCCAGATCCATAGGCAGAGAGAGAGAGAGAGAGAGAGAGAGAGACTCTCTGGGGCTTTTAAAACCTCACAGCTCACCCGCCGAGTGACACACTTCCTCCAGCAAGGCCACACCTCTAAATCCTTACAATCATTTCAAATAGTGCCACTCCCTGGTGACTAAACATTCAAATATATGAGCCTGTGAAGGCCATTCTTATTCAAACCATCACACTGTCTAAAAAGAAACCCGAAAGCTAGCCGGATGTGCTAGCTCATACCTGTAATCCCTGCACTTGGGGAGCTATGGCAGTAGGATTGCTGTAAGTTTGAGGCCATATTAATATACATAGTTCTAGACTAGCCTGGGCTACAGAATGCATCCTGGCCTTGTTGTCAGCCTCCAGAAGAAGAAAGAAGCCTTGTGTGAAGTGCTTTGTGGTTCCTGGCACTGGGCTTCAGCATAGTGGGATAGCATATACTAAGCGTTCACAAGGCCCTGGGCTTCATCTCCAGCTACCTGCCTTCCCCAGACAAGATGGAGGTGCGCTTGTTTGCATAGATAGGGCATTTTTGTTTGTTTGTTTTGTTTTCTGAGATAAGGTTTCTCTATGTAACAGTCCTGGCTGTTCTGGAACTCTGTAGACCAGGCTGGCCTCAAACTCAACAGAGATCCACCTATCTCTGCCTCCTGAATGCTGGGATTAAAGGCGTGCGCCACCACTGCCTAAAATGNGTATTTTTATTTTTAAAGATTTATTGTATGTGAGTGCTCTATCTGCATGTACACCTTTATGTCAGAAGAGGGCATCAGATCCCACCATAGATGGTTGTAAGCCACCATGTGGTTGCTGGGAATTGAACTCAGGACCTCTGGAAGAGCAGCCAGTGCTCTTTTTTTTTTTAATTATTAAAAGATTTTCTATTCATTTTACATACCAACCACAGATCCTCCTCTCCTCTCTCCTCCCCCCATTCCCACCTCTTCCAAGGCAAGGTCTCTCATAAGGAGTCAGCAGAGCCTGGTACATTCAGTTGAGGCAGGTCCAAGACCCTCCTCCTTGCACCAAGGCTGCACCAGGTGTCCCATCATAGGCACTGGACTCCAAAAAGCCAGCTCATGCACCAGGGACAGGTCCCGATCCCATTGTCTGGGGGCCCCCTAAACAGTTCAAGCTAAACAACTGTCTCGAGTATCCCGAGGGACAGTCCAGTACCATGGGGGCTCCACTGCTTTCGGTCCACAGTTCATGCGTTTTCACTAGTTTCAGCCAGTGCTCTTAACCTCTGAGACATCTCTCCAGCCAAAATGAGTATTTTTATTTTATTTTTTAATTATGTGTTTCTGGAGGTACATACATGTGAGTGCAGTGCCCACATAGGCCAGAAGAGGGTGTCAGATCCCCTAGGAATTGCACTCAGGACCTCTGGAAGAGCAGCCAGTGCTCTTAATCACTGAGCCATCTTTCCGCCCACAGAAAATCATCTTAATTCTTTTCTTTGGGGAGATCAGGGGGACAGGGTCTCACTCTGTAGCTTGGCATGACCTTAGACTAGGCAGTCCCCCTGCTTCTGTGTTCCAAGTGATGAGATTACAAGTATGATATACCACAGCTGTTTTTATTTTTATTTTTGGTTTTCTGAGACAGGGTCTCATATAGCCCAGGCTGGCCTCCAACTCACTATGTACCTAAGGCTGGTCTTGAACTCCTGATCCTTCTGCCGCTGCCTCCAAGTGCTGGGATTAAAGCTGTGTACTGCTCTTCCTGGATTACTTTGTGTTTCTGAGAGAGGGTCTTGCTGTGTAGCCCAGGCTAGCCTAGAATTTGCAGTCCCCTCCTGAGTGCTGGGTCACAGATGTATGCTGCTGTACCTGGCTGAAGGGGCATTGTTTCAACTTTCTAAAATCCCCTCTGGCTCTGTTGCCATTGCTCCTGTTAGGAGGAAGGTTCTGGAAGGGAAGGGATGTCAGGCAGAAGCTTTCCACCCACGTCACCCACTCGACTGGAAGAACAGAGGGCTACCCAGCACAAGAGCTCTGCATTTCAGGACAGAGGCACCATGGTTGCAGATGAAGAGGACCTCACCACTGAGGTCTCGGAGCACCTAGGTGACAGCTTTGCCGAAGCTGTCCAGTCTCACAGTGTGTCCAGCGTGCAGTCTGCGGAGACTCCCACTGTGCTCACCTCCAGCCCGGTTTACTCTGAGGATTTTGAGCAGTCCTCTGGTCCCTTGGCCTCAGAGGCATCACTTGACAGGACACTGGACACATTATCGCAGCTTTCTTCCAGTAGGCGGACAGATCTTCTTCCCAGACGATCCCTGTCAAGGACAAAGTGGGGCCAAGATGTGACCAGAGCCATGAAGGAGACAGCTGTGCAGACTCTTGACCCTGCCTTTGCCTACCAGTGGAGTGAGGGTGAGCGAGGGGTCCATGGGAATCTGGGGCCCACGTGACTGCAGGTGGAAAAGGACAGGTCCTCCAATCTGGGCCCTTGTCATTAACCAGCTTTGGTTTAAAGTTTCCATACCTGCCGGGCGGTGGTGGTGCACGCCTGTAATCCCAGCACTCGGGAGGCAGAGGCAGGCGGATCTCTGAGTTCGAGGCCAGCCTGGGCTACCGAGTGAGTTCCAGGAAAAGGCGCCAAAGCTACACAGAGAAACCCTGTCTCGAAACCCCCCTCCCAAAAAAAAAAAAAGTTTCCATACCTGATGGTAAGCCTCTCTACCGATGCAGTAATCCCAGTCAGACTGAATCAAACCGAATTAAGAAAAAGTCCAGGTTTAATGAGTAAAACGATACCGGATGATTTTCTAGTCCCCAAAGAGGACGGGAGAAGAGACCAAAAAAACTCACGTGTCCATTCTCTAGGGGGCAGTTTAAATACCTTGTAGGAGCATCTCTCGGGGAGGATTTCCTCAGATGAGGCAGGGTTTGGAGAGAGATGGGGGAGGGAGCTCTGAGATGGAGCTTCCACCTGAACACTTGGCACCCTGTTTCTTCTTCCCAGGACAAAGGGGTGGCAGCTAGGGTGTTTGTGGTAGCTTCCCAGCTCTGAAACATAAGTTTCAGAACCAAAGACAAAAGGCCAGTTCAGACCCTGGGAAGACAGTTAAGTCTGTGGACATTCAGGATGCTACCTACCACTGGTGCAGATTGCTCCTGGTGCCCAGTAGCCTGCTACAGGGAGGGCCCAGGAGGATACCCACCCACCAGCCTGTCTGCAACCCCCTGCACCCAGGTCCTCACTAGGTTCGATCCAGACTGCATGGTTTCCAAGGGCTGCCATGCTGCAGGTCATGTGTCTGTCCTTAGTGGCCAGCGTATTCTGAAAGCAGCTCTTCTCATCACCCCCACTGGAACTTCCAGATGTTTCTCTCCTTTCCAGCTGTGGTCTCAGGCTCCTCCTTTCCTTCCCAGCATTGCTCTGAACCTTTTTCCTAGTCAGCTGCAGGCAGGGTGGTTGTGCTGCTCCTTTGTCCTCCAGCAGGGCCGCAGTTCTCACTTAATGGTTTTGAATTCAGGGCTTCACTGTATATTAGCCTAGCTTGACCTTGTTGTGGTTGTGGGCCTTCAGCTGTTCTTCAGAGAAGGAGCGTCGGTGGCCACTTGAGGCCATTGGAAGGTGCTAAGCCTCTTCCTTGCTCTGTGCATACACACACACACACACACACACACACACACACACACACACACACACACATCTTTTAGGGCTTTTTGTTTATTTGTTTTTTTGAGACAAAGGTTTCATGTAATCTAGGCTGGCTTCAAATTGAACAGGTAGCTGATCTCCTGCCTCCGCTTCCTGAGTGCTGGGATGACAGGCCTTTGCCATCACTCATCATACAGGGGATGGACTCAGGGCTTTGTGCACGGTGGATGAGCTCTCCGAGAACTGAGCCACACCCAGCCCATCTTTGGAGAAAACCTGAATTAGCTTTTCAAGTCAACAGTGGGGACTGGGAAGATGCTCAGTGGCCAATTGCTGACCGTGCAAACATGACGATCAAGGTCTGGAACTCCAGAACCAATGTAAATGCCAGGTGGTTGTGGTGGCCCACCTGTCATCCCAACCCCAAAAGGCTGAGTCAAGGACCCAAAATAAAGTAGGCATGCATGGAGGACTCCTGACATTAGCATCAGTCTGCACATGTGTGCGTGTTTGCACATGGGAAAAGTAGACAAAACAACACAAAACTCCCTGTGCACATGTGGTCCTAGATGCCAAGAGGATGAGGCAGGAGGATTTCTGGAGCCCAGAAGCTCAAAGCAAACCTGGGTGCTATGGCTTCCAGACTTGTGTCCAACCAGTAAGCAATCCAGGAGACAAGGATGGGCGGCTGCAGCTTTAGTTCATTGCAGTTGTACTAGAGCCTTGTACCACACTCAACAGCCTGTCTTTGTCTTGGACCAGCTGGTGGCATGGCGGCCATAGGCCCCACCCTCGGAGGCGCTTACGTGGACCCAGCACCCATCGCCAGTCACATTATCAGCGCGGACGCTGTAGAAGGTAACCGACCGCTGGGGCCTCACTCCTTCCCTACAGTGCCCAGCCATTCCTGCGGCACAGGGCAGTGCTCTCTAAAGGTGGCTTTGAGGAGTGTCGGGGGAGGGTGTTTTCAGCAGCTGATAGGATCTTGTTGGACAGCCTCAGGGTGGCTGGGACCTCTTTCTTTCTCTGGTAAAGGGACACCTAGGTTTAACCAAACCCAGGAGTCCAGAAGTAATTCACAGGGGCTGATTGTCAGCTCATCAGAGAAGCCTTGAGTCCATCCTAGCTAGCCCTGCCAAGAGGTCACTATTGGGTCATTTTGCTCATCTCCAGTTCTGTTCCCTTTTAAGGTCTCTACTTTGGCAGTCCGAAGCCTGTAATCAAAGCTACTTGGGCAGTGAGGCTGGAGGATCATTTGAATGCAGTTTATAGTGAAACCCCATTGTAGATGAAAGTTTGTCCGGGTTTCCCCGCCCGGCTCCCACGGCCCGCTTAGACCCAAATAAACACACAGAGGCTTATATCATTTTTAAACTATGGCCNTTTGTCTTTGAGGGTGGAGTGTGGTAGGGGTGTAGGGTTTTAGCACATAGCCCAGGCTGGTTTGGAGCTCCAGACTCTGGTGCCTCATACTCCTGCTTGGATGACAGACATGTGACACCATGCCCAGGCAAAGAAACATTTTTCTTGACCTTCAGTGGAGCTTCAGTATGATCGTTGTGTGTGGTTACTATAGAATGGAGACACTGGAACAGCTTCATTGCTGTGAGGGGCAGATTGACCAGAAAGCAGCAGGTCTACAGGAGTCTGGACTCCAGAGGGAGGGAGGTGTGGGCTGCACAGGTGACATCTGCAGGACCCATGTGGCACTGGAGAGAGCTACTGAGTGACATGGGGTGGGTGCAGCCCTGACAGCCTACAGCCCTGCGGTGTTGGCGCTGAATGACATGCTGAAGCAGCAGCTGAGCCTGACACAGCAGTTCATTGAGGCCAGCCGCCATCTGCACGTGTCCTTCCTGCAGTCCCTGGACGGGGACTCATTTCACTACCACACCCTGGAGGAAACCAAAGAGGTAACTGCCGGGGGAGTCATGTCAGAGATGACCTGGGGCTAACAATGGGTCTGGGGTGCCTGTACTCTCAGGCTGGGGCTCCACAGACACCTCACCCTGGTCACCATGTCAGGGACGGGTCCTGTGCCCTTCCAGACCAGACAGGCTGCAGCTGCTTGTCCCTTGGGCTAATCAGGAGAGCACCCTCCCTACTCCTTTTCTTTCCTGCCTCCCATTCTTTTTTTAATAGAGACGGGGTTTCTCTGTGTAGCCCTGGCTGTACTGGAACTCTCTGTAGACCAGGCTGGTCTTGAACTCCAAGATCCATCTGCCTCTGCCTCCTGGGTGCTGGGATTAAAGGTGTGTGCCACCACTCAGCTGACCCTNTTTTTAAGTATGTGTTTTCCTGAATGCATGTATGTGTCTGTGTGTATGCCACATGTGCCTGGTGCCTGAGGATCTCAGAAGAGGACATTAAATCCCCTAGAACTAGAATTACAGGCAGTTGTGAGCCGCCATGTGGGTGCTGGGTCCTTTGCAAAAAGCAGCCAGTGCTCTCAGCCACTGAGCCATCTGTCCAGCTGTTTTTTCATTTTTTGATATAGGGTCTCACTCTTGCAGCCTAGGCTGGCCTCAGACAAATGGCAAGCCTCCTGCCTCAGCCTCCCTCCAAAGTGCTGTGATGGGAGGCATGCACCACCATACCCAGCTTGTTTTGTTCAGTCTAGAGGACAACTGACAGTTGAGTCTCTCCTTCCATGTGGTCCTGGGGATTGAGGTCAGGTGACCAGGCGTCGAAGCAAGTGCCTTCACCCCACTTAGCCACCTTGCAGGTTATTTTTGATGGGTCTTGTTGTATAGCCCAGGCTGACCCAGAACTTTACATTCCCCAGTCTCAGCCTCCCAAATGTTAGGATCACAGGTGGGTGCCACACACACCAGTTCAGTGAGATGTTTGATGTGGTATCTCAGCCTCTCATCCCAGCCTGACCCTGTCACCCAGAACCCAGTGTGGCTCTTCAGGACATCTTGAGTGTAGTCCCTTGGGGCAGCCTTAGTCTCCTAGCACCAGTTTGCTATGTGCCTGCACACATTTTATTGACCATCCCGTGTCCCACAGTACATTAGGTGTCACAGGCCTGCACCCCTGACCATGGAGGCTGCCCTTCAGGAAGTAAAGGAGGAGCTTCAAGTCCCAGCAGGTGAGGCTTACCTGGGTACCTCTGTCCACCTCATTCATGTGTGGGCAGGCGAGGCTGGGGATCTCCCAGATAATCCCTGCTCAGTAACAACCATACATGGATTCTAAGCCCCCATCTGCCCAGCCGGCTGCTCTGCAGACACATTGTGAGGACAGCCGAGGACCTGCCACAGGCCACTCACAGCAGGATGGAGCCATGAGTCAGCACAGCACAACACACAGCACATCTGGATCATCCAAGAGGGACCAGCTGCCCCATGAGGAACATTCCATGCCAGGTGCTGAGAAAGGTCTTCTGAGCATAGTGTCTGTCATAGCCAGCATCCACCCGAGCAGCCTGCACCATGCCCGTGTGCACCCACAGCTGGACGAAATGATCTTTTACAAAAGGCTTTATTTGAAGGCAAAACAGTAAAATCCACAATTCAGTTGTTAACAGCACATGTGTCTGCTTGTTTATCCCGAGTCAGACACGTCTGCACACGTCACAGCTATGGGAAATCTAAAACAAAAATCAAGTGTCTTATGTGGTGCTGAGAAGTTGTAGAGGGCTCTGCATTTTATTGAAAAGAACATTTCAAAAGTCTGTACAAATAACTGGCTGCTGCAGCCCCAGGATGCTCCTGGGCCTCGCCTCCCTCCCTCTCTCTGGGAATGGCTGGGGTACCAAACTGGACGACAGCGCAGGAGGTGCTGCCTGGCTGGCGCCAGCACCCCATGGCACCCTACGCTCTGGGGTGCTCCTCGCTGGTGTTGGGCTCCCCAGGCGGGAGCTGCAAGCTGAGGCGCTACGCTGGGTGGAGGGGCTCTGGAGGCCATCTTTTCCTGGCCTGAGAGAATCAGCCCTGTCTCCTCAGCTGTGTCCACGTAATAGCAAACAGCTAACATTTGAGGAAAGGGATAAAAACACAGCTAAATGATGAACTGAGGAGCCAAGGGTCTCTTGACCCCTGCACCTCAGGGGTCAGGCTTCGTTTTTCCTAACACAAAACCAGGTGGAACCAAAATGAAATCCCTTCTGACCTCTGCAGCTCAGAGGCTGGGCTTTTCCCACAGCCATGCGCAGTGTGGTGGCCTCACTACCTGGCTCCAGGCTGCACAGCACTGTGGGTGAGACTTGGGTTCTGGGTTGGGGGTGGGGTTGTCTTGGTTTTGAGCTTTGCTATCCTGGCACTAAGAGGCCGAGGTATCTGCAGCACCTCCTCCAGGGAACGCACAAGGCAAGCCGGAGCCCCTTCCAAACTGAGCGCGCCTGCCCGAGGTCTTTATCAGTCTTCTTTCTCTTCCTTTCGTGCCCCAAACGTGGAGACTGTAAGAACAGAGCTGTCACTCAGCCTTTCCAGCACAAAGCGATGTCCACCCTGCCCACCCACACCAGTACTCACATTCATCACGGGCCTTCATTCGGGCAATGAAGGAGTAGCTCTTGTTGCGGCGATAATTCTCATAAGGGTCATCCAGGGCCACACCCACGCCCTTGTACTGGTCCCACTTATCCCGGACATCGCCACCTTTAATGGGGTCCTGGATGCCCTGCTCCTTCGCACCGAGGCCACCAGACCCGCTCCAACCTTCAGGGAGTAAAGAATGTGCACATGGCAAGGCTGTGACCATACCCCACGGAGTGGCCACTGAACCCTCAGCAGGATCCTATCATGTGGTCATGCAGGAAGCTGGCCCAGGTACTCACCCATCTTCACCAGCATCTGATGGCCTTTGTTCTCTTCTCCAAGCCTTGAGTCTGGTATGGGAGGTGCTGAATTAGAACCCAGGCCGGCTGCGGAGCTGGAATGAACAGTCATGTGGTAAGCTGATGATGACTACAATGGGCCTTAGGGCACTGCGAGCAGCCAGTTAAGCATGGGAGGAAAGGGCCTGTGGGCTAGCCCAGTTGGTCTGAGTGATGTCACCTGCCCTTTAGCAACAGGGATGCCTCTGAATGCCCCACACCAGTAGCTTACGGTGGGGTGGGGCTCCTGGACCTGGAGCGGCGCCGCCTCCCCGGAGAGTAGGACTTGGACCTGGATCTAGACCTGGATCTCGAGCGGCTTCTGGAGGAGCGTGACCGGCTGCGGCTTCTGTGGGGACAGCGGGTCGATGGGGGGTGGTAGGAGCATAGCACGTGGGCTTCCCAATGCCCCCACATGCCTACCTGGACCTGGAGCGGGAGGAGGAGCGTGAGCGGGACCGGGAGCGTGAGCGTGAGGAGGAGCGCGAAGACTTCGAGGAGCGTGAGCTGGAGCGCGATGAGGAGCGGCCTCGGCTCTTGGACCTGCTGCGTGACCTGGAGGGGCCACTGCAGGGGAAATGCCACAATGAGGATGGCCACAGTGAGGACACCACAAACCACAGGGCTGGCCCCTTGACACCCACGCAGCTCACCTGTTCCTTTTCTCCTGGCCCTTGCGCCGCCGCGCCCGCATCTTGGCTCGGAAGAACTCGTAGAGGCCGTTCTGCTCCCAGCCCTCGCTGTAAGACAGGGTCCCATGAGAGACCTGGGACGGCGGAGGAAGCTAACCGGGAGGCAGCTGGGGCTCTGCTGCGTGTCCAGACCTCCTTCCCACTGGGAGACCTGGTGGGCAGCTGAGTCCCAGGTGACCTCATAAATATGCCCACTGCTGTTCTTAATGGCTGCTGGGCCAAGGCTGGATGGCACAAGGCCTGTGCTCCATGCCCTATGTCTGAGACCAATGCATAGAGTGTTCTGAGGAACCAGCTCCTCACCTGCAAGACGGACTAGGAGGGTGGGGGCTCAGCCAGGCCAGGGGCCCAGCCTCCCTACCTGTTCCTCGGCCTGTCGTGGGAGGGTGGGCTATAGAAGGCCTCCACAGCTGCCAGCAGCCTCTCACTGGGTGGCATGGGGGGTGGTAGGCGGATGTCTTTGGGGTCCAGAGGCTTGTACTCGTGGTCCTCCAGCTGTAGGAGAACACAGCTGTTGCCTGTGCCCTGTGGAGCCCTCCCTGGGCCAAGCAGTGGAAGACAGCAGCAAGGGAGGAACCTGGTAACACCAGCATGCTCCTTCCTCCCACCTTAAACCACCACCCCTGCCAGGGCCCAGTATCACCTTCACAAGGGGAGCCATTAACCCCGCTGGAAGATCGAAGTAGGGCACATTGGGGACCAGGCTGGGGTCATCATGGTTGATGTGAGGTGGGCCCTGTCGCCGCATGTGGGGAGGCTGGCCATTGAAGCCATGGGGAGGAGGGCCAAAGTCAGGGTGCTGGGGCCCGGCCCAGGGCGGGTGCTCATTGATCCCAGGGTGTGGCATGCGGTGGCCAGGGTGGTGATGAGGGGGTCCCATCTCTGCAAAACAAAACATTGCTTCAGCTTGCTGGGGTAGTCAAGTGGGGTGAGAGGGCCAACAGGGAGGCCTGGAACTCTCACAGACATGGGTGCAGCAGCTAAGGGGACTCAAGTGAGAAGCCTGAAGGACTACCACTGTAGCCAGTGGCAGCAAGCTGATCTTCTATCTGGGATCACACTGGGAATGTGCTGAGGTCCTCCTCTGCCAGGACCCAAGCACAGGTGAGCTAGCAGCTGCCCTCAAAGTGTAACATTATGACTACTAGGTCTTTGGTGAACTCCAACCCAACTGCCTAGGGTCCTTTGAAGAGAACAGCGAAGACAAAGCAGAGGAAGCCTTCCTGAGACCAGCCCTGAGGACCCTGGAGCAGGATGTGGATCTCCATCACTGAGGCACACCCCTATCTGTGGCTTCTGTGCACAGCCCAGGCTGACATGGCAACCACAAGAGACAAGACACAGGCACAGCTTCAGATGAGTGAGCAGGAAGGATGGCAAGGCATGGGAAGGAAAACTTTGCCTCAGACAGGCAAAGTCCGGCTGGCCTGTGTGTGTGGGCGCAGGGTGGAGACCACCCATCTGCCCATTCCACACCCATCCTATACCTGTCACTTCCACAACACCAACAGCCAGGCATGCCTGGGATACCCCAACAGACNTTCCGACATTGCCCCACCCACTCACCTGCAGGGAAGTCTCCTTGGGGATAGTCGAAGCGGTGAGGGTAGGGTGGCCGCTCAAAAGGGTGACGAGGGGGGAAGTCATCCTGCATGAAGCGGGGCGGGAAGCGGTTGAAGTTGTGGGGGTGTGGAGGCTGGTTGAACTGTGGGTGCTGCTGGTGGGGTGGGAAGGGCCCACGGAAGTGGGGGGGCCGCTGCATCCGGAAAGGCGGCTCACGCTGGGCACCACCCCAGGGGGGTGGCTCATGCTGATTGTTCCACGGTCCTTCAAACTGGTTATTCCAATTGGGGTCCGGCTGGTTGTTCCAGGGAGCATCTCGCTGCCCATTCCAGCCAGGGTCCCCGCGCTGCTCACCCCACATGCCCTCGTGGCTGTTGTTCCAGGGTGGGCAGTGGGGCGGTCCACCTTGGTGGTGTGGGTATGGGGGCTGCTCTGGGGGCTGCAAGGCAAAGCACAGACATGAACTCAAGGTCTGCAGTTACCTCCCTCTCCCAGATCCCAACCTCACATCTAAAGCTGCCTCTGGGCACTGCAAGCAGGACCAAGTGTGTTCCTCCCCGCGGCCTGACAGGCATCAGATCCCTAGTGGCACACGACAGGGGTAAGGTGCTCTCTCTTCCGCCTCCCAAGAGAAGCAGAAAGTTGGATTTCCAATAGCAAGAATGCGGCAGGATGAGAATCCTGGTTAGCTGCAAGGTGTTTTTACTGGGGGAGGTGGGATGTGGGTGGCGCTCCACTCCATTCCAGGGGAGCCTGGGACTCAGTCCTCCTGCCTTAGCCCTCCAAAGACTGGGGTTACAAACATGCCCCCTTGGCTTAGCCTTCCAAAGACTGGGGTTACAGACATGCCCCCTTGGCTTAGCCTTCCAAAGACTGGGATTACAAACATGCCCCCTTGGCTTAGCCTTCCAAAGACTGGGATTACAAACATGCCCCCTTGGCTTAGCCTTCCAAAGACTGGGATTACAAACATGCCCCCCTGGCCTTAGCCTTCCAAAGACTGGGATTACAAACATGCCCCCTGGCCTTAGCCTTCCAAAGACTGGGGTTACAAACATGCCCCCTTGGCTTAGCCTTCCAAAGACTGGGGTTACAAACATGCCCCCTTGGCTTAGCCTTCCAAAGACCGGGATTACAAACATGCCCCCTTGGCTTAGCCTTCCAAAGACCGGGATTACAGACATGCCCCCTTGGCTTAGCCTTCCAAAGACCGGGATTACAAACATGCCCCCTTGGCTTAGCCTTCCAAAGACTGGGGTTACAAACATGCCCCCTTGGCTTAGCCTTCCAAAGACTGGGATTACAAACATGCCCCCTTGGCTTAGCCTTCCAAAGACTGGGATTANAGACATGCCCCCTTGGCTTAGCCTTCCAAAGACTGGGATTACAAACATGCCCCCTGGCCTGGCTCTATTCCCCATCTATGTGGGCTGCTCACTCACCCTGAACCTCAAGTTTTGGTGGTGGACTGCCACCCCGACTGGGAAGCCTCAGCGGAGCAGCCCCCCACCCCACAGTTCTTACTGAGCCTGCGCAGACACAGCCTGTCACCCACCTCCCTCAAAGGTTCCTATGTACCCACCGAGAAGGCTCAAGCCCACACTGGGACAAAGGTACTGTCTACAGGGAGTGTGCATCTCTTGTCAAGTAAACCTGAAGCTGAGGGGTGCAAGGCTCAGATCTGAGACCTATAGTTCTTCGCCCAGAGCCACATCCACCCAAAAGTATCCTCTACAGTCAGTCACCAGGCCAGGCCCTGTTGAGGGGAAAGTCTGCTGTACCCAGATGCTCCAACCAATCTCACCTAGCAAATTATAGGGCAGTTCTGGTCATGTACCATGTGACCTCTACCCTGGTCTAGAAGCTTCCCACCCTGAGCTAGCCAGAGTCCTGGCACTGCAGCCAGCACCTGCAGCCTCCGGGAGAAGGTAGCTCACCACTTCTGATCTTTCTTTCATCCCTCTGACAGACTTGAAAGCTGCACTAGTAAGGACAGGCCAAGGAGGACCCTGAGTGGTCCAAACAATGGTAGTACGGGGACAGGGGTCTGCTCAGACTCCACTGTCCCTGAGCCATCATGGCCCCACAGGATCCCAGTATGTGTGCACAGAGCAGGCCTTTTACTCAGTCATGCACACGCCCCAACAGATAAGAAAGTACCTGCTGTTGACCCCAAGGAGCAACAGGATGAGGCTGATCAAACCAAGGTGGCTTGTTTGGTGGAATCTGCTCATGGGGGCCAGGACCCCGAGGGCCAGCAGCTGCAGGATCCTGGACACCTGCCGAGGCATCATACTCTGAAGAGCCAGGCATCTGGATGGGAGGCTTGTTGTCATCTAAACACAGGTGACAGTCAGTGAGAGGTGGTGAATCAGTAGGAAGAGAGGCAGCTGAACCTCCAGGACCCCCAACCCAGCCTGGGACAGGGCTGAATTGTGTTCCTAAGGTCACTGAAAGCCACCGCTGCCAATGTCACCACCACCGTCCTCTAGGGATCCAAGAGTGGACATTTTCAATGCTCATGACATGTCCCTGTCTTGTCTACAATTTGCAGAATTATCGAGTTTTTTTTTTAAATGAACTCATCTGTGTGTTCACAGGCATGCACACAGTGCATGTGTGTAGTCAGAGGGCAACTCTTGGCAGCAGGCTCTCTCCTGCCACCCTGTGGATCCTAGGAATCAAACTCAGGTCACCAGACCCCTGCTAGTGGTTCTACCCATTAAGCCAACTTGCTGGCCTCCACCTCAGTATTAGAGACAGTGAGTGTCTCACTGAATCTGGAGCTCAGTGACTGAGTGAGGCTGGTTGGCCAGCAAGCTCCAGGCATCTGCCTGTCTGCCTTCCCGGCACTGAGCTGACACCACTGTACCCAGCTCCTCTCTCTCTCTCTCTCTCTCTCTTTGGGTTTTCAAGACAGGGTTTCTCCATATAACAGCCTAGGCTGGCCTGGAACTCACTTCTTAGACCAGGCTGTCCTCGAACTCACAGAGATCCAGCTGCCTCCACCTCCGAGTGCTGGGATTAAAGGCGTGCGCCATGACTGCCCAGCTTGCACCTGACTTTTTAAATAAGGTCCTCATGCTTACATGGCAAGCACTTGCTGGTCTAAAACCTGAAATCCTCCACAGCTTCCTGATTACTCCTTTCAGACCTTATCTAGGTTTCTTTAGAAGTGGTTCTTTACACACATACACATACAGTACAAACACGAGATACAGACATGTAAATATGTGTATGTTTAGAACTGGGCTGTACGTGCTGAGCTCACTCAACCTTGCATCATACCTTTAACCATGCACCAAGTGTAGGTTAAGGCACTAGCCTGCCTCTTCCTTTCTATTCTGGGGACCATGCAGAGCAGACACTGCTGGGAGTGTGCCTGGCCTAGGCACATAAGCAGATTACTCTTAGCCCAGCAGTGGGTAGGCTGTGGAGCAGGTGTCCAGGGGAACAGTGCTCTCTGAAATTCATCAAATTCTGTTTTAAGAGGTAGAGGGAACCACATACCTGGCTGGGTAGTTGGTGGGATGGTGGGAGCAGGCGCTGGGGCTGGAGGGGGTGCTGGTGGTGGGGGTGTGGCCTTCACTTCTGCTTCCATCTGAGGCAGCTGAATCTGTGGCTGTGGCTGCTGCTGCTGCTGTTGCTGCTGCTGGGCCAAGCTGCTGACAAATTCCTCATGCTGTGTTTTGAGGCTCTGGATCTGCTGCTGGAAAGCCAGCTGCACAGGCTGCACCACTGAGGAGTACTCGTTGATGAGAGTGGCCTGAGGGAGAGAGCACCAACACTCAGGATACCAGCCTGGGGCCCAATAGCTAAAGGGTGTGAGAGACGCAGCCATAGACTCAGTTTGAAAACATCCACAGTGGGCATTTGAGACTCTGAGGTGATGGGTGGCCCCTGCTGTGTGGCGCTTACCTGGTACTGGCCAAGTCCCAGGGCGGGGCTCTGCAGCTGCTGAATGATGGAATCATCAAAGTAGCCATTCTTCTCCCAGAGCTGCAGGAGCTGGTGCAGAGAGAGACTCGTGAGGAGGCAGAGGCCATGCCACTCAGCCCCAGCCGCTCACCCGCCCACCCAGCCCCAGCAGCCCCATACCCTGGCAATCTTCTGCTGCTTGTCCTCCTCCACAGCCAGGAAGCTGGTGCAGTAGATAGGCACCACCACCTTCTGCAGGGCAGCCAGCAGCTCCCGGGCCTGCTTGCGCTGGCTGTGAGGGAGAGACCTTCCGCGCGTCAGGGCCCTGGGGCGGGACCCGGCCACGCACCCGTTACCATGCGGCTACAGCCACAGCACCCTCTCCTCAGGAAATGCCCCCCCTCCAACCAGGCAGGACTACCTATAATACAGGTGCCTTGTCTTGGGAAACAGGTGGAGGGAGTGTGCGCACCTCAAGGCTATTCAGAACAAGGCCTTCACTATAAGAAGGGCCCATCTGATTGCTTGCATATGTGTAAAGTGTGAAATGGGGCTGCTGTGGTCAGGACCTGGTCACCACTGTGCACAAGCAGATTCAACAACCTGCTCAGCAGGGATTCTCCAGCTCCATAGGGCCACTGAGGAGGCTTCTTGGAGCCTAACCTTAACCATGAGGGTTATGGTCAGCCCTGGGCACAGCACTTGCTTGCCATGTGCAAGGCCCTGGGTTTAGTGTCCAGTGCCACTGATGGGGGGACAAAGAGGAAAAAACAGCCCAGGAAGGCCCCTCCAACTGTGCAGTATGGTGGATCCAGGCCTCTGGTGTGACAGTGGCTCAGCAAGATGGCCCATATGCTGACCCAGGAAAGGTGCACACAGAGGCTGGCAGCTTCAGCTCCCACAGCTGAGGTCAACGGGCAGCAATGGCTGGCCAGGAGCCGGGTAACATAAGGCAGTACAGGCCAGAGCTTTGTCTGAGCCCAGGTGAAGAATGTAGCAGGGAGTGGGAGAGAGGCCATCTGAGCACAGGCTCTATCCTCAGAGGCAGTAGCAGCCACTGCGAGAGGAAAGGGTACAGTGCAGGAGGGCATAGGTGGCAGAGCCACTGCTCACTTCCCAGCAGAACAGATAAGGAGACGAGGCAGGGAGGGGTTGTATAAGGAGATAGGGAGGGAGGGAGGAAGAGAGCAGGTCAGCTTCTCCTGCTGTCATGGGAGCCATGCACACTTATCAGGTGTCCTGGCTGTTATGGCCATGCTGAAAGGCAGGGGACCCAGCCTAGCTGACAGTCAGCTTGTATCACTAGTATGGAACCCCTGCACCTGCTTCTGGCCAGAGTTCTGGGTTTTGGTTTCCTCCATCAACTTCACCTGGTGGCCATGCAGAGACACACCTACCAGGCCCTAGAAGGCTGGAGCCACAGTGCAAAAGGAGAAGTCTGATAGGCAGAGTCAGAAAAAGGAGCCCCCAGGATACATCAGAGCAGAGGGGAGAGTCCCCACAATGTAGCGGGACAGTGGTGGGGAGGAAGGACAGCAGACTGAAGCAGACACGTGTTGGCTGCGGAGGCAGAAAGGAGGCAGCAAAACCCAAGGCCTGCCTTGTGGAGGTGCCAGCCGCTGTCCTGGGAGGGCAAGCAGTGGTGCAGTGTGTGGGTGTGCAGGGGGTGCTCTGGTGAGCTGGGAGACCCTTACAGGTGTGGGCTATGGCCCAAGTGACCATGTACTCACCAGTGATGCAGCACATCGTTGATCAGATAGATGAGGTGCAGCCGCAGCTCGAAGTGTGCTCCATCAGCAGTGATGCGGTTGCGTAGGTGGCCTGCCATCAGCTCACAGTGTGGTGGGGACTTGGCATTGCTGAACATCCAGTTCTTCCCAGCCTGAGAGTCAGGCCAGGGTGAGTGGGTGGTCGGTCAGGTAGGTGACGACATCCCCACCCCACACTGAGCCTCACCGAGATGGCATCCTTAGTGCAGGTGTCAATGATGGGCTGTAGCAGGTTGTCAAACTCGCTCATGTCCAGCTGGGTCTCTTCCAGCAGCTTCTGCATCTGCTGCTCCACTGCATGTGCCACAGCTGCAGTCACTTGCTCCTGGGAAGGCCATAAAGGACAGGTGGTGTGAGCAGGGGCCCTAGCAGACACACCAATATTTGTCTTTAGCATATGCCAAATCTGTGACAGTCCACCACCACAGCAGGTGGAACAGGCAAGGGACAGAGCTGGCCTCAGATAACAGGAAAAGGTCAAGCCGGGGAGGCAGGATCGACTAAGCAGAGCAAGGCAGGAGTGAGGGTCAACACATGTGGTAGCCGCCTGTGCTCTAGCTCTCGGGAGGCTGAGTCAGGAAGACTGTGATTCCAGGACAGCTTGGGGAGATGCTCAAAATAAAACCAAACCAAACTCAAACCTAAACCAACAAACACATGCTAAGTATTGGCCACCAAGCCGGTTAAGACTTAGAGGCCTGTTTTGGTGCCCAATACCTCACTGTCCAGTCTATGACTGGTGGCAGTCACCCATGCATGTTGTGTGACAGGGGCAAGCAAGGAAACACCAAGTGGGGCTGGTACTCAGGTCCTTAGGTCACTTCTTTCATTTCTGGTTCTAAATCCCTATAGAATTTGGCAACAGGACCAGCCTAACAGATGGGGCCAATAAAGTCCCTCCCTACTCACTGAATCTGGTAGGCCCCAAGCCACCACATAGTGGCATCCACAATGGGTACAAGTCCACCCAGCAACACCTGTCAATGACCTGCAGTCCTACTGGAGGGTGACCCCATGGTCACTGGCCTGAGAAACAGCCGTACCTGGCGCAGGGCCAGCAGGTGCTGCTCCTGCTGCTGGAGACTCCACTGGCTCTGCTGGATGAGCTCGTCCATTGACGGAGTGCCCTGGGCCGGAGTGAGGGGTGCCGTGGGAGCCAGCGGAGGTTGTGGCAGAGGGGGCATGGTTGCGGTTGGCTCCAGCTCTGGGGCCTGCTGCTTGCAGATGACTAGTAGGAGAGAGATGGGCCCTGTGAGTCTAGGGCCAGCCCCAGGTTCCCTGAGATGCATCAGGTTTGTCCTCCATGGAGGGCCTGATGGAAGAAAATTAGGTCCACTCTCCACCTCAGAGGGCCAAGCTGCCTGTGCTTTCCTCTGTTGTGCCTGGCCTCCCTGGAGACGGTCTGAGCTGCCTTTTCACCACTCCTCACCACACAGGCTGAACCTGCCCATCTTCCCTTCTTACCCAGGCCTGAGCTACTGTGGACTGCAGGCCATGGCCATTGCTGGAGATGTTGCACCTCTCCCAGGGGTGTATCTGTCCCAGGTGACTTGTCTCTGATCTGCCCCTTCACTCAAGACACATTCTAGATCCCCAAGATCTGCCCCACCTCCTGTGGTGATCCTTCCAATCTGTAGCCCAATCAGCATCCTGGATCCATGTAGCTTGAACCACCAATAACACACTGGTATGACAATAAGTGTTTGGGGCTGGCATGTGTCCCTGTGCTGGCCAGATGATATCAGTGTATCTGGAGAAGAGGGTCCCTGGTTGCAGATAGGACTTCAACAAGATGGCCTGCTTACCCTCTACTTCTGGGCCCTGCCTGGTCCCAACAACATGGCCACATTCTTTGGGAGCCTGTGAGGCTTACCCAAAGGAAACGGTCTTTGAACAAAAACAAAGAAAGTAGGGTAAGGGGGCAGGTGTCACTTGGGCCTTAGTGGCACCCCATAAGCCTGCCTGGCTTAAGCTGTAAATCCCACACTCCTTTGGGGAGGAAGCTCCACTTTGGAGGAACCATTGATGGCCTGGCCCTGTGCTCATGGCACCACTGGGCTTTCACAGGCTCACCACACCACCTTCCAGTCCAAGTCTGGGTCTTGCTCCTTCACTCCAGCCTGGTAAAGCGGACCATCCAGATGAGGGTGTTATGTACTTCTCACACTAATCAGCAGCAGTGTCAACCACAGCTCTGCCTTGGCCTTCGTCATACCTAGTAAGGAACTGTGTCCTGTAGCAGAGTGACCCCTCTGCACATAGCAGCCTCACCTTGAGTAATAATCTACGGGATAGGCAACACCCCCACAGCTCACATCTTTATTGCACTTTACAAACATGAGACCATGGTGGTGGTGGATCAGAAGTTAAGAAACAACTCAACACCAGTCCTTTACCACAGAGATTGCAAATGGTCATTCTAGACGAGTCAAAGAACAGTGATAAAATACTGAGTTGGCCCGCAGCCCTTTCTGAGCCTAACTTCCAGGTGACACTCAGAGCTCCTCAACAAGCAGGTCCTCTCTACTCCATATGTCTCCCTTGTGGCCAAACCTAAACCCTCTTCTGGAATTCCACCACCCATCACCCTCAGCCTGCTGCCCCCTAGCCCTCTCCTCAGCTTGCCCAAGACTCTCTCTCCAGTTTGCCCTGGCTGTTCCTGTCATGTTCAGTAGATCCTACTATGGTAATGCTCTTGGAATGTCCAGGAGGGAAGGGTGGGCATGGACTTCCTGTGTAGCTCCCACGGATATCCACTCCAAGGCACCTTCAAAACTGCCTCCTACTTTGTCACCCCTCACTCCGCCCCACCTGCCTCCATGCTCGTGACCACCTTCCTAAGGGGTGACTATCAATCACCTCCCTCCCCAATCCAGCCTGTTGTGTTAGAATTCTCTTGTGGCTCTCTGCTGCCTTAGGATGGTTATGAACTTGGCGCTCTGGGGGCTAAGGAATGACCAGACACCTGCTGGTGACATCAAACAGAGGCCCTCTACCAAGACTAAACAAGGAAACAAAACCTTATGACTGACAGGACTCCAGCCCACCCTGGTATATCAAAATTCTCCACAGCAAACCCTCCCTCAGTTCACACTTGTGGCCATTGGTGGCTCCTCTCTGAACATATAGCTTCTTCAAGTCCCTGTGCTCTGTGGGCTCAAGTCTGTCTGATCTACAAGCTTTCTACCAATCATCCACAACACACTGCTAGAGCAAAACAAAGAAAGTATTTGGCATCAGAGGACTGTGGCTCGGCAACTATCAGCTTTGAATACCCATGGCTTTGCAAAGGCAGACACTCATTTCAACAGCTTATCCAGAGGCTAGAGAGCTAAACCTGGGTAGGACAGATGTGAGTCCAGCCCTCAGGACCCACACCATCTGCTGACATGTTATCATTCAAAGCTTGGTTATGCTGGCTTACACTTGTAATCCCACCACCTGAAAGCTGATGCAGGAGGTTTGGTTTGAGTTGGAAGCCAGCCTGAGTAACAGGCTGGCAGACCAACTTAGGCTACAGTGTGAGACCCTCAAAGGCCGGCTGTGCTTCCTATTTTCTTTCTTCAGTTTTTTGAGACAGGGTCTATGGAGCNCTGCCTATACTGGAACTTGATATGTAGACCAGCATCAAACTCGGAGATCCATCTGTCTCTGCCTTCTGAGTGCTGGGACTGAAGGGCTGACACAGACCCACCACACCTGGCTCTAAAATTTTTATTTTTATTATTTTTTTATCATGTTTTTCTTGGTGCTCACCTAGTTGGGCATTTAAGATACAGTTAGGCCAGGCAGGGTGATTCGAGTCTTTAATCCCAGCACTTGGAAGGCAGAAGCAGGCAGATCTGAATTTGAGGCCAGCCTAGTCTACAAAGCTAGCTCCAGGATAGCCAGGGCTACACAGAGAAACTCTGT
>LZPO01066290.1:464638-475766 GCA_001675575.1 Neotoma lepida
AACAGATTTACTTTAACTATGTGTATGTATCTGGTGGGTTTGTGCAGGTGACTTCAGTGCCCTCAGGGGCTGGAAGAGTGCACAGAATCTCTTGGAGCTGTGTGCTTCTGGCAGTGGATTTCATTTGTGCTGGCCGCCAAGCCCTTAACTCTGAGCCTTGCGTCTTCTGGTCTGTTATGCCGGGATCTCTGCCATCTCTCTCCTAATTCTCTTGCCTCTGTTGGACACCTCCTTAGCTGCGGGAAGCTCCACACCAAAATTATAAGAGGAAAGATGCATTTGAGTCTGCTAGGGATCCTGACAGTCTTGAGATTCCCTGTACCCCTCCAGGAAATCCTGTCTTGTCACTGTGAAAACCTTTTATGATGTCCTGATCTTGGAGCTGCAGAGATTGCTCAGTGGCAATGTGCTTGGCTCTGAAGAAAGATGATCTGAGCTCAGGTCTAAGAACTCAGTATAAAAGCCAGGTAACAGGGTCTGGAGAGATGGCTCACCGGTTTAAGAGCACTGATTGCTCTTCCAGAGGACCTGGGTTCAATTCCCAGCACCTACATGGCACCTTACAACTCTTTGTAACTCCAGGATCCAACACCCTCACACAGATATACATAACAGGCAAAACACCAATAAAATAGTAGTAATTTTTAAAAAGCCAGACAACAGCACAGGCCTGGAATCCCCAAAGGACATTATAGTCTTGTCTGGATTGTTTGTGTGGCTCATAGCAAACCAAAGTCTACATCTATTCACCCAAGACGGTTCCAGAAGATTCTTGCTCACAGTATGGGATCTCCCTGCAGAACTCAGTGACTTCTTCCCTGACAAAGCACGGGCCTTACTCTCTTGATTCTTCCAGCACCTAGGCTACCCTAACCCCCACCCTGTTGTCCTGACCTGCAAGGCAGCTGGTGGGTCAGGGACAGTAACCCTGTCCGGTCTCCTGGGTCACACTCCTGCTCAAGCCTGTGTCTATCCAGCATTCTGATCTAACTTACTGGTCTCCCCCACCTTCCCTCCAGCTGCCCCTGAGCTCTCCCCCAGCCCCCTCCTGTCCCAGTTTACTCAGCCTTATCATCTAACAATGGATGAGATGTGGGATGCTAAATACCACTTTGATTGTCCTGAGGAGGGACACTCAGGTAATCTGGTTTAAAGCAATGGAAGTGAGGTTCTGGAGAGATGGTTCAGCCATTGGCTGCTCATCCAGAATATCCTGGTTTGATTTCCAGCACCCACATCGGCAGCTCACAACTGTAACTCAAGTTTCAGAGCATCTGATGCCCTCTTCTGGCCTCCTTGGGCACAGGACACACATGGAGTACATACAAACACGGAGGCAGAACACAAAATTAAAAAGCAAAAGGAGCTGGGTGGTAGTGGTTCCCGCCTTTAATCCCAGCACTCAGGAGTCAGAAGCAGGTGGATCTCCATGAGTTCGAAGCCAGTCTGGTCTACAAAGCAAGTTCCGGGGCAGTCTGGACTGTTACACAGAGAAACCTTATGGGGGCAGGCAATAGAGCTGGGCTATGGTGGTGCATGCCTTTAATCCTAGCAGAGGCTGGTGGATCTCGGAGTTGGAGGCCCCAGCGAGTTCCAGAACAGCCAGATACAGAGAAACCCTGCCTTGAACAATCAAGGGGAGGAAAAAAACATTAGAAAGGGAATATTTTTAAAGTTTATTGTTTTACTTGTGGGTGGGGGAAAGCGCACCTCCTTGGCCCATGTGTGGAGGTGAGGGGGCAACTGAACCATGATTGGTTCTTAACTGCCATTTCAGTGTCCCCAGGAATTGAACTCGGGTCATTGGGCTTGACAAGCGCTTTTACCCACTGAGCCATCTCACCAGCCTGCTCCACCTACCCACTCCCACTCCTGCACAGGGCCTCTGCTTCCCCAGGGCTGGGATTAAAGGCATGCACCACCACACCTGGTCCTCTGCCTAGTATTTCCCAACCTACTGTCCCTCATCACCTCCTTACTAATTCTGGACAACTAGATTCTGCCAAGGGAGGCCTGCCTCTCTCCTTGCCACTCAGCTGGGCTTTGCCCTTCTCAGTCAATGACCCTGCCTCCTATTGAATCTCTCTAGAAACCTGAATGAATCTCCATTCACTGAGGCCAAGACCAAAACTTTGCAACACATCTGGTCGCCTTACCATGGCAGCTGCCCTGACTGCTCACAATACTCCAAAGTATGGGGGAAACCTAAATCGCCAGGTATCACAGGGATCTGTGCTTGCCTAGCCATGTGTGAGGCCTAGGGTCCTATCCCTGGTATTAAACAGACAGCCACTTAACTGTCCTAAAACCATAGGGTGTGGTTTCAGTTCACTGCCCAACAGGAATTCAAGGCCAACTACATAGTGAGGTCAAAGCTAGCCTAAGCTTCATGAGCCATCTTAACGAAAGAGAGAGAGCAGGCAAGACGGCCCTGTGGGTAAATGTACTTTGTTGCCAAACCTCATGACCTAAGTTTGATCCCCAAAACCCACAGTGGAAGAGCTGACTCCATGTAGCCCCTTGATCTCCACATGTGACCATGGCATGTACATGCCCCATGTATACTAAATAAATAAATGGATAAACATGAGAAGGGCTGAGTGGCTAAGAGTGCTGTGTAAGTGTGAGGGCCTGAGTTTGATTTCACCACAACCTCATCAAGCCAGGAGTAGCCATGTCCGTGTGACCGTTGCCTCTGTGCAGTGGAGTCAGGCAGGAGGATGCTAGGCTCACTGGTCACCAGCCTTGCTCCAGGTTCAGTGAGAGATCTCGTATCAAGGGAATGATGCAGCGAGTGAGATAGAGCAGTTGCAGCTGACATCCCCTGGCCTCTTCATGTGACTGGGTGCAGCACACATGGAAGTTACCACAAAGCCCAATGGAGCAACAACTAGCCCCACCCCCTATTCTCCAGGCATTGCTCCTGGGCCCCTCTGAGGGAATAGTTCATCTGGATGAGTGAGCACATTTATCCTTGTCCATCAATCCTTGAGGCTTACTTATTCCCTGCGGGTATTACTTTGTCGACAACCCAGCAGAGATTGTATTTACTGTTAACAAGATGTGAATCTAATCCACTCTTGCCCTGGGATGTGCTGTAAAGAAGAGACAGGATTACCCTGAGTTCAGAGCTAGCTGGACACTGAGATCCTATCTTGAATGAATGGAAGTAGTCTGGTAGCCGTGAGCGCCTGTGAAATTAATTTCAACCATCCACCTGGTATAATCTAGAATGATCTGGGATGGGCCCAGGGGGCCTCTGGGCGAACCTATGATGATCTTAATGAAGATAACTGGCTGGGAAAATGTGCCTGCTGTGGCTGCACCACTCCCTGAACTGAAGAGAAGCAAGCTGGGCCCCTGCATCCCTGTCTTTCAAATAAAATATTCATCCCTTAATGAGGGGAGCCTTCCCATCCAGCTATGGTGCAAACAAGCCACCCCAAATTTCATGGGTTGGAAGCAGCCCATCTGCGTACTGGAGTCTAGTAATAGCTGTGGGTGGAAACTTTAGGCGTTTCTAGCAGTATAGCCAATCAGTGAGCTCCAAGTTCATAAAATAAGTTCATAAAATCAGATGGAGACTTACAGAGAACACCCGAGGCCAATCTGGCCTCTACATCCACATACAGGTGCCTGTCCCCAACCGTCTGTATATACAGGGCTGGCTCAGTGGGTAAAGTGCTTGCTACAAAGGCATGGGGACCTGAGTTCAAACCTTCAGCGCTCACATAAAAGCTAGGGGTGGTGGTACACATTGATAATCCTAGTGCTGGGGAGGTAGAGGAGGAGGGCCATGGGGCTCACTGGCCCAGGTGCCAAGTACACAGTAGATTTGCAACTTATCCTGAGGCTGAGGAAGAGGATCATTTATTTGAAGTCAGCCTGGGCTGCAGAGTGAGACCCTGTCTGAAAATAACAAAAGGATCGCTAAGGAAACAGGTGCCCTGACTGCCCTTGAGTGTGGCTGGACCTGGGCTCCTGCAGGAACTGAATCCTGGTGCAACATCAGCTGGCTGAAGCCAGAGGTTCTCAGGGAGCCTTGGCAGGAAGATTGAGAGTTAAAGTCAGCCTCAGTAAGCACTCTCTCTCTCTCTCTCTCACACACACATACACCACACACTCACATGCACACTCATGATTGTTAAGACATCCAGGCATGAAAATAAAAGCAGGCAGAATTAATTATTTTCTTGCCTTGCATATGTATGTGGTTTGTGTATATGTGTACAAGTGCATGTTGTTGTTTGCATGTATAGGTGCCCATGTATATAGGAGTGTGCATATGCATTTGCTTGTAGAGGCTGGAAATTGACATCAGGTATTTTTCCTAACTGCTCTGCATAAACACTTAAATTTTTTAAATATTTATTCAGAGTACTTCTGTGTGGGTGTGTGCATGCCACAGCATGTATGTGAAGGTCAGAGGACAACATGCACGAGTCAGTTCTCTCCTACCACGTGGGTCCCAGAAATTGAACTCAGATTGCCAGCAATCACCTTTACTTACTTAGCCATCTCGCTGGCCCTTCACCTCATACAGAAAGGCAGGGCCTCTGACTGAACCTAGATCTGGCTGATAGCCAGCATGCTCCCATGATCCTGGCTCCACCTCCCCTGTACTTCAATGGCAGGTGGAGTGGGAGTCCCAATTCTGGTTTCTATACCTGCCACGCAAGGGTTGCCCAAGCCATTTCCCTGCCCTGGATTTTCACTCCTTGCATGTTGTGCTGCTGGGAGCACAAGGAGAGACCTTCCCTGAAAAACCAGAGCCAATCTCAAGCCCCTGGAGACCACTGTTTATTTTTGGTGAACACCGACCAGGAACACAACTATTCCCACAGAACGGTCTCTGACACCTGAGCCTCAGGATGATGACAATGGAAAACAAGAACATGACAGTTTCCAGTTTCAGACCCTGAGGTTTTGGGGCTTAGAGTCTGGTTGTGAAGAGCTAAGTACCCGGAGTCCTCAACACACAGGGAAATTGAGCCTCAAGTACTTCCCTGTCTCATCTCCTTCCCTAGAATAAAGGGTATAAAATAAGGTGCTGGGTATGGCAGTCCTGTATCACCTCAGCACCAAGACTGAGGCTGAGGACTGCCTTCTGTCCTGCAGCCAGCCTGGGCTACATAGGCAGATACCATCTCAAAGAAATAAATAACTAGAGGCAGCCCGACTGAGTGTTCTAATATTGAACAGACATTTAAAACTTCTAATCCTGTTTCCCCTGCTGCAAAATCAAAGAGTTGGGCAGGTCAGGATAAGTGCTTTGGCCAGGCCATTTCAAAGGGTTTATGGAGAGAGCAACAAATATTCTCTATGTGAATCCCAACAGAGAGGTGGGATAGGGCAAAACTGGAGAGGTGAACATGGTGTGGGAGGCAAGACTGGGGGCTAATGTGACATTGAATGGGCCAAGGTAAACCATGGACCATCAAGTCTGTTTTGTTTTGTTTGTCTCATGTAGCTCAGGCTGGCTTCAAACACACTTTGTAGCCAGAGATGACCATGAACTCCTACTCTTAACTGCTTCAGCCTCCTGATTGTGGGGTAACAGGTATGCACCACCAGTTTATGTGGTGCTGAGGATCGAGCCCAGGGCTTCACGAACACCAGGTGAGTACTGCACCCACTGAGCTGCAGCCATCTGGCCTACCTGATTGTCTCATCCATTCCTGTGTTAACACCTACTGTAAGCCTATGAACAGAATTAAATATCCCATTTATTAATTTATAAACCGTAAGAAAAGAGAGATGAGCCTTTCCCTCCCTGGCAAACCTTACATTGGAAAAGGAAAAATGCATTAATACACATATTACAGCAACATCATGGAAATCCAAAAAGACATAATTCATTTTGAGTTCACACAGAGTCAGGGACACCCACAGAGACCTCTGTAGTGCAGGTGTCTCAGTGTCTTCTCTAGGGAGGAAAACCCACCAGACCACCTTACCAAGGTGCTCCTTCCTGCTGCAGTGGTGGGCTCTGAACATCTGCAAACCAGCAAGCAAGGCAGATGGGACTGCCTTGAGGCTGGCATTGTCACTGAACCAACCTTAGATACAAAACTCCAATTAATCAAAAGCAGGAGTTGAAGACTGGGGTGCCATGACGCACTTGTCAGCTCAGTGCTTAGAGATGGAGACAGAGGCACAGAGAATGCTAAGAGTTGAAGGTCTGTCTGGGAGCCTTGTGAGGATATCTCCAGGTGGGCGTGGCAGCACATGCTTTTTAATCCCAGCACAAGGGAGGCAGGGGCAGGTAGATCTCTATGAGTTTGAGGCCAGTCTGGTCTATATTTTGAGACACTGTCTCAAAGATAAAAACAAAAAACAACCCCAAGCCCATAGATACCCTAAACTAAGCCTGGTGCCCCTGACTGCCAAAGAAGACATGTCCCACCATTTACCTGCTGTGCCCACACCAGAATCCACACTTCTGCTTACCAACAGGTTCCCCTTGCATTGTCACACTGGTCTTGAACTCACAGGCTTGGCAGAGCCTCCTGCCTTGGCTTCCTGAGTAGCTAGGACCATAGGTGTAGGTTACCAGAATGAGCCTCCAAACTTTGTTTGCTTCTGAGACAACCTCACTATGTAGTCCAGATTGGCTTCAAACTCATGGCCATCCTCCTGGCTCAGGCCCTGGATGTATGCCACCAGGCCAGGTCCCTAAAACCNANCTTTTTCTNGAGATAGGCTCTCATGGAGTCCAGGCTGCTCTGGAACTCACTGTGTAGCTGAAGCCCTGACCTTGCTTCCAGAGTGCTGGGAAGGCAGGCCTGCACCTGTATGTCACTTTCTGTGATGCTGGAGACAGAAGCCATTGATGGATGCATTTGAGGCAGGCACTCTACCAACCCAGCCTCAAACTCTTAACTAAAAAAACTAAGACCTGCTTGCTGTCCCAACCACTGGGACACAGCTGTCCCATCCACTGGGACAGTTCAGATCCTGACCCACAATACCATCTCCTCACTGACAAGCAACGCTATATTTAGAGTGTAGATTCCACCTTCTGCTACTCCGGCTGCAGCTTCAGGACCCTTCAGCATTGCCTGCTACCACTGAGCTCCACTCCAACAACAAACAGCCCATATTTTGAAATGAGTCAAGATGGTTTCCGCCCATTAGTTAGCCCTGGTGCAGTGCCTGCCAGGACCTAGTTTCCAAAGCTCCCATAGCCAACAAGATGTTCCCCAGAAAAACTTGAAGTCCTAGGGAAATTGTCAACACCATCACCTGGCCTTCTGTGGCACCAGAAGGGTGGGGATGCAACCAAAATTAACACTGGCCACTTCCTCTAGAGTTCAAGGGCTACTCAGGCCTGGAGTGGAGGATTGTATCCTGCTCTGACACCCACAAAGCAGAGGAAGGTCACACCAATGGCTGATGAACCAATGGTCACTGTAGGACTGCCCCAGGTCAGCACTAGCTGCAAGTAGCCAACTGCCTTGGGGCATCCTGGAGCACTGTTGCTGGGGACAGGTAATGGCACCTGTTTCAGCTCTCTATACCTCTGGGCTACAGCCCCGCAGTCCTCTCTTTGATGCCCCAGATGCCACCTACTGGCTTCCAAGACTGCAACCACAGCGATGCCAATTCTGCAGAGTGGATCCCTGTTGTCACCAGAAGTTCAGACCAGACCACTGCAATGTACCGAGGGCACCCCTGTGCATCAACGCAGAGCATGGCCTCTGAGTAGAAGAGCGAACCAGGATCTCTCTATGGCTCTCCCTCTGCCCAGAGCCTGTGGCTGTCCATGTTGTGGTCACGTCCCACAGCCCATCAGGATCTAGGGCTCCCCTGCTGGCCTGTCATGTGCTCAGCCAGGCTGCTGGGCTTAGGGAGGTGGTGCAGGAGGCCTGGCCTGGTGGTGCCTACACATCATGGCGGCTGAGGGCATAGGAGTTCGGGTGGCTCTGGCGACTGTATTGGAAATGGTCTGTGAGGAGGATGTTGCGGTACTGGAAGTCACCCTGCTGGGGGAACAGTGCACCATTGTGGGGCTTCTCTATCGGGCTCCGCAGATGCTCTCTGCTGCTCAGGTCCGACGTAGAGACTGGGAGGAGGTGGCGCCGAGCCTGCTGGTTCGCATCGTACTTGGTCTGTGTGAAGAGAGCAATGAGGACGAGGGAATTTTGTGGGGGGCATGAGACCCCAGCACTAAGGAGGCAAAGGCAGCAGTTGAAAGGCCAGTTTATGCTACACAGTGAGTTTGAGGCCAACCTGGGTTACATGAAACGGTTTCAAAAAAACAAAGTGAAACAAAACAAAAAGCACACCACCAAAAAAGAGGTCACCCTAAAACTAAGGACTAGGGATGCTTCTGTGGTAGAATGCTGGTCCAGCATGCACAAAGCCCTGGGCTCCATCCCTAGCACTGCATAAACCAGGCGGAACAGAAGCTCAAGTCCAAGCCTCTGCTCCAAAACAAACAAAAAGAAACAAAGGGAGCTCCAGGCCCTGTGCACCCATGACCCCAGAGCTAAGGAGAGAAGCAGGAAGATGGTGAGTTCTAGGGCAGTTTGTGCTTATAATCCTACTGCCATGCTGGTCTGTGCAGCACAGAACCCATCCACCTTGTATGGCACCTTTGGAACCCAGAGCCAGAATCACCCTCTCCATCTGCCTTCAGCTCCTTCTTGTCCCTCCCCTAGGCTATGCCTGGCTGTGGGACAGTGGCCCCAAATGCTCACCTTGTTGTACAGAAAGACACCCAGGATGGCAGTCATCATGCCCAGCACATTGGTGCTGGTCACTGGATTGCGTAGCATGATGAGGGACACGGTGATGACCATGATCCTTTTGGTGGCGTTGGCCACTGAGTAGCTGAGCGGGCTGATGAGGTTGAGGATGCTAAAGGCGATGACATTCTGTGCAAAGTTGCAGAATCCGCTGACCGCCAACAGCAGCAGTGTCCAGGGCCACTGAGACACATAGGCCTGTGGAGACAGGCAGGGAGCATCAGTGTGGGAGGGGCACATATGTACTCAGGCAGATTCTCACCACGGTGTAGTGTGTTTGCTCCGCCCATGACCTTGGGCTATATGACTAGAAGGAGGCTGTTCTTCTTGCTGTTGTATTCATGAGGCCCTTCTCCCTGCTTCCTGGTGAGGTCGAACTGCAAGGTGGATTCACTCCTGGTCAGAACAGAGGACGACTTCAGCTGTCTACTTGGTTCTGTATTCGTGAGTGTCTTTTCTCAATTTATAATTTCCCTAATACTCCTTAAGTAGACTCCCATGGGATAGTAGTACAACATGAATATATTTAATACCAGTGAACTGCTCAGTTAAAAAATGTTTACAAAGCAGAGGGGGCTAAGCAGTTAAGAGTATACTGTTTTTGAAGAGGACCCAACTTTAAGCTTAACTGTGGGGCAGCAGGTGGTTAGACTTTTCTTGAAACAGAATCTCACATAGCCCAGGTTGGCCTCAAACCAGTAGGCGATAGGTTTGGCAACAAATGACTTTACTGTATCACTGAGCCATTTTACCAGTTTACATGATGCTTTATACACATGACTTCTGACCCTCCTGACCACCNCACTGCATGATGCAGTGGTCAAGGGCCATCTCTTGTCAGAGATGCAAAATCAGCCACCAAAGGACTGCAGAGATGGTTATCAGTTAAGAGTGCTGGCTGCTTTCCTAGAAGAGCCGGATTAGATTCCCAGCACCCAGAGAAGGATCACAATTGTTTGTAATAGCAGTTCAGGGGGTCACATGCCCTCTTTTGACCTCTGAGGGCACCAGGCATACATGTTGTAAGTGGACACATAAGCAGACAAAACACCCACACACATAACATTTAATAATTTTTCTTTAAAAGGCCACCAAAAGTGTGTGTGTGTGTGTGTGTGTGTGTGTGTGTGTGTGTGTGTGGCAGGGTGCAGCTTGCTCCAGGAACCTCATCCCTGCCTCCTGGTGCTGAAACTCTGTCCTCACCACTGCACAGCACTTTCCCTACTGAGCCATCTCCACAGCTCCTCTGCTTCCAAAACATTTTGTGAAGTTGGAGCACAGACAAAGCTGGGGGGTAGAGCACGTCCTGCGCAGGTATGAAGCCATGGGTTTTAGCATCCCAAACAAAACAGAAGTGAGTATCAAACCAGACAGACCAGAGGAGATGGGTGACATTATCAATGACTCTCACCTTCCAGAGAGTGGGACACAGAGCCGCAAGAGCCCACCACCCATCCTCAGACAGGTGCCGGGAGAATGCAGCAGCCCAGCTAGGACCCTGGGCAGTCTGGGGCATCAGCTTCCTCAGGTGGCCCTCGAGCCCGCTCTCCTGCCCTGTGGGCTCTCCTGCCCTGTGGTGGACCTGTGGTGACCACAAGTCCCAGCTTGCCCGTCTCTGAACATGTCTCTGGACATGGTGGTTAGCAAGCATGCCAGCTGGTCACCAGGGGAGGAAAGACTTGTAAGAATAACCCACAGAGTTGACCAAATCATACTGAGCTTCCAGTCCAGGCACTGTGGACACACTTTCTACTCCACCCCTCAGGAGGCAGAGACAGGAAGATCAGGAGTTGGAAGTCACCCTGGGCCATATAATACAGGACATAGATCCTGCTTCAAAAACAGCAAAGGTGGGCTGGGAAGACAGACAGCTCAGTCAGGAAAGTGCCCAAGTTCAGACCCCAGCACCCGTATGAAAAAACAAAACGCAGCTGCACATACACAGAGCCCCACTGCTAGAAGCAGGAAGCTCAGGGGACAGACACAGGCGGATCTTGAGGCTTGGCAGCCAGCCAGTCACCAAGATCCTACCTCAAAAAGACAAGGGGGAGCTACTGAGGAAAGTGCAGGAGGCTGAACTCTGTTCTCCATAGGAGACACACTGCTAGTGCACACACACACACACACACATACACACACTCACACACCCCAAAGGGAAGAAAAGGAAAACTGCAAGGAGCAGAAACCGGATGCACTTTCTGTTCCTGTAACAAAACTTCCTGGGGGGGCGGGGCGGGAGGGCTGGAGAGGTGGCTCAGAGGTTAAGAGCACTGACTGTTCTTCCAGAGGTCCTGAGTTCAGTTCCCAGCAACCACATGGTGGCTCACAACCATCTGTAATGAGATCTGGCGCCCTCTTCTGCATACATAATAAATAAA
>LZPO01066290.1:483731-505935 GCA_001675575.1 Neotoma lepida
GGGGCGGGGCCGGGCCCGGAAGGCGTGCCGTGAGCCCCGCGCGTGCGCGAAGCGGCTTTCCGCGCTCTCCCGTGGCTGGCCGGGCCCCGTGAGCCGCGCGGGGCGACGCGGACCCGCCCCCTTCGGGCTTGGGCAGCGGGGTGCCTGCGGCGCGGACAAGATTAACAAAGTGTCTTTTAGGGTAAAAGAAGCTGATTGTGGCAAACCCTCTGACGACGCCGGGTGCTCGGAAGCTGTGCGGTAGGTGTCACCTTCCCCTCATTACCCTGGGCCGGGCGCCTTCTGCGACGCTTGTCTGCAGAGCCCTGCTGACCCGGCTGAAGGCTGCTGGCGAGACCCCTGAGGCAGGACAAACTTCAGCATCGTGATCCTAGCTACGAAACTCGATTCCGGAGATCGTGTGCTTTCAAGTGCTGTGGGAAAAGAGTTGTTCCGGTCCCTTAAAAAAATGTATTCATTTATGGAGGTCAGAGGAGGACTTGAGTCTGTTGTCTCCTGCCCACCGTGTGGGTTCAGGGGACCAAACTCATGTCCTCTGGCTCGCAGAGTATATCCGCTGAGCCGTCTCGCTGATCTCAACATTCTCCTTTATGTCTTTAGTAGCAGTTTAGAAAATGGCAGCCTAATTCGACCCCCTGAATGCTGGGGGTGTCTTTGTAGCTCATCCCTGTTCTCGAAGGTAGACCATGTGTACCCCCCTGGGGCTTGCTGGATATTCAACATAGGTGTGGCTATCCCTGCGCGCTGGATCCGAGTAATAAGTGGCCTAAGAAGCCGGTGATAGGTGTACCCTAATGCCCTCCAGCTGGGTGCACAGCCTTTCGTCACCAACTGAGTACAAGTGGAATTAGGAAGGTAGCCACTAGTCCTTTGGACAGAGCAGTGTCGGATAGCCACACTGATGTGTTTTGGTTGCTTTTCTCATTGGATTTGGCCCTGGCAACTTTGTGGAAGCCTTTTTATCTCACAACAGGAACATGTGCTCAGGAGTGAACACTGGCTCAGGGCCACACGGCTGGATTTCACCTCCTTAAATGGCCCTTTAATTGGAGTGGGACCATCCTGCACCAAACCTCAGAAAACCCTACTGGCTCTCAAATTGTGATTGAGTTGGCCGTGGTCCTGAAAACCAGAAAGAAATGTTCTAGGACTTGATCCCATGTAGCTGCTGTCTTAGGGGTAACTGTTTGCTCATCTATGAAATTAAGCAGATATGGATAAGGTGACCTATCTCAGAATGAAAAACGAAGCTGGAAACCCAACCTTGGCTTACTGATTTGGGGGAGGGGAGAAAACGAGATCATTGCTTCGTAACAAGGAGAAACCTTTGCAATTAGCAGCTACCTGTCAGGTATGGAGACAGCTGCTAGCCCAGGGCTATGGCCAGGTAACAGTTCTGCACATCTGGGCCATGCCATGTCAGAAAGTACTGGTGGGCAAGGAAGGTGTCACCAGCTACACTGCCTGCAGGAGGGGGCTTCTCTGGGTAGGCGATGTGGTTGGCCCCAAATTAATGAAAGGCAGGTAGAGTGAGGCCCTGCCTGCTGTCACAGAAGCAGGCTAATGAGATGCCACCAAAGCTGGGCCCAGTGGGTGTGGCTATGGGCTCCAGGGACTTCCCCATGGAGGAATCCAGAAAAGACCAAGTACAAGTGCAAATGAGAAATGATTCCAAAACTGGTTTGTGCAAATGTTTTTTTTTTTTATTTCCACATTTATATCACAAGGTGTCCACTTACTGGACCAAATAGCAAAGTTGCTCCCTTCTGCGCGGACACAGAAGTCTAGGTACTGTACATTCACTAAGGCTCCTTGTTTTTGCAAATCGCGTTTATGACAACCATAAGGCAAACGAATCTAAAGGAATGGTTATGAGTGTTTCCAGCGAACAGACGGCTCTCCCCTCGCCCAGCAGGGCAACTCACGCCAGTAGCACCCTCGGGAACTTTGTGAGGTTGAGGGCTCTAGAAAGATGGTGTTTTCTAGAGATGTGAAGAAGAAAAGAGGAAGAAAGGAAAAGTCATTTGGCTGGTGGTCAGGTGGAAAAGATGAAATAAACGAGAAAACTGAAGTTTCTGCAGCATTTCTTTAAGAATTGGGGCTGAACTGAAACCATATACAAACGGGTGGGCACCTGTGCAGTGTGGGTGAAGCTGGCCCACCCGCCCAATGCCAGGGCTCACCACAGCAGAGAAGCTTCTAGCCACAACACGAGAGAAAACAAAACACTGGCTTGGCAGAGGCCGGAGAGCGGCCTGTAACTCAGAGACACCAGAGCCAAAGAGCAGGAGATGGATGCCAAGATGAGATGTGCGTCTGTTGCTGTTAAGGTAACCTCTCCCACAGGGTTCCTGTGCCTGCCTGCCACTGAGGTCCCCGCCTTCGATGCTAGAGGAGCTCCGCACCTCTTCCGGGGTGGGGGACTAACGCTTTATAGCTGGCTTGCTATAGTTCTGGACTCCCTCTGCCATCTGCCCTCCGAGCGGCCCTTCCTTTGCAATCGTTAGTAAACTGGTAGCAGCATTTCACAAAAGGAGGGTGGAGAGCGAGCCTCATGCCCGCCCTCCTGGCGGCCAGCTAGCCCCTGCAAGTTGGGAATGCACTTGATGGCCAGGCCAGGTGCTCAGTCCAAGCAGACATAAGGCAGAATGTTCAAGCGCCCATCGTCGCCATGCGGGTCGAGCGATATGCACTGCGTCCAGTCATACCAATTACCCTGTGTGTCCTCACACCCGTTCACCCCTGGCCACTGCTGGGCCTGGATTCTGTCCAGATCGTCCTGTGTGACCTCCCGAGTGAGCCCTGGGAGGTCAGTGGGCGTGGGCAGCGGCAGCAGCACATGGGGCTGCCGGGCCCCTCGCCGACTGCTCTCCTCCTGCTTCAGGTACTCAGCCATGAAGTGGTGCGCGCCTGGGGTCTGCGCGCCAGACGATGACAGCAAGCTGCTCTGGCGGCTCAAGTAGGACTGGATGATCTCGTTGCGGGACAGCTCCTTCCAGTTCGTCTGCTCAAAAGGACTCTGGAGGCTAGCCTTGGCCTCCTGCTGGTCCAGCTCTGTCCTAGGTGGCTGCTCTGTGGATACGGGGCTGTCGGCCCGCACCGGCTCTTTCTGGGTCAGAGGTTTGATCTGTCTCGTCATGGGGTCAAAGGTGAGCTTCCGCTCTTTTAACCGCACAGGTTTGACGCCTGTCTCAGCCACNTGCCCATCTAAGTTCACCGTGTAGTCTCGAGGTCGGTACCTCTTTTTCTTTTTGCTGTCCGAGCCGCCCGAAGAGGCAGCATCACTGTCCGCCTTGGAGGAATCTGGCGACAACCCAACCCTGCAGGCCGGCCCTGTTAGCCGCGGGTGGCCCTCGGGCTGCTCTGGCCAGTGCACAGGGCTCTCAGCACTGGACAGCAGCTCCGTCCGCCGCACAGGGGGCGTGGATGGCTGAGCCAGCGGGAGTGGGGATGGCACCTGTGTGGTGTCCAGTGGTTGGGGGCGTGATGAGGGGCTGCACACGGGACCCTTCGGTGTGTACGAGCTCCGCTGCCGGGCAAAGGAGCCTTCATGCCGTGAGTTCCGGGGGCTGAAGTTACAGCGAGAGGCGCCCCTGGGATGGGGAGGGCCTGGTGGCTCATCCGCCCTGTCCAGCTGCTGCAGCTGCGCAGCTTTGGTCTGCAGGCAGGGCACGGGGGGCTTGCCTAGGCCAGGGGAGCTGGGGCGCGGCCGCACGGCGTTCACGGGGATCTTGCTGCTCTGCTTCTCGTTCTCGCTGGGCTCCAGGCGGCTGCTGTCAGGGCCCATGTGCCCACTACCATCCAGGGGGCTGGGTAAGCTCTCTGGGCTCCCACTGATCCCGTTCGTGGGGAGAGGGGATGCACTGGGGACTAGGGGGTCAGGACTGGCTTTGGAAACTTTGTGGGGTGGCCCCGGGTGGCCCAGGTCACGCTGGTCCCCCCTGCGCTTACGGCTGCCCAGCCTGTCTAGCCGCTGCCCAGGGAGCCTCTGGATGTCGTTGCGATTCTTGAGGTCATGGATGCTCTTGGGGGCACCGGCCACTCCCACCTCCGGCCGGCAGTTGTGTGAACCCCCGTTGGCAGAGCCTGCAGCTCCCGCCAGTGCCCGCAGTGCCACCTCATTCTGGTGCACAGGCTCAATAAGCTTCTGCCAGCTCCGCAGAAGCCTCTTAGCCCGCTTGGCCAGCTCCTCGTTCTTGGTTTTCTTGCGGACGTCATTGATGAGCTTCCCCAGTCGTGTCTCCTACAACCAAGAAAGTGACATGCTTACAGAGTAGGGACATACAGCATGTAGGACAAGGGAGCTTACCTCTTCCCTACCTGCCCCCAAACTGCCAGCTTCTTGGACACAGCTTTGGAATGTCCAGTACTATGTAGCAGCATAAATCCTTACATTTGGGACCCCAAAGGCTTCCTCAAAAGCAGGTCCACTGGTTCCTGGGACCTGAAGAGTCTGTGCCATTGAGGCCACACGGCTGCTCTGCCAGGGTGTCCAGGTGAGCACATTTCACAGCCTAAGACCTGGTCCCCAAACCAGTTACCTAATGCACAGCTCAGGCTATGTCCCAAAATGCTGAAGTGTGCAGGGTATGAGGAGGAGCCCAGATGTGAGATTTGAGTCCCATGGGAAGACCAATGTCCTGGACACACTGCCCACTGGGTCCCCTGAAGAACTCCAGAGCCTAAGCCACAGGAAGAAGCTGGCCTGGGGCTACCCTCACCTCCTATTCTGTCCAAGGTTGGGCCATGGCTCTTACCTCCAGTGCCTCTTTGGTGATGGGGTATCTCTCCAGACTGGAGATCACTTCCAATACTGTCACCATGTTCCGGATCTGAAGAACAAGAACCACATTTCATCAGCTCAGGGCTTTGCAAGGTGCCAGTACTGAGCACCACCAAAACCCCCAATGACCAACTCCCATATATGCACACACTTACCCACCCACTGCCATTTGGGTGTCATAAAAAGGGATCTGCCCCTGGTCTGACAGACAGCTTTGCTGTGAGGCTCCTGGGGAGGGGCTGGAAGAATTACCACATGTAACATACAAAGCCTCAGAGGAAAGCAAGATGAGCACAATAAATCGGTCAACCTGATGACCTTCTCAAGGTCTTCAGAGATTCTCTGAATAAAGCAGGATGTCACAAACTATAAGATGTATGTCACATGGCCAGAAGGAAGGCCTCTGGAGCACAACAGTGGAGCAGCAATGCAGTCCCAAGAACCTGAAAGAAGGCCAGAGACACTGGGAGGCTCTGTGCAGAACAGGCAGGGTCAGCACTAGCACTGAAGCTAACAATCCACAGGCTCATGTTTGGGACCCTGAGCCAGCCGTTCTATATATCACTGACTTGTTTAATCACAACAGGCTCACAGGGCAGGTGCCAGGGTTGCCATTCTAGAGACAGTAGGACCAAAAAGCTGTGACTGATGTAATTGGACATCCCAACAGCACAGCAGCACAGCACGGAGGAGAGGAGCCTCCGGAGCAAGAGGGAACAAACTGCCTCGGTGTACCCAGGACGACACATTTCAGAGAGCAGACAACAGCAAACACAACAAAGCAGCACACATGGAGCTTCCTCAGAGGGGCTACGGAGATGGCCAGTGAGTAGGTAGGACTTGCTGTGAGGCATAAGGACCAGGTGGCAGGGCTGTAATTCCAACTTTGGAAGGGAAAGTTGGGGTCCCCTAGAGCAAGCTGGCTAGTAAGAGATGATTCCCAGCATCATCCTGGGCCTCCTTATGCATGTGTGCACATATGCTCCACACACATGCACATGGAAAGTTACTTCAGTGAACCCCAGACCTAAATGGCAAGCTAAAACCAAGCTCCAAAAAGTGTGCAGGAGAGGATCTGCAACTGTGGAATGATAGGTGCTTCTGAAGGGTCCAGAGCACCAACTGTCAGAAAACTACTGACAAACTGAACCTATCAAGATGAAGAGCTTCTCTGTGTTTAAACACTTGTCAGGACACATACATACCTACTTGGTGGGTAATCCACCTGCACACTGAAGAACCCCACAGGGTGGTAGTGCTGTGGCACTGCAGGTTCTTGGTACCCAAGCTGGCTGGCCACAGCCCCAAACCCCCTCCATCCTTCCTGTGCTACACATTGACAGCATACAGTATCACCTGCAACACCAGGTCACAAGGAAGAAAGCACATCCCCAGGCAGAACCAGGTACACACACACTCATCAGGCCAGGCCAGTCACTGAATGTCTCACACTGGCATGCACTCTCTACATGGCCTCGTATCAATGCTGAGGGTCACTTAGGCCTTCTCCTCTTGTCATCACAAATGGGACTGCAGTCCATACCCCTGTAGATTGTTCTGGGTGTCATGCAGTGGCTTCAGCACGGGGGAGGGGTGTCAGCTAGCCCCAGGAGGCTGCTCCACATGGAACACCACAAGCAACCCAGTGACCTGAAGATCAACCTGCAGGTCAGTAATGTCAGTTTCCTGCTGCTGCCCTGACTTCTGGCTAAGTCCCAGAATGTTTTGATTACCTTGCCCACCCATAGCCTGGGGCCATCGAACTGCCTCCTTGCTGAAGACTTTTGGGGAGGATCCATTCCCTACTCATACAGGTCCAGATCCCTATTTTCTTACTTGCTGTCACCTAAATGCTGTTCCTAGCTTCAGGGACACCATGTCCCCAGGCTCCCAGCCCTCCCTCCACCTTCAATGCCAACCCCAGAATCCTGATCACATCAGTTCTCTGACTCACATGGGTAACCCAGAATTGTTCCTGTCCCCAGTCCACACCTTAGTCATGTCTGCCAAGTGAGGTACCAGGGGCCCAGGTTGGTTCCCAGACAAGGAGGTAGACAGTCTGTAGGCCCCAGGCACCCCCAGCTTTTCTAGTCTGCCTATTTCTAGCCGAAGTTAGCCACCATGCCTCCTCTCCTCAGGGCTCTGACTCCTGGGAGAGAAGCTGTAGGGATCACAGAGCAGACAGCAGCCCTTACACTGTCCCACAGCCTTTCACAAGGTATTTCTCTGTTGACAAGCCAGTCCCCTCCTTGGGGAACAAAGGCCTCCACTTGTGATATTTTGTCTGGGGCTAGGTCTGTAAACACATCCACATAGTGTTACAACACTGGCTCTGTTGCTCCAGGGGTGGGTGGCTGCATAGAGATATGGTTCCTATACTCACCTCTGTCATGAGATAGGTGGGATTCCATGCAAAGGTTGTGCTAGGAGGAGGTCATTCCCAAGAGAAGACAGAGTCAGTGTGCCCTGGCCTGGGATCTCGGTACCACTGAGCTCCTGAGCTTGATCCATGGCTTCATCTCCACCCAGTGACCTCACCCTGGTATATTTAGAGCCCTAGGCCTCCACATACTCCTGATCAGCAGTCTTTGCATAGAGGAATCTGCCCAAGCCCCAGTAGCCTGGCAGCACAGAGCGTCCTTGTCCTTGGACAGATATCCTGCTCCCAGACAGGAGGAGGGGACAGAACACCTAGGGGAGCCAGGTGTTGGGTTGGCACATCAAAAAGCACCAAAAAATGCTGAGCTGTGCACAGACCACCCAAAGTGCCTACTGGGGGTTGTGTGCATCAAGGTTAAGGGGCCCTGCCTAGGTGTTCAGTGTCCCATGGCTCTGCCCTGCCTGAGAGGCCACCTGCACGCAGCCCTGAAGAAAATGCCACTCCTCTGTGTGCCCTTGCAACTGCAGGCTACTCACCCAAGGAACCACCTGTCACACCTACAAGGCCCACACTCTGGAGTCAGCACAAGTGGACCAGGCATCACAGCAGTGGACAGGGCGGGTTAACCTGCCTAGGTAGAAAGCAAGGAAGGAAGAGCTAGAAGTGATGTGAGCTGGCAGGTAGGTTCAGGTGCTCTGCTACTTAGAACAAGGCTGTCAGGACTAATCCACTGCCACCACCATAACAGGCCACCTGTGTATTTCTTGGTAGTTCCTTGTACCTTCGTGTCAACACTCATCCACTCATCTCACGGGTACTGTTCTGACTCTGCCTGGGGAGCGCTTGGCAATGCCCTGAAGGGCAGCTTCAGGGTAGGTGTGTAGCTCACAGAACCCATGTTGCAGGCCTGAGGGTCATTTACAGCTGCTGTCAGGAATGGCCTGGTTCTGTCTCCCTTTGGGACTCATCCCCAGTGCCCAAATACTCCCAAGCTCCCTGCCAAATGGCTCTACCACCAGGAGACCTCAGGCACCAGGCCTTGAACCGTGCACTTGTTCATCAGATGGATAGACACTATCAAGCTGTATTTCCTTACCAAGCAGTGTGGCCAAGCCTGCCTCCCCCTCTCTTCCCCATCAGTGACAGGCCCTGCTCATTTGCATTCCTGGGCACCCAGTGTGGCACCACCTGCCTGTGCACAGTGACTCAAATGCCCATGGGGAAACACATTTGCAGTGGCCAGCAGGTGGCATCCCTGTGGTTGCCAAACAAAGATGGGGTAAGGAATCACCACAGGCCCAGATGAAACATGAATATTCATGAATGGAGCCTTAAGGAAGAGCCCAGGCCACTGGGCCCTAAGGAGACACTAGGTTCTTTGTCCCATATCCCCCTTCTTGGCTGCCATGAGATGATCATGCTCGGGCACATGCTCCCACTTCAATATATGGCAAGAAAAAAAAAACAAAAAAAAACCACCACCAGGAACAAAACATTTTTCTCCTGTGAAACTGATTGTGCTAGGCATTTTGTCATGGTAACAGGAAGCTAACATCTCAGGGGCATATACTTTAATATCAGTCAGGGACCTACACTACAAGAATCAAGGACGGAGAAAGGCCCTCACCTTCATTCCCCATGAGACCACAGCCTGTGCTGACTCACAACTTCTGCTAGGCAAACCCATGACACCTGGAGCTCACCTCACTGTGAGTCTGAGGAAGAGAAGCAGGTTAGGCAGAAAACACCAGGTCCAGCACTGCCAAAATGTCCAAAATGGCAAGTTGCATCCATCAGACTACTCCCTCTACTTTTATGCTAGAGTCTCTCTGGCTCTAGGAAACTGGGAGGTGGAGGTACAGTGAGTCTTGTCTGCCAATGCCTCCAGGATACGTGAACTCAGACTATAAAGCTGTCCATCTGTGGAGGCTCCAAGAGCACCCCATAGAACTCTAAAGGCTCCTGAGCTACGAACGGACCTGAGTCAAAAAGTACGGTACCCCGGGAGTTATGGCGGTCTGATAGCTCACCAGGGCTCAACCAGAGGCAGGTCCCCTGCATTGCTCTAAGAGGATCCAAGGGGGCACTAACTCAAGAACTGTGTGTGCAGGAAGAGGCCTGGCAAGTGTCAGAAGAGTATCTGCACAGCCTTGGCCAGGTTCTTGGGGCTGCAAACCCAGCAAGGAATTGGCAAGCTGAGGGGTGAATGAGTCCTCGTTTGTGACCTGAAAGGCAAAGGGATTGCAAATACTACTATCATGTGGTACATGAGGTCAGGTGGAGGACACCAAGGTTGGGGGGTGCAAATCTCATGAAGGGGTGTGTAAGTCAAGCCACCTTGTCCTGTGGAGAGTGCTGCCTGCCCAGCCCTGCCTCCTACCAGCTGCTCTCCAGCATCCTCAGCTGAGCCACACAAAGAGGAAGACGATTCAGTGGCCACACTCTGGCCTCTCCAGAAGACCAGACTATCCTTGCAAACTCCACCCCCAGCCAAAGCTTGAAGTCCTCATCAAAATGAAGTGCAGCAGGAAAAAACGGGCCTCATAGTGAATCTTGGCTCTGTGAGTAGAACAGCACCATCAGATTCCTACTCCAGGGCTGTGCTGGTAAACCCCTGGGACCTGAGAAACGACTACCCATGGGGAATTTCCAGCCACAAGTTGAAACAGGGAACTCAGACACCAAGACTTAAGAGTTCCAGTGTCCTCACAGGTCAGCTCACCACTCCCTCTTCTCCCCAGCTAACCAAAATCCCCGATGCTGGAAGTTGTCATTGTACCCCGGAAGGAACTGGCACTAACGAGACTCAAGGATTGTGCAGCTTTAATTTACAGTGAGGAAACGGAATCTATAAAGGGCAGAGAGGGCCAAATGGACCACAGAAGGCAGAAAACTCTGGCTTCATGCTGGCCTGGCCCAGGTTCTGCCCACCATGCACAACTTGCTTTCCTGAGCAGGGTGGGGTGCATCCAGCTAGTGTGCTAGCACCATGTGATGTACTCACCCCAACCTGCAACAGCAGAGAAGTACATAGGCAACAGCTCGTTGAGGCAGTGTGAAGCCCCTCCAGATCTCAGTGCTGTGTCATTTGCTTTTTCTCAAGGGCTATTGAAGACCAGGACTAGGTAGATCCCAGCACAGGTCATGACTGATGGTATCCCTAAGTGATGACCTGAGAACCTGCTGGTGGCCTAGTGTCTCACCATCTGNCCAAGACCAGGACTAGGTAGATCCCAGCACAGGTCATGACTGATGGTATCCCTAAGTGATGACCTGAGAACCTGCTGGTGGCCTAGTGTCTCACCATCTGGCCAGCACTCCCAGGCACTGCCTGCCAGCAGCCCCTGCAGCCACATCTGTGCAGCACAGTCCTCAGGACCTGCCCAGCAGCCTCGAGTGAAGCTTCAGCACCAACATCCTTTGAAAAACCAACACACAGTGTCTTTGTGGTTTTATGGTGGCTTTTTGTTCTTTTTCTTTTAATGAAGAATGGTCTAGACAAAAATTTATAAAGCCCACTCAACTCAAAAGACTCTGGAAGTGTTGATCAGGAAACAAGCTGAGCCTTCTAAACCAAAACATGCCACAGATGGCACCCAGAAGCAGGCAGTCTGTGAGCCTTCAGTGCGCTGTGCACTCCCTGCTGAGCCTGGCACTCTGTTNCCCAACTGACATCGTGAACAGAATGGGTGCTGCAGGACACACTCTGTAAGAAACAGTCTCTTGCTTTTCCTTGGCTTATACCTGGATGAGCCAGAGAGCCTGTTGGGGTGCATGGCCCCAGTACCATCAGCCTCATGCATCGTGTGAGCTCCTGGGATGCCTGGTTAAGGCAGCTTTCTCCATTAGGACCTGGTGGGTGCCTCAAACTCGTAAGGGCCAGGTTTTCTACTCACAGCTTCTCAGGAAAAGGACAGTGGGGCACAGCCCCACAAGCACTGCCAGCAGTTATAAAAGCCTTTCCCTATCAACAGGACCCACCTGCTTCCCAAGGGATAGCCAGCATCTAAGTAGCCTGTCAGTGTCTAAGTGGCCCTGCCTGCCCTGAAACAAGCAAGAGCACTGGCAGGTAGAGCATGCCACCATATACCACAACTTGACCAAGGAGATGAGGAACCCAGCCTGGGTGCAAGCAGCATGCAGACCATTCACTGTACACCATAAAGCACCCCCAGAAGGAGGAAGTTCAGAGCTTGGAATGGCAGCAGAAGCTGCAATCTGCATGCACAGCTAACCTCTTCAGCAACAGAAGCTACGTGAGAGCAAAGAGAAAGGCAGGGGAGGCAGATCTGTCTTCACACAGCACCTACAAACTACCCCTCCCCTTTGGCTTTTGGTCAGGAAGCAAAGTAGATTCTCCAGACCATGGGTCCAGCCCATAGGCCCTCCATGAGTAAACTGAGCTGCCCCAAGTGTCATTTTGCCACTATTGTGAGTTTGCCACTGTTCTACTCATGTAACTGGAAAGCTTGCAAGCAAGGCACAGCTTTCTATTTCTACCACCAATCCTCACAGAAGGGTCCTGGTGACTGAGTGTCTGAGGACAGCAGACTGGGTGGGGCTCCTCCACCTGGCCTCTCTTTGCTAGGAAAAGCTGCTAAGAACGTCAGCTCCAGAAAACTGGAAATGGCCCAACACCAGGGGAGGGAACACAGTACTTGGTCCACACCTTGTACAGAAGGCAGATCTCAAACAAGAGCAAGCCAGCTTTCCAGGAACTGTTAGGAACCAGCTGAGCACAGGCAGTGAGGCTGTACATGCACCTGGGCTGATCAGGAGCAGATGGTGGGAGCCACCTGGCATCTTGAACCAGCTCAAAGCAGGACCAGGCACCTACCTGAGACCAGCTCCTCTCCCATGAGCCTGAGAAACCACAGACAACATACTGTGCACTACTTGGGCTGCTGCACCCACAGGAACCAGGTCTGGCCTGGGGGGCAGCTCACACATCACACACATAAATAAATATTATCTTTGTAAATAAGTTTTACAGCTTGTACATTTTTTAAAGGATTTTGTACTTTAAAAAGTTGTTTCAAATAGCCTACTTGGGAGCCAGAAGTAATTCCTGACTTTTGTGTGAAGGTGTGTGCTTGGAATTCCAGCAATAGAGGTGGGGTACAGGCAGGTCCCTGGGGCTCATTGGCCAGCTCCAGGCTAATGAGACATACTGCCTCAAAAATGAGAATAGTGATAATAATAATAATAATAATAATAATAATAGGTGGCTCTTCTCTGATCTCCACATGCATGTGCACACATTCATTCCTGCACAAGCACAAACACCAACACACAGCTTGTTAGCTTATTGTGGTGTTACATGCCTGTCATCTCAACACTTAGGAGAAGTATAGTGAGTTAAGGCTAGCCCAGACTACAGAGACCATCTCTAAAACATGGAAGTGAGGAGTTTTAGAAAACAAACAAAAATACGAGACCAAGCTGGAGAGATGGCTCAGCAGTTAAGAGCATTTGTTCTTGCAGAGGACCTGGGTTCTATTTTCCAGCACCCACATGGTGGCTCACAACCATCCATAACCATTCAAGAGGCTTCAACACCCTCTTCTGACCTCGGAAGACAACTGGCACACACATGGTACACAAACATACATGTGAGCAAAACATTCATAAACATAAAATAAATAAATCCCAAGGGAGGCAGAGGCAGGCAAGTCTCTATGACTTTGAGGCCAGCCTGGTCTACATAGCAAGTTTCAGGTTACCCAATGCTACAGAGAGACCCTGTTTCAAAAAATAAAAATAAATCAACAACAATAAAAAAAAACCCTGAACGTAAGCTATTATTCTGTGTGAATCTTGCAGACTAGAAGGCCACATATCTTATGAAGATGGAGGGCTGCAGCCTGCACACCAATGGACCAAGGTCTGAACAGTATCAACATACCCCTATTTCCCTGAGACGAGTGGCACAGAGTGCACTACATAGTTCACATGGAACTGTCCACCCACATTTGCTGGGGTCAGAGCAAGAAGTGACACAAAAGCACTTTGAAGGACATCATACAAGGAGCNCTCTTGGCAGCTCCCTGTCACCTCCTAGAAATAAGCTGCATTACTTTGGGACAGGCAGGCAGTGCTCAGGGACCAAGCACAAGGAGCTACACCCAGCAGGACATGTGTCTCTCCACACACCAGGGTAAGATGCCAGCCAGCCTGGCTCATAACCAACCTCACCTGCTGGCCCTGTGAAGTTGGCACATACCTGCCTCCCTGCTGTCTAGTGTCTCACCAGTAAGGTCAGGACATTTGTGTGAACAAGCAAGGAGGAAAAGCAGCAGAGGGAGAGGAGATGAGGCAAGGTGGCTATCATCTGAAAAGCAGGGTAAGTGGGCAGAGTAAGGCCAAAGGGAAAGCCCAAACCACAACAGACAGATAGACAGCATGGCCAGGCAAGGCAGCTGGCCCTGGAGGAACCCAGCTGCCAGGAACAGAGAGAACCTGCCTCACTAGAGCAAGACCACACATACTTGTCTCCTCCCTGAGAGCAGCTACAACAAATGGTGGTCACTTCTACTCAGCTCTGGACAGGAGGTTCTTGCCAGGGCAATTAGGCAAGAAAAAGACAGAAGAGGCCTTTCAAACAAACAGGAAGGAGGGGTGACCATCACACCCTGAGTGCATGTTAGTCCTTGGGAAGCTCTTAGGGTATCTGAGTAGAGCTACAGACCGGCCGGAGTGTTTCCACCACAGGTGCACAAGTTAAAGGCTTCAGGCCAATCCCTACCGACAACAGCAAGTAAATATGAAGGGCCCAAGAGATGACTCAGCAGATAAAGATGTGTGTCAGCAAGCTTGACAACCTCAGTTTAATCCCCACACCCACAGGAGAGAACTGACTCCACCAGGTTGTCCTGTGATCCCCACATATGTGCACATGCACAAAAAAACAAATAAATGTTAAATTTAATCCTTTAAGAAAAGATAAATATTTACAAATGAATTTCACTACACGTAAAACCTCAACACTGAAAATTTGCAAACATAGCTGAGAAAATAAAGCAGAGGTCAGTCAGTGCAAACACCAAGGCTCTGTATCACAACCCTCCACTTTCCAAAATTCAAGATCAATGTCAATTCAAGCAAATCTTTGGAGGGAACTGGCATGCTCGTTCTGAAACTCACATGGAGTTCAGAGCCTCCCAGTCCACCCAGTCTAACAATGTGCTATCAGCCCTAGGGTGTAGTAGACGGACTCCTACTGATTGTTCTCTGACTTAATCACACTCACGCACACATTGAGTTGCATGCACACATATGCACATGCACACCCCAGAGAAACAAAAACAACAGTAACAGAACCCTTTAATTCAATAATCAGGCATTATAAATGAGGTGGGTGGCCAGCTGGCAAATAAGCCCATTCAGACTTTTCACCATGGAAGATACGAAGAGCAGGCACACCATAGGTGAACAACACCATCAGTCATGAGACTGATACCACATACCACATACTCCCTGAACAGCTTAAGTAAGAGGACTAACCTTATCAAATGCTGACAGGGCATGAGCAAATTGGCTCATTCATTCATTCATTCATTCATTCATTCATTCATTCATTCATTCATGTGGTGACCTCAAACTCCTGATCCTCTTACCTCCTGGGAGCACTAGCATGACAAGCATGTGCCACCACACCCCCAGGCTTAGGCCTTTCCTACACTCCTGGTGGGAATATAGTGGTATAATCATTTGGAAGGTAAAACACCCCAAGGGGCCAACAAGACGCCTTGCCACAGAATCTAGCCACCAGAGTGGATAGAGAGAACAGACTCCAAGCAGTTGTCCTCAGATCTCTACATGCAACCACCCACCCTGCACACACATGTGCATGTACACACACCACACCCCACATGTAATATGGTCAAATTTATCAAGTTATAGACTTCAAATGCAGTTTATTGTATGTCAATTATAGTTTAATAGAGTTTAAAAGGTTGGGGATAAGGTATCCCAAAGCACACAAAACTAGGAGCAGTGAGGCCAAAGCCTTTGTTACAGAAGACAGGAACGAACATCCCCATCCCCAGGAGAAGAAATGGTCCCTTGGGCTCTGTCTCTCTCCAGGCTCTGTCTTTCTCCAGTAAAATGAGGACAAAGGTTGGGCCTAGAACACCAGGAGTCTCCTACGGACTGACACAAAGACACAGAATACACTCCCAGTTTCACATCAGACCCCATCAGGCACTGATCAGCACCAGCTCCTCTTTCTGGAACTTAGGACGTCCCACAGACATGTGTCCATGGCAGAATGGTAAAGGTTGACCCTGGGTTAGGCAGGGCTTGGCCCTCAGGAGCTGTGCTGTAGCTGTGCTAGGCAATAGTGTCACAGCCAGGAAGCCTAAGCTCTAGCCTGCCTGTGGTGTCTCCACGTACTTCACCAGGAGTAGAAATCAACTTCCCAGAAAAGGCAGAGCAGCTCTAACTTCCAGACAAACAACAGTGACTCTCCATGACAGCCCCTGCAGCAAGTGTTGCAGCCACCCTGAGACAGAGGAGCAGGAGTGCCTGGCACACTGCCCCACCCTGGGTGTGTGGTCTGCATTTGTGAAGAGCCACCTGGAATCCTGGTTTCCATACTATTCTCCCAGTGAGGGAGCTGGAGTCTTGTTTAATGCGGCCTTCTAGGAGATTCACAAACCTCCAGAGGCAGGCACACAGAAGCTCTGAGAAAGGCCCCAGACCCAGCATCATCAGCCTGTGCTCAACAGTAGGCTGAAGGCTCCCGCTTCAATCTCACTGGATCTCCATGACAACCCTAAACTCACAGAGTGTGCAGAGCTCAGGTTCACAAGCACTCCACAGGAGACAGGCTGTAACAGGCTTCAGGAGAACCACCATGGGATGAAAGGCAAGGGGATGATGCCTAGGGTGACAGGAGAGGGGCCATCACCAGCTAGCAGTGCCCAGTCAAATACAATGGCTCCTAGCAAGCACAGGCCCTTAAGCCTGCACACTTGGCAGCCAAACTCACTCACTCCCATGTGGCAGGGAGTTAGCTCCTAGTATTGTTCACACTTGTGGCACACCCACAGCCTCATCCACTCAGTTCCAGAGCTCTAGGCCAAAAGGGTGACCCCCTTCTCCTACCATTGCGTGTGTGCACGTGTGCACGTGCGCGCGCGCACACCACACACACACACACACACAGACACACACACACACACAGCATTTCTAAGAGCATCTGCCTAGATTCCAGCAGGGATAATGTGGGTGGGACCAATGACAGGCCATAACACAGGATGGGGGTGTTTCCTAGGGTCCAGTCAACTGCCTCACCAACCACTGCTTTGCAACATCACTATATATCCCAACTTTAAGATGGCACTGCACTTGGGCTGTCAACTCTCAGGATGGGTCACCAATCTAGGTACCCATCACAAACCATCATGAGGCATGGTACAGAGTCAATGATCACAGGCAGCAAGGAAAAAAGAACAAATTCCCTAACGTTGGCCCCCAGTGACATCTGTCAGATGTCAACAGGTAAAGTCATGGTCATTTTAACAGCAGCAGATCCCCCCCTCCCCCAGGCTAGGCCCAAGGCAAAGACAGTACATTACCTCCCCATTCCCATCCACCATGAAAGTCTGCCCATTCCAGCAAGGAGAGGGGACACAGAGCCCTCAGGAATGACCCACCCACCTCACAGCAGCTCTCTTTGATTCTCTGCATACACACACACACACACACACACCAAGCCAGCCCATGGAGTGCAGGGACTGAGGTTTTGCTTACTTCCACTTCACAATGTGCCCATCACAATGACACACAGCAGGGATCCCATCAGTAGAGAGATAAGGTCCCTCCCTACTGGGTGCCATGTTTACTCCAATACTACAAATGTTTGGGATCTCTCTTCTGCAGCAAGCTGAGCCCTGCATACATCAAGTAAGTGTCTGGACAGCACACTTTGTCCTGTGTCCAACTGCTGTTCCTGAGGAGTGACAGGGACAGAAATGATTCTCATGAAGAACTAAGAGTGCTGTCCTGCAGCAGGCCGGGGAGATCCTAGCCAGGCACAGAGAGACTCTGTTCTACTGAGGCCCTAGTCAGTGGTGTGAGCTATTACTCTTTCTCAGCAAGGCCAACTGGCTTTTGAGAGTCTTTGTTTTCAAAGTGGTGGTCCTGGAAGGTGCCAGGACCCCCCCCCCCAAAATACTCATCAGTCTACCTTCTTGGAAACCGTGAGCTGATCCCAAGGTGTTATGCAAGGAGGTGGGAAGTACAAAGCCAGGCATTGGAGCATGTACATTAGACCGAACATCACAACCACTGTGGGAACTTGGTGACAGGAAGGTCTCAAAACAGTGAGCAAACAGAGAAGCTTGTGCCATCCAGGGGGTTAGGGTGAGGACACATCAGCAGGCCACCATAGCTCACTAGGCCATGTGGCATTGAGAGTCCAATGGCACTGGGCAGGCTTTAGTGGACTAGGACAAGGCTGGGTGCTCCACTCCCTATCCCTGCTGGACTAAGGGACCACACCAGCATTCTGGTTCTGGCCCAGAACCAAGTACATGCCCAACATTGTTAGGGCTACACAACTAACCCCAAAGACCAGGAACCCACCATAGCTAAAAAGCTGGAGGACAGAGCCCTGTGGTGAGATCTGGGATCCCTGTCAAATGCCCAAGACAAGATACCCTGCAATAACTTGGGCGTGTTAGTATAAAGTACAGTCTGTGCAGAGACCAGCATCAGGTCTAACCTCGAAGGCCATGCTAGGTAGGGAACCAAGTCACCAGGGGCCTCCTGTGTCCTGGTGCCGGCATTGTAACCATTTCTAGTGGTGTGTCCTAAACACCTTGCTTTTGTAGTACACACGCCTGCTCTCCCCCTATCTGCAGGGAGATAAACAAACCTTCAGTGTGTGTGGCTCTTGCTCCAGTGTTTGGCCTCACTTTTCACCACAGCCTACAGCCAGTACTGAAAAGCACGCCTTCACACTTCCTTCTTTCCCTCAGTTTTTCCTTAGGAATCTGATCCCAGTGGTTCAAGTTGGCCACAAGCATCCAAATTCTTTTCTGGCAACTGCTATTGCCTCAAGTGTTTTCAATCCTCAGCTGTGCACAGTGCTATGGTCCCATCATGGGGATTGGGGTGTAAATGCGCTGTCTTCAAAAAGGACTCCAGGGAGCTGAGCCCTCCCTCCTGTTTGGCAGCACTGCCAAAGTGTCTGGACTGCCCTCCTATCCTTGTCACTCGTCCTGACGCTACCCAAGCATGGCAGTGTCTATCTAACCACTGGCAGGAATTCCTACTGCTTGTATTTCTGATCCAGCCTCAACCAGACAGCACCCATGGCCCCTCTTTTAAGAGAGTCAGAAAGGAAAATGAGGCTCTGCCACCTGCCCAAACTTGGAGCCTTGTGTGCCAGTGCCATGTCCTACCGAGCAATCATCCCTTCAGGGACATAATGGCACAGTGTGGAGATGCTCCTGGAGTTTGGGGCAAGCCAGCAGGCTTAAGCAAATCCACTTCTCTCCTAAAGGAAAGGGGGTGACAAGGCCTAATCGAGTCTCCTAAGACCTTTCTCCTTTGTGCTGGTTAAGTGAGGTCTGGGATGGGACTCCCTTCCCATTTGCTCAGCCTCATTTGCCCATGGCTCTCATGCATGGCACTGTAGCCTCAAATCTGCAAACAAGTCAGGAGACAGGTTAACCCAAAAGTTGTCCAGACCTGCCCTACACCTTGCTCTGGAGAGCCTGGCCTTCCTCACCACAAAGTCAAGGTGGCAGAGCTAACAGCAAGCCCAAGTGAGTCCACCAGACATAGCTAAGATGACGGAAAGGTCTGGACCTCTCTCCAGGAGAGATGGGTGATTTCAGGACATTTGTATGAAACTGTGGATTGAGGACTAACTGATGGTTATGATCTCCACTGGAAAACATGACTGGATCCCCCACTTCCAGGGAAGGACATGGCCCCAGCTCTGCCTAGCATGATCCCATGTGCCACATGTGCAACAAAGTCAGACTATTTGGCAGCTCCTCCTGGAGGGAGGAGCTATTACCACTATTTCCCACTGTCCTTCACAACAGGTTAACACTGAAAATGAGATTCAACCAACATGGTGCACACCTTTAATCCCAGCACTAAGGAGGCAGAGGCAGACAGATCTCTGAGTTGGAAGCCAGCCTGGTTTACAAAGCAAGTTCTCTAGGACAGCCAGGGCTACATAGAGAAACCCTGTTACCAAAAATGATCACAGGGAAGGGATATGGCTCAGCAGATACAGTATTTACTGTGCAAGCCTGATGATCTGAGTTCTATCCCCAGATGGTAGACTGAGCAAATTCTCAAAAGTTGCCAATATATAGACACACACACACACATACACACACACAAAAATAATGTAAAAAGGGAAATAAAGCCAAAGTCATAAAAACGTAATATATTCACTAGGAAATAAACCAAGTTCTGGAACTGACTCAAACCTCCTGAGCAAAATGAGGGTGACAGTGCCTGCCTTACCAGGTGGCTGCAGAGCATGTACAGCCCTTGCTATTTAACCCTTGCCTCGTACTTAATCATGTTGCCTATATCTGGTTAGACACTCCCACTCCCCTGGTTTTCTAACACAGTGTCTTGCTGTGTAGCCCAGACTGGTACACCGAGGCCCTGCTGCCTTCTCATCCACCTGCTCCAGGGTTTCTCTGAGAGCTTCCCACAGAGTAGGGGACAACAGTCCTCAAGCCCTGCCTCCCAGCGCCCCTTGCTGCTGGTGGAGACAACATAGAATGTTCCAGGGCACATAAAGACCTAAGTAAGGAGGAGGAAGGTAGAAGGTGGGGCTGAAGTAGAGAAGTAAGAGGGACAGAGAGCCTGTGGTGTGCCAGAGTGTATGACAAGAGGACAGAATTCATCTGGTCCTGAGGAAACTGGGTACCTCAAGAATTCATAGTAGGGCAGATGTGGGTGAGCCAGGATGCAATTCCCATCCTCTATGAGAAGCAGTCCAAGGATACCCAATTTTCCTGGCTCCACCATCCAAACCCAGCAATGCCCCTCAAAGCCCCTTTACCTGCATGAGTAGGCTAGCTAAACAAAGGTCTCATTGTAGCACCTGCGGGGACCCTACTGAGCTATTCTCTTTCCCAGCTGTAGGGTCAGGACTCTGAGGGGCTGCAGAGACAGTGGCACTCTGCCCTGGAGCACACCGAGTCTCCCACCAAAGTATATAACGAAATCACCCAACACAGAAACAAACTCCTTCCTGCCCTCAGCTGCCCAAGACAGAGAAGCACATCTGTATGTTGTCACTGGCAGCAGCAAGCACGGCAGCTCTAAAGTAACCAGCCTAAGAGAACAAGATCCTTTCCCTAGCACCCTGGGGCCTCGCTCCCACGAGTCTTCAGTAGCAACCCTTCCTGCCTCCAGTCATGAACCTGCATCTGGCCTCAGGATTCTCCTCTACCCAGGCTACATACAGCTAGTACAAAGAAGCTTGGCCTCTCCTCAAAGTTAACAGCAATCCTCCAGGTTCCTTAAAATGCACAGCGGCCCCACACCTTCTACCAAGAACTGTCCCACCATGTCACCAACTCCAGAAACTTCTTTCCAAACTCCTAGCCACTCCCCAGGTCCCTGCCTCCTGCCAGTGGCTCCAACACTACCTTCTTTCACACCTCTGCACTATCAAAGCACAAGCTGAGAGACCTCGTGGAGTCCTGCAGCACAGTGTGTGTGGGGGTGGGATGGGGGTTGCTCAGCCTCAGTGGAAGCAAGCAGGCACTACTTTACTATTTAAGCATTTCCTCCACAAATGACCGTGCCTTCTTAGAAGTAGCCAACCAAGGGACTGAGAAGTCACCTGACTGATCTCTCTGGGATCACACAGCTGGGGTTGGGGCACAGGTGGTCCGCTCAGCTCCTTTTCTCAGGAACACACAACCTGTGGCCGTGAAGCACAGCTCACTGCTGACCTCAAAGGGCTCAGATGCCTGATTAAAAGCACTTCAAACAGTGCGGGCAGGCAGGGCTGGGATAGGAAGCTTGGGGTATTTTGGGGCCTCCAATGAGGGGCAACAGAGGGAGTCTCTGAGAGCTGAAGAGAAAGCAGGAGTGTACAGGCTGATCAGGAAGGGGAATCGTGTCCAGAAGGGGAGGGTGGATGGACAGCAAAGAGCACCAGGCCAGGTGGGATTCAGGGTTTAGGGAGAAACCCAGGGCTATGCTCTGCCTGAGAAGTGACAGGCTCAGTCTGCAGTTCTCAATAGCTTGCTCTGGCTGCCTAATAGAATGCCAGGTGGACAGCACTGGCTAGCTTTAGGGAATGAGATGATGGGGGGCAGGAAGGAATTAGGGTGTAAGCAGGAGGGAGGGTCCAGGAACAGGCCACAAAGTCCATACCACACAGGCTCCTAGGATAGGAGGCTGCATATGTAGAGTGGAGGAGGGTGATTTGGTCACCACCACCCCCAACTGAGGGACACTGAGGACCTGGTGTCAGTACATGACAGCTGTTCCTGATGGCCTATGTGGTCCCTCACTAAATAGGGCTGAGCACAAGCTGTTCAGGGAATGAGGGACACCAGAGTATTATCAACCAACAAAGACTGTATAGTCTTCATAAGGCACAGAAATGCCACCAGAACAGGGCCTGGAGCCCTGTTTGTTCCCTGTGTGTTCAGGCCGCCTCCAGTAACCAAGTGTGCTGCTTGGAACTTCCCCCATCAGCCACCACTGAACAGGGCCTAAGGTGGGTGGGTACTCTCTACCTGTGTCCTCTCCTATGAGATGCCTCATTCAATGGCCTCCATCTCCCCAAGACCTTTCCAAGATGCAAGGATGATATTCCAAAAGCAACATGCCACTTCTGGGCATACAGCCTGTAGTGATCTGAATGTGATGTTCCCCTATACTTCAGGTATTTGAATACTTGGTCCCCAGCTGGTAGCACTTTTTGGGTAGGTTTAAGAGTGACCTTGCTGAGCCTGGTGGATCTGTGAGTTCGATGCCAGCCTGGTCTACGGAATGAGTTCCATGACAGCCAGGGCTGATATACAGAAAAACTACCC
>LZPO01066290.1:542999-558070 GCA_001675575.1 Neotoma lepida
ACTCGGTAGCCCAGGCTGGCCTGGAACTCACAGAGATCCGCCTGCCTCTGCCTCCCGAGTGCTGGGATTAAAGGCGTGTGCCACCACCGCCCGGCTATACAGTATTTTTAAATGGTTTATTTTACGTGGATGGGTGTTTTGCCTGCATGTATGTGAACCATATGCATGTAGTACCCAAGCAGGCCAGAAGAGGGTGTCATATCCCCTGGATCTAGAGTTACAGACAATTGTGAGATGCCATGTGGGTGCTGGGAATCAAACCTGGGTCCTCTGGAAGAGCAGTCAGTTCTCTTAGCTGCTGAACCATCTCTCCAGCCCCATACAATATTTCTAATACTTTTTGTGGGTGAAACAGTTTCTCATCATGGATTCTTCCATGTGAGGAGCTGAGGAATCCCTGAATGAAAGTATGAAGAGTGAAATAAGTCCAGAGTGAATGTCTGTTGTTAACATGGGCACACCGGTGTCAAGGATCCAGTGTCTCAGACCCACGGGAATGGAGAGCCTTATCTGAGTGAGGCTCAGAGGGATGGCAAAGCCTTCCTCTGCTCCAAGTACAAGTGTTTACCAATGACCTACCAGTATGTCCAAACACTAGAAACCACAACTTCCTCCTCCTGGGTGACTGCCACCTGAGACTGCTCCCCAACAGACACTCCCCCACACACAAAGGCCCCCACAGAGACCTCCCATAGAGACCCCCACAGAGACCTCCCATAGAGACCTCCACAGAGCTCTCCACAGAGACCCCGGACAAGGCACCTTAACCTGTCTTTGTGAGGTCCATAATAAACAGGATGAGTTTCCTTTGGCTTAGTATAGACCCTCCACAGAGATCTCCCATAGAGACCTCCACAGAGACCTCCCATAGAGACCTCCACAGAAACCTCCCATAGAGACCTCCACAGAGACCCTCCAGAGACCTCCCATAGAGACCTCCACAGAAACTTCCCACAGAGCCCTCCACAAAGACTTCTCACAGAGACCTCCCATAGAGACCCCCACAGAGCTCTCCACAGAGACCCCGGACAAGGCACCTTAACCTGTCTTTGTGAGGTCCATAATAAACAGGATGAGTTTCCTTTGGCTTAGTAGGTACCCTCAGTAGAAATGTGGCTGCAGTGACATGGGAATAAAGAAACAGGGGCTGGAGAGATGGCTCAATGGTTAAGAGCATTGGCTGCTCTTCCACAGGACCTGGGTTCAATTCCCAATACCCACATGGCAGCTCACAACTGTCTGTAACTCCAGTTCCAAGGAATCTGACACCCTCACACCAATGTACATAAAATAGAATAAGTTACAAAAAAAGAAAGAAACAGCAGGCACAGACAGACAAATGTGTAGAAAAGCTGAGCTCAGACAAGCTGGGATGGGGTGGGCTACACTACAATAAAATCCTCCTCAACTTGGAGCGGTCATGTCCACACTTTCATTCAGCATCCTAGCCCTTCTCACCTCCTCCCCTCCCCTAGACTCCCTCAGCTCATAGGCTTCCCTCCCCCACTATGCGCTCTTCTCTCTCTCTCTGCTGTGCTCCTGCTTTTCTCACTATGTTTTCTCTATTTTTTTTTAAGTTTTGGGTTTTTGAGACAGGGTTTCTCTGTGTAACAGCCCTGGCCATGTCCAGTCTACTAGCCATATTCAGCCTACTTCTTTCTCTGCTCTGGACTCTTGCAGATGCCTCTGGCTACTCTCTCTCTCATCTACATTAAAAACCTTCCTTTTAACCATACCATGGAGGAATCATGTTGTCAGTTTATACAGGAAGGAGATGGATTCTTCACCCCAGCCTCTGGCAGAAGCCAGCTTTGCTAGGATGCTGGGGACACCTATGATGGGCTTCTTACTTCCAAACTATTAGAGAACAAATGTGCGCTACCATGAGGCATGAAGTGTTATGCTGGTTTATTATGTCAGGTGAGAACCTGGTGCACATCCTTGCTTTGCTTTGTCACACAAGTTCCTGAATGTGTTGGAAGCTTCACCCTCAGTTTTTAAGGGCAGGGTCTTCAGGGGAGATGGTCCAAGCTGCTCATTCCAGGACTCAGGAGGCTAAGACTGGAGGATCGGTAGTTCAAAGCCAGCCTTGCTGGGCGTGGTGGTGCACGCCTTTAATCCCAACAGAGGCAGGCGGATCTCCGTGAGTTCGAGGCCAGCCTGGTCTACAAAGTGAGTTCCAGGACAGCTAGGACTGTCACACAGAGAAACCCTGTCTCGAAACAAACAAACAAACAAACAAACAAACAAACAAACAAAAAAGGCCAGCCTTGGAAGTTTGAGGCCAGTTTGGGCTACCTGAGTCTCTGCCTCCATTTTAACAGCCTCCTTTAAAAAACAGTTTTTATTTCATGTGCATTGGTGTTTTGCCTGCATGTATGTCTGTGTGAGGGTGTCAGATTCCCTGGAACTGGAGTTTCAGACAGCTGTGAGCTGCCATGTGGGTGCTGGGAATTGAACCTGGGTTCTTTGGAAGAGCAGTCAGTGCTCCTAACTGTTGAGTCATCTCTTTAGCCCCTTAATAGCCAATTTGATAATGAAAACTGTGATGGCTATTCTTGTTGTCAACTTGACTACATCTGGAATGAACCACAATCCAGAAATGGAGGGCACATCTGTGAGAAATTTTCTGCTTGGTTTGAAGTGGGTGAATCCCCTTCTAGTCTGGACCTTTGAGGTAGGAAGACAGACCCTTGATCTGGATCTTGAGGTGGGAAGACACACATGGGCCACACCTTCTGCTGGCAGCCTATCTAAGGACTTGGAGGAAGGAAGCCCTTGCTCTTTGCCTGTTTGCCCTCACCTTGCTAGCACATCTGACATTGTAGCTTACTTCTTTGGGATTCCAGCATAAACAGAAGACCAGCATGGACACTCAACATCATGGACTGGGCAATTACTGGATTCTTACATGTTCTGTTCACAGCTAGCCATTGTTGGATTAGTTGGACTGTAACCTGTAAGTCATTCCAACAATTCCCTTATGTGTATATGGAGAGATTCATTCATTCCCTAAGTTCTGTGACTCTAGAGAACCCTGACTAATGCAGAGCCTTTGCCTCCTGGATAAAATAATGCTGATTTCAGGAGTGGGCTCCTCATAGAAGGTTCCTCTTATTTCCCCACTCTCTCACACCTGCTCACTCCTCCTGACTTTGGACTTCCTAGTGAAACAGTAAGTGGAGATCTTTGTCCTATCTCCAGCCAGGTCCCTATTCACCCTCCCTAAACTGGAATGGGTGGAAACAGGAGGTGCCTCGTCATCAATTAGGGATTATCAACCTTGATATGGGGGTAAAACAACTTACAGGGACAGCACTTGGGATTGAGTGACAGGGGTTGGGCTTTTGGTGGCAGTGGGATGCAGGCTGATAGCCCTTATAGCTCCAGGAAGTGTTCTGGCACAAAGGCTGTTGGGGGCTTCATGTGCCAGTCACCAGCAGTCCTGTGGGAGACTAGTCTGTTGTCACCGATGGAAGCAGCAGGGACAGGCTTCCAGCAGGTCTTTGGAGCAGCTGGGGAGTGGATTCCCATCTGCAGCCCAGCTGCAAGTGGAGACTTGGTGGGCTTGCAGCTTCTGTTCTGGTACTGGAAGCTGGATTCCACGAGCATCTGCTGGGAGCAGAAGCCTCCAAGCCTGTCCCCAGTGAGCTGCAGGCAGGGAGTCTTGCAGTGTCTTCCTGTGAAGACTGAGTGTCTGGGTTCAGACCCTGAAGCCTTCCCCAGATTATGCAGCACTCTCTTGGAAACTGAAATCTTCCCTCCAGGAGAACCAAAAGGTCCAGCAAATTCCCAGACTCAGGAAGCCCAGAACATTCTGAGCTGAGGAGGCCCCGCTTCAGCCTTCTCAGGCAGCAGAGGCAGGCTAGGGGAAGGGACCTTCCAGGCCAGCAGCCAGCAAACTGAGTGGTTGAGTCTGTCACACTCCCCGCAAGGAAGCCCAAAACACTCACTGGTTCTCCCACTAGATTGGGTGCAATCTTTTCTTTGGTCTATGATCAGCTCTTTGTCTGGNGTGAATAGACATTTGGTTATGTCACCCCAGGAAAAGTCACCAAAAACATGCATGGAGAGCTCAAAGAGAAAAGGAACAATTGTGTGGATGTGCAAGCCTGTCATCTGTGGCTGCAGCAATTGATTTATGAGACTCTCGGTAGCAAAGGTGGCCATCCTGGGCTACAGAAGATGAAGAATGGAAGGGAGGACTGGAGTCTGATTTAACTAGGCTGGCGGCCTGCACCTTCAACCTAAGTTTTGCTAGTACACTGCAGGGATCATAGGCACACTGAGGTTTGAGGGCTGGAGTGGAAGCCTCTGCCCACCTGTACACACATCACACCCTGGGCATAGAAGACTAAGCAAGCCTTCCCAGTACTCTTTGGGGTGGAGTACATAGCTCTTAGTATGAGTCTCAGGCTGGCCTTGAACTCTTGGCTTCAAGCAATTCTCCTGAGCTGGATGTGGCAGTGCTGGCCTGCCATCCCAGCAAGAAAACAAAACCAAACCCAAATGACCAGTCAGGATAGTGTGCACGCACTACAGAGGTCAGAGGACAACTTGTGGAGTTGGCTCCTTCCTTGTAGCATATGGATCCCAGGGAGCTCACTCAGTCAGGCTGAGTAGCTGTCTATCAGCTGAGCCTTTTCACATATTAGACACTTCTTTTTTTTTTTAAAACAAAGCATTAAGCACTTTATTTTATTTTTTTTTAAAGATTTACTGATTTTTTATTATGTATACAGAAGAGGGCACCAGATCTCATTGCAGATGGTTGTAAGCCACCATGTGGTTGCTGCAAATTGAACTCAGGACCTCCGGGAGAACAGTCAGTGCTCTTAACCTCTGAGTCATCTCTCCAGCCCCATTAGACACTTCTTAATGACTTACTTTTTAACTTTATACAAATGAGTGTTTTGCTTGTGTATTCCTATGTGCACCACACACAGGCTCACGCACAGTGCCCGCAAAGGCCAGAAGGGTGTCAGATCTCCTAGAGCTGTAGTTACAGCTGTTTGTAAGCCATCATGTGGGTGTTGGGGACAGAACCTGGGCCCTCTGCAAGAGCTCTTGACTGAGCTGATCCATCTCCCCATCTTACCTATTCTTTAATAAGAAAACATGGTGCCTGAATTCAGTTTCCTACTCATCTTTTCTCATGAAGGATTCCTGCTCTCCAGGGCTCTCAGGGGCTTGCCCTCTGCATCATAGTGAAAAGCCCAGGGTGTGAAAGCCTGCCTGTACCACCTTTGCATCCAGTTTGCTTATTTATTTCATGTAGGTTTTGTTTTGAAACAGGGTGTCACTATGTCACCCTGACTGGCTTGGAACTCAACAGGTCCACTTCCCTCTGCGTCCTGCATGCTCGCACCACTGAGCTTGACTTTGTCTTATTTTTTTAAAGCATGTGTCTGCTTCAGACATGCAGCACACACATATCTCTCATCAAACAGGACAGTGTAAGGTGCCTAATACTTCATACAAATTTGGTTCAGAATATAATGAAACGGTTGGATGGAAGGAAAATGCCTGGCTATCACAGCTTGGCCCTTGCTCTGGTCCAACCATTCTAGAGGAGCTCCTAGCTGTGATCAGTGAGTCCATCATGCCCAAGGACAGGGACCTTACAGACCTCTCACCCCAGCTACCAGAAAATGAAGCTGGCCTTCGGTCTGTTCCCCACATCACTGATGCTAGCCAGCTAGATTCTTAGCAAATCTGAAGATTGCCTGAGCCGAGGCTGCAGCCCAGTGGATAGGGCACTCACCTCCTCAGCACTGGCTACTCTAGCAAAGGATCCGGTTTCCATTCCCAGGACCCACATGGCAGCTCACAACATCTGTAACTCCAGTTCCAGGGGATCCAGTGCCCTCTTCTGGTCTTCATGGGCACTGCATGGATGTGATTCAGAGACACTTACGCACATTAAAAAAATATTAATCTTGTAAAAATTAGCTGTAAGACACTAAAGTNNTACTGCATAAAGAAACCTCATGTACCACATGCAAACAGTTCTGCCCTGGGGAGCCTCTGCCCAGAGTGACTATGGGGGAGAGGAGGGAGCTGGCCAGCTAACAAGTCCATGTTATAACCATTCAGTGACCAATATGTACAGGTGGAAAGAAACTTGGAGCAAAGCAAACAGAAGCCTCGCTGCTGGGGCAGGACCAGTACCCCAGAACCTCTCCATCACTATGCACACCACCAGATAAGCCACCAAAAGCTACAGCACATGATAGCACTGTAACTGTAAGCACATTGCACTCTCAAAGCCAGGAAGAGGGTGAAGGTGCAGAACTTGCTGGCAGGAGAACCAGGAAGTATCCATTAGCTCAAAGTGTCTGCAGGATGCTGCAGAGCAGAGAATTGCAGTCTCTGCCTGGTCAGAACGTCACACAGCCAGCCATGCACATGCTGTGGGCAAACTAAACAACAACAACAACAAAAAACATCCCCCTCCTTCCCCCCCAAAAAAACCACACCATGCTGGAAATTGGTGCACTTTGGAAAATGTAATCTTCTGGCGGGGCTGGACATGGTGTCTGAGGTGCTCAGGCATGCTGTGCTGATGTCACCCCCAAGGCCTCAATCATGCAACAGGAGTCCTCCCAGAAGCAGGGACAGAACATGGTGATACACCTTCCATTCAGGCCATGTTGGGACAGTGAAATTTAGCTCTCACAAGAGTCCAGATGAAAATTCTGTGTCTCTTGACTGACCACAGGTGAACCCGAATGCAAGGGCACAGTTGCTGCAGGATGGCCATGCCCTAGATGAGGGGCCCTGGACCCCATTCTCAGCACACCATGTCCTCTTCCACATGCTCTTGCTGTTAGTGCTGTCTTGTACCCTTTAAGATGGGCCTTGCTTACCATAAGGCCGATAGACCCTGAAGGTCCTTTAGAGTGGACACTGCTGCCAGCCTGGGGCTCAGTGACCTAAGGCACCCCTCATCTGAGGAGTCTCAGGTCACAGGGCCACCCCTGGGTCCTAGGTGAAGAGTGGAGTTCCACAGTTCTCTGTTGGTGGTGTACTTTCAAGAGGCCACTTGGATAAGGTAGGAGTAGACACACTGTGTGTTTGTCATGGTGGCTGATATGATTACTTGCAGACCATTTGTCCTGTTTGTCAGTGCTCTAAGGAAGGGGTAAGAAGAAGGCTGATTTGTTCAGGCTGTGCTGGGTAGTGTGGGAGACAGAAGACTGCACTTAACAGCTTGCAGCTCAGAACCTAAAAAAGAATTTAACTGGAACCAGTTCAAGAAACTCCATACATATCTCAGTACTAAGGTTGGGTAACATGTTTGACCTTCAGGTTCACAAAGTGGGGTTGTCACCTCAGGTTATATATATCTGGAAATATATATATTTCCAGGGGAAAAGAAAACAGCAGTTGCTTAATGGTGCAGTAGGAGCACAGCTTCCAGGACCTCTGGACTTGTGACATTCTCAAATGGTCTGGACAGGGGCTCCACCCCTGAGCCACGTCCCCAGCCCCTCACTTGGGGATTCTAGGCAGGGGCCCCACCCCTGAGCCACACCCCCAGCCCCTCACTGGAGGATTCTAGGCAGGGCTCCACCCTTTAGCCACACTCCCAGCCCCTTTACTGGGGGATTTCAGACTGTCACTCTACCTGAGCCACACCTCCAGCCCAAGAAGTTTCTAAACAACTTTCACAACAGATACATCTATGGGGCTGAGGATATGGCTCAGTGGCATCAGAAGAGGCCCTGGCCCAGAACCAAAACCACAAAAAAAAGATAGATTCATGTGTTTCAATTTTCCACAGGAACAGTGTCCAGAAACACTTATCGGAATTTAACAATGAGATAATAGTTCTCTGGAGGAAAATACTAAACTGAGTGCAAACCCTACGACAGCATTCTCTTTTCAATGCACAATTCCTCTCTAGAAAGAACGAAAGCCTTGTTTCCCTGATACTATGGTCCTAAGCTGAGGAATGTAGAAAGGCATCCAGACTATCCAAGTCAACAGTGACATGTGTCTTCTTTCTGATAAGAGTGGATAGGCTCAGGCGTGCTAAGGGTGTAAAGGATGCAATCACTGACAACGTTTGCAGCAGCTGTACAACCTTGAACTTCAATTTGACCTGATTCTGTGATACACTATCATACACTATCAGCATCTCTTTCCATCTCTCAGGAGCATCCTGGAGTAAAATGCTATTATGGCTAGGTTTGGTGGTGCACACCTGTGATCCTAGCCTTAAAGAGGTTGAGGCAGGGGAATTAAAGGTTCTAAACCAGCACAGACTGCATCAAGACAGTCTCGAAGACAAAAATAAAACAAAACAAAACACCTGATGTGGTGGTACACAATTGAGATCTCATCTCAGCACTTGGGGGATAAAGAGTTCAAGGTCATCCTCAGCTAATGAGTCTGAGCCAGCCTGGGGCACTTGAGACCCTGTCTAAAGAACGCCAAAAAGCAGGGCTAGAGAGAGGGCTCAGTGGGTAAGAGCACTGGTCACTCTCAAAAGACCCAGTCCCACGTGACAGCTCACAACTGGCTGTAACTCTAGTTGCAGATCAGATGCCTTCTGGCCTCTGGAGGCACAGCATGCACATGATGCACAGGCATGCACACAGGCAAACACTCATACACATAAAACAGAACAATAGCCGGGCGGTGGTGGCACACGCCTTTAATCCCAGCACTCGGGAGGCAGAGGCAGGGGGATCTCTGTGAGTTCGAGGCCAGCCTGGGCTACTGAGTGAGTTCCAGGAAAGGTGCAAAGCTACACAGAGAAACCCTGTCTCAAAAAACCAAAAACAAACAAACAAACAAACAAACAAACAAAACAAACAAAAACAAACAAACAAAAAACCAAAAAACCCCCAATATTTACAAAAGAAACAGCGGGGCTGTAGTGGCGCATGCCTTTAATCCCAGCACTCAGGAGGCAGAGGCAGGCAGATCTCTGTGAGTTTGAGGCCAGCCTGGTCTACAGAGAGAGTTGAGAACACACATATATATAAGCTAACTCTGGACATGCCAAATAAATTGATCCTTTATAAGGTAACTGACAGAAGAATGGATTAAGAAAATGTGGTTCATATATACAATGGCGTACTACTCAGCAGAGGAAAAACAATGACCTTATGATATTTGCAGGCAAATGGATGGAACTAGAAAACATCATCCTGAGTGAGGTAACCCAAACTCAGATGGACAAACATGGTATGTACTCACTCATAAGTGGGTACTAGATGTAAAGCAAAGGACAACCAGACTGCAACCCACAGCTCCAGGGAGGACCCTAGGAGGAATGCATGTATCGCCCAGTGAGGGAGAAATGGAGGAGATCTACATGGGCAGACTGGGGGTGAGAGATGGTAACGGGGCGGGGAGGGCAAGGGATGGAGGATGAGAGCATAGGGGAACGGGAGGTTCGAGCTGGAACAGGGACAGAATGGGAGAACAAGGAAAGAGATATCCATGATAAATGAAGACATCATGGGAATAGGAAGAAACAGAGTTCTAGGGAGGTTCCCAGGAATCCACAAGGATGACCCCACCTTCGACTATTGGCAATAATCGAGAGGGTGCCTGAACTGGCCTACTCTAGTGATCGCATGATTGAATACCCTAACTGCCATCATGGAGCCCTCATCCAGAGACTGATGGAGGCAGATGCGGAGATCGATAGCTGGGCACCAGGCCGAGCTCCAGGAGTCCAATCAATGGGAGAGAGGGGGCCTTCTATGAGCAAGGAACAACGAGATCATGATGGGAAGGTGTACAGAGGTGGCCAGCCAAACTAGTCGAGACACATGAACTGTGGACCAATAGCTGAGGAGCCTCCATGGTACTGGACTGGGCCCTCTAGATAGGAGAGAGAGATGTCTAGCTTGGACTGTTTGGGGGACCCCAGACAGGCAGTGGGATTGGGACCTGTCCCTGGTGCTGAACTGGCTTTTTGGAGCCCAGTGCCCATGGTGAGACACTTTGTGCAGCCTTGGTGCAGGGAGGGGCTTGGACCTGCCTCAACCGAATGTGCCAGGCTCTGCTGACTCCCCATGGGAGACCATGCCTTGGAGGAGTAGGGAGTTGGGAGTGGGTTGAGGGGGAAGGCTGGGGGGTGGGAGGAGGGAGGAGAGGGGAAAAAAATAAGGTAACTGACGGTCACCTTGTATGTCTTAGTACAACATTATGGGACATAACAGTTTTCTGTATGACTTAGTTTACCAAATTAGCTACAGCTTACCAATGTTAGTAAAAGCAAGAAGGTTAGATATATATTTTTAAATTGGTCTTTCTTAGCCTGAATAGACCTTAGATAAGGAGAGACCCTTTGTCAGACTGTTTAGGTCATTCTAGCAATATCTCAGTCTCTGGTGTTCAACTGTGGTCCTAAGACAGAGCATAATCATAATCTGTGGAAGACAAAATCAAGTTTTAACACTGTAAACAATTTAGGGTTTTTAAAAATCAATACTAAGGGGTTTACTCAGGGTTACAAACTCTGGCTCCAGCAGGACACATCTCTGTACATGAATGAATGCATGGGGGTGCAGCTTCAATACCTCAGCAAACCAGCTGTTTTAAATCTTTTATGAATCTTGTTTTTATGACAGGACAGGAATTATCATACAGAAATCCATCCTAATCTAAAATATATTGGAGACCTAATGTCTCCTTAGTGGGGCCACTCCATGTGGTCACCTTAAAGATGGGGGTAAAGTCATATGACCTCCCTCTTTTTCCATCTCAGTCAAAATGGTGGCTGCCCATGTTGCTGGCTGTACTTAATTAAGGTAGAGGCAGAGTATTTGTTTTCTAGAGCAGTTCCAATTTGGAGTTACAAGTTTTTTGTTTTTTGTTTTTTGTTTTTTCTTTTAAAGATTTATTTATTATGTATACAGAAGAGGGCGCCAGATCTCATTACAGATGGTTGTGAGCCACCATGTGGTTGCTGGGAATTGAACTCAGGACCTCTGGAAGAAAAACCGGTGCTCTTAACCTCTGAGCCACCTCTCCAACCTCTGAGCCACCTCTCCAGCCCCTGGAGCTATAAGTTTTACGCTAACATTTTTGTTAATAGCAATGGCTGACACATGGCACACTTACAGTCAGGCATCCCAGACCAGTCAGAAACAATCGTGCAGTGGCCACACATTTACACATCCAACTGAGCCTGAAGTACAGATCCATCCATACACACAAGAGAAGGCGGGACTTTTTTTTAACAGAAAGACAAAACTTTCCTCGGGAAATTACGTCAGATGACCAACTTAAAAATCCTGNAATAAGGGGCTGGAGAGATAGCTCAGTGGTTAAGAGCACTGGCTGCTCTTCCAGAGGACCCGGGTTCAATTCTGAGTACCCACATGGTGCCTCACAGCTGTCTGTAACCTCAGTTTCAGGGGACCTGACACCCTAACCAAGGACATATATGCAGGCAAAACACCAATACTCATAAAATAAGAATTAAAAAAAAAAATCCTGAAATAAGAGTTTACAGTGTAAGAAACCAGAGGAATAAGAGACTTTTTTTGAGTGAGGAAGTTGAGTGAAAATCAGGTGTGCAGTCCGTAAGAGCCAGAGCCATGAGGAGAATACATCCGGCTGGAGCATGAGCTGTGGGTCTCCCAGGCTGCTGGGGGAGGGGAGCCAACAGAGACAGACAAAGAGAAGGATCTGTCATGGGAAGAATCCACACATGGCCAGACCAAGCGCCAGGTGAGCAAAGGCAAAGTGGGCACCCTTCAGCGGGCCCTGGCAAGGTGCACCACTAAGAGAAAAACAGCAGGAACAGCAGTTAGTGCATTGGAAAGCTGGGAGTGACTGGGTGAAAGGCCATCTTGGACTGAAGGCATGAGAAGCAGGTAAGTGAACAGGGAACAGGGTGGAGGGCAGGAATGAAAAGCTTGTAATCCTGGATGGTGTAGCTCAAACCAACATATGGTGTGAGTCAGCCCCAATTGGGATAAATTTTGTAGAAGACACCCCAAGGGTGTCTGGGAATCAAACTTGGACCCACAAGTACCCATTCACAAGCCTTTAGCAGGAGACCAGAGGGTACAGAACCACATCTGGTTCTATAAGCCTACAGGTGGGAGCACGGTGGGATTGCCTCTGTGCAGAACGTCTCCCATATAAAGGAACCCAAGCGGCAGGGACTATCCCTACTCTGGGAGTGGGGAGGAGTTACCTGGCGCTGCAGCAACCTTGGTAGTTGATCTGGGAGCATTTGACACAGAAGAGATCCAGGATCTTATAGGCTTTTGGTTTGGGAATGGGTGACTTACTGAGCAAAAGTCGTCCGATATGTGGCAGAAGCAGGGTGGAAGGGAGAGTGGTTTCCCATATTGCTGCAGGACCAGTGGGGGAATATGCCCACATGACTAGAGACCAGTGGGGGAGGAGGCACAACTCCTCCCGGGTTTCAGCACCAGAAGATAAGTATTTTGAACCCCTTGTAATGGGTTTCTCCGCTGATGCAATAAGCCAAATCAAGCCGAATTAATAAGACCCGGTTTAATCTGAGCAAAGCACTGCCAACAAACATCACAAGCAATAAAGTCATGGTCATCAAGCAACAATGGAGGGGTGGCCCCAAAGTCACTTTATTAACAACAGGCTTGAAAGCACAGCAAAGTGTCTGCTAACTTGTTACCATCAGCAACTTTGCTGAAGGCCTCTTCCAGAGAAGCCAAACATGTCACCCAGGCCCTTTGTGGCTAACAGCTTAGGGTCTAAAGAGGGGCAGGGACCTGCTCCTTCAAGTCCTGAGGGGACTTCAGCTGCCCCAGGTAGACCCTGTCATGGGGACCTCACTGGCCCCACACTGTCAGGTCCACCAGCATGGACGCTGCAGTGCAGAAGAGGCTGTTCACTGTCACAGCCAGCTGCATCCAGTACCTGATAACATCGATTAAGAATGATCCATACAAATCAAACCAAAACAACCACTAACAAGTTAACTGAGCAGCCCAGGACAGGCTTCTGGAGACGCTGGGAGAGGTGGGATGCCAGGACAAGTGAAAGACTACATGTGTCTTTCTCCCAAGGGAGCATGACCTTGTCCTGGAACCCCAGAGTATAGGTGGAGCCAGGGCTGATGAGGGTCAGGTGGCTGGGAAGTGGACATTCTCCACCCAGATGAGTTCGAGCCTTCTGGGAAAGTCCCTGGTTTTCCGGTGAGAAACATTCTTGAAGTCATCAGAAACAGACACGGAGCCTTGACGTCCAGCAGGTGAGCTCTGGGTTCTCAAGAGCCGAACAGTCTGGAAAGTCAAGGAGGAAAATGGTCATGAGGATGGGAAATGGACGCTGTAAAAACTCACACCGCTGCCAGGCAGTGGTGGCGCACGCCTTTAATCCCAGCACTCGGGAGGCAGAGGCAGGCGGATCTCTGTGAGTTAGAGGCCAGCCTGGGCTACCGAGTGAGTTCCAGGAAAGGCGCCAAAGCTACACAGAGAAACCCTGTCTCGAAAAACCAAAACAAAAAACAAAAAAACTCACACCGCTGAGTGTGGTGATGTATGCTGGCTATCCCAGCACTCTGGAGGCCAAGCAGGACCACACACTGAAGACCAGCCTGGGCTACACAGCAAGGCACTGGTTAGCCTGGGCTACACAGCAAGGCACTATCTCAAGCACACTGTTGGGGATTATATTCCATGATCATCACCTAGATTCATTTCAAGAGGACTCTGCAGGTAAAGGTGCCTGTTGGCAACTTGACAACCTGGGTTGGATTCCCAAGACCCACATGATGGAAGAGAGAACTGACTCCCACAAGCTGTCTTCTGACTTACACACACACTGTTAAAAGGTCAGGAGCACCAATGGAGTGAGTATGTGAGCACCAAGCAGGGCAGGACTCACACAATCATGCAGAGCATCATGAACACATTCCACAGGGCGATGAAGATCCGGAAGTACCTCAGGCTCAGTAAGAACTCCCGGATGTTGTCTCCTGTAAATCCAGAAAGCATGGTTCAGAAGGCCTTCACCCTGCCCACTGCCATACAGACTGTGGCAGTTCCTGAAAAATCACTGGGGACTACCAATCCCCAAAGCCTCTGATTGGTGCTGGAAAGGGCACATGACTTCTGTCTGTCCAATAAGAGTCTGTTCTGGGACGTGGGCTCTAGTTATCAGGCCCAGGTTTGCTAGACTGAGAACTTGCTAGCTCTGGGCTCTGAGAAGGGGCAGAGCACAGCATGAGCCCCAGAAACCAGAGCCTGCTCTACCACTCTGGTTTGGTTAGTTGGTTGCTTTGTTGCTTTTTAAAACGTTGATATTTATTTATTTATTTATTTATTTATTTATTTATTTATTTATTTATCTAGCTATGTTTTTCAAGACAGGGTTTCTCAGTGTAGTATGAGAGGTCCTGGAACTCCCTCTGTAGACCAGGCTGGTCTCAAACTCACAGAGATCCACTTGCCTCTGCCTCCCAAGTGCTGGGACTAGGAGCCACCACCACTATTTGGCTAAAATGTTGACTTTTCTTTTACACAGCAGGGCATGTTCAAGTCAGAGGTCAGACCACAGGGGTCAATTCTCTCCTACGATGTGGGACCTGGGGAGTGAACTCACACTGTCAGGACTGGTGGCAACTGCCTTTGATGGCTGGGCAATCTCAGCAGCCTCTGTAAATTGGTTTTTGAGACTGGGTCTCACTACAGGGATGAGGTTGGCCCAGAGCTGCCTGAATTGCCTTCCACCAGCTAAGATCAAAGTGCCCATCACCTTCCCTGATTTTGCAGGATTTTGTTTTGCTTTCCTTTGTTTTCGGAGACAGGGTTATCATGTAGCCCAGGCTAGCCTTGAACTATGTAGCTGAGGATGACCTTGAAGTCCTGGTCCTCCTGAATGTTCTCTCTAAGCACTGGGCTGACATGTGTGTGCCACCACACCCAACTCACTGTTTTCATGACTCGACAATAATTTCACATTTCAAATGGGGGAAAAAATACCAAAAGCATGTTTTGTGAGACACAAAAATGACATTCAATCCAGGCATGTTGGCACCTGTCTGTAGCTCTAGCACTCACCAGGACTGCCAAGTTTGAGCGTAACCTGGGCTACATGAGATCTTG
>LZPO01066290.1:559507-583681 GCA_001675575.1 Neotoma lepida
AAAACAAACATGATGTAGCCACTGGGGCCTGCAAGATAGTTTGTCGTGTAAGAGGTTGCTTGTCACCAAGCCTGATGACCTGAGTTTGATGCCCAGGACCCACATGACAGAAAGAGAGAATGGACTTCTGCAGTTGTCCTCTGCATGACAGGACCCAAGCATTCCCTTACACATACATAAAAGTAAAATCCTGCCATCAGGGCAGGGGTGTCAGAGAGGGTAGGGCAGGAGGAGCATGGCTGGAGGGTCACTGGGAGGACAGCATGCTGGGGAAGGCAGAGGCTCCAGAGGGGGCCAGGTGCCCAATATTCCATCGCTGTCACCCACAGTCTGCCCATTTCTGAGCTCTTGTGTCCAAACTCCCAGTCACTGCAACTCAAATTCAGATCAGCAAAGCACAGCCGCAGGGCCTGATACAGCCCACCCATGGAGGGAAGGGGAGATTAGCTTCATAATGATGGATATGAAGACAGATAGATGAACGGATGAGTAGATGGATGGATGAACAGGAGGGAGGATAGACAGATGGGTGGGTGGATGGGTAGGTGGATGGGTGGGAGGGAGGGTAGGTGGATAGGTGGGAGGGTGGGAGGGTAGATGGGTGGGTAGGTAGATATATGGTGCTTGTCCAGCATGCATCAAACCCTGGGTTCCATTTCCAGCATCTGATAAACCAGCAACAGTGACATGGACCTGCAACCCCTGCACTCAGGTGTAGAGGCAGGACCAAGAGCTTGAGGCTACTTTAGGCTACAAGTAAAACTGAGACCAGCCCAGGACACACAAGATCCTGCCTTTAAAATAAAATAAAAGAAAAACCCAGTTTCCAATCCTGATTCTTGCCTCTTGCTCCTACCAACCTCAGGCAATGTTCCATCACAACAGCACTGCTCACCAAAAGAGCCTCTGCCATGCCCCATCAACCTGCGCTTCCAGCAGCACCACCCTCCTGACGCCCTGTGCTGAGTTCCACAGGGCAGGACCACTTTCCTTTACCCACACTGTCAGAGCAGTAAAGCTGATGAGCAGGGCATGGCACTCCAACACTTAGGCGGCTACTCGTGGTCCACAAGACCACTCTCAACAATAAAAGCAAGAAGACAGAAAAGCACAGGTTGGTGAAAGAGAACAGGACTGTGCAAGTGTAGAAGGCAGGAAGACATGGAAGACATGCTTACCTGTGCTGGGTTCCCTCGATTCCTCCCCAAAGCCTTGCGTGTCCTTCTTTTTCCTATAAAGAACAGCAGATGACACCCACTCTCGGTGGAACATAAACATCACTGGGTCTCCTGATCCTGACACCCAGCTCGGAAGGCCACGACTTGCCTCCGGCTTGCTGTGTGACCTGGGGCAGTGATGCACCCCTCTCAGGGACACTACCCACCAGCCTAGTCCATCACAGCTGGGTGTGCAGCCACAGACAGGGTGATCAGAGTGGCCAGAAAGACATTCTTGAGGGACGAGCCTGAGGCTCTTTGGAGGTGCAAGCAGGACACCCCAGGAGCAGAGGGTGCAGATTTTTTGTTAAATATTAATTAATTTGTGAGTGAGAGGAATGAGTGTGCCATGCTACAACATTTGTGGGGAGTCAAAGGACAACAACCCACAGGAGTCGGTTCTCATCTTCTACCATGTGAGCTCTGGGAATCGAACTTAGGTAGTCAGGCTTGGCGCCAAGCGCCTTTACCCGCTGAGCCATCTTCCAGCCTAGAGAGTACAGATTTCAAGTCCCAAGGGTGTGCTGAACTGTCAAGGCCTTGGTAGGCAGCACCGAGGCGTGGCCAGAGGGAGGACGAGAGGGGCGGGGACCACGCTCGGGGCAGGGTTAGCCGTGACCTACGGCGTGGGCGGAGCCTGAACGTGGGGACACCGCCCAGCGCGGCCTACTCACAGTTTAAAGTTGAGAACAGCCCCGGCGTTCATCAGCAGCGTCCTGTGGAGGGATAGTTACGGTCACTAAGGCCACCCCCGCCCCGTCTGGCTGTCACCCTCCAGCCCCTGACACCCCCCACTCTTATTACCCAAACAGCAGGATGTCTCCGATCATCCTTACAGCCGAGGCTGGCGCCAGAACCGGAAACGGAAGCTGTGGGGAGGGCTCACCCGAGGCGACCAATACTGAACCAACATTGCCGGAGTTCGCCGAGGGTGGGTGTGGCGTGAGGTCACTCACGGGGCGGAGCTTGGGGTGCGCGCATGCGCAGTGTTGCGTGCTGAGTGGCAGTCCTGCTGTAGATTCTGCTGTGGCCCTGGTGGGGCGGCAGGTTCCGCGTCTACAAAGAAATTGTGCCCTTGACCCCTGAGCCGCCCCGGAGACGGAATGCAGCGTAGTGGGCTCCTTGGATACGGGCGCTACAGATGACTGTACTGTAAAAGGCCCCTATTGGGCCCCACGGAGGGCTGCGATCCGGCTTAGAGTGCATACAGTGTGTGGGTGAGGGTGTCCGCCTGCCTGGGTTGTACCCCACGGGCCTTCCAGTTCTGACTCGTGTGGTCCCATGGAGAACAACGGTCCTGATCAGACAGACCTTTCAGAACATGAGGCCTGGGCTGAGGTCCACAGAGGATGGATGGAGGTCCTGACTTGTGGGGCCTCCCGAAGGACCTATGAGACCTAATGGGACACCTATGGGTCCCTAACTCCGTGGACCCTATAGGACATCAGGGNCTGGGCTGGAGTCCACAGAAGAGGGTTCTTTTGACTTGTGGAGCCTCTTGGAAAGACAAGTTTCTCACCGAACAGACCAATGAGGGTTAGGGTTGAAGTCGCCCTATAGGAGGCGGGGTTCTGACTTGCACATCCCTTTGAAGAGACGGGATCCTCAAAAATAAAACATGAAATTGTTGGCTGAGGTCTGCAGAGGGCGGGGATCCTGACTGACTGGGATCTTGGAGGTAACAGGGGTCCTGATTAGGCTAGTCCCACGGAGAAGAGACAGGGTCCTAACTAAGCAGCTGTACAAGGACTGGAGTCCCGCTTGAGTGGGCTGGATGCAGGGTAAAGAAGCCTTACTTGGCTGCGCTGAACCGAGTTCTGGCATCTCTGCTTCCAGGCGCCTTGTGCTCTGTGGGGCTGGGCGGCCTCATCGCTCCTCCTCTCCCCGGGGCCGGGCCGGGGGCGGTGCTTGACAGCGGGGCGGGCTCAGTGGCNGGGACGCAGTCGCCCGGCGGCGGGCGGTGGGACGCACGGGGCCAGGGGCCGCAGAGGGACCCGCCAACGCCATGGACCTGATATCGGCGCTAAGCCTAGGAGAGCTAGCGCTCAGCTTCTCGCGGGTGCCACTCTTCCCAGTCTTCGACCTCAGTTACTTCATCGTCTCCATCATTTACCTGAAGTATGAGCCAGGTGAGTAGCGGATCCCGGGAGAGAGGTTGCCCGTGCCTTGATGATGGAGGCTTGGAGGAGACAGGACTGATCCTGGGGCTGGATAGGGGAGGAGGCAGAGTGCTCCCACGCGCGCGAAGGTGGAGGAGGGAGCCCCGGGGACGGAGGAGCTATGGAAAGGGGGCACATGGGTGGGAGGGAAGGAGAGGAGAGCGCTTGCTTACTGTAGGGAGGACAGAAGCTGTGGGGTTGGGATTGGGGGTGGGTAAAGGCCAGGAGTCAGGTTAGAGCAAAGCTTCGTGAACTTGAATTTGGGCAAGGGGCATTGATGGTGGCGAAGGTTGCAAGCAGGGGTCGGCCCTGCCCGGGCGAGGTCAGATGTTCTGCACGTCAGCTGCCATGACCTCCCTTCACGCCCTTGGAGTGACTGCCCAGTGACTATATAAGGACTGGCCGTGCTGGGGGCTGCGATCAGGTTCGGGGAAAGTGACACCGGTGTCCCCTCTGCACTGCATCTTTTGGCATCCTCTTCTTCCCTCCCTTCCCGTTTGTCCGCTGGGCCAGCTCTGGCCTGGAATCCTTCCCTCGTAGGGAGCCGAAGCGGTTCCAGGATAGGGCAACTTTAGGTCAGCCTGCTCTCAAGAGTCACGAGAGGATAGACCCCACTTCTCTGATTAAAAAAACAATCAATTACTTTTATTTATTTGTGTGTTGTGGGCATGTGTGGAGGTCAGAGGACAATTTGCAGGAGTCGTTTTTCTGCGGTCATCATGTGGATCCCCGGATGGAACTCTGGTGGTCAGACTTGTGGACAGGCTCCTTTAGCGGCAGAGCCATCTCGCTGCTCCCCCGCCCCTCCTCCAACCATTCGTTTTTAATGAGGACAAATGTAGCTCACACCGATAACCCCAGAACTCAGGACGTTAAAGGCAGGGGGATAGGAAAGCTAATTCCAGGACAGCCAAGGCTACATGTTGAGTTCTTGGCCAGTTTGACTACGGACTATCTCAAAAATAAATAAATAAACAATGCCTCCCTGGAGTGTTCTATTTTTACACAAGTTCAGTGTAAGCAACTGTGTCATGTTCGCCTCCTGTAGTTTTATTCTACTGAACCTGCAAGTTTGAGGGACAGGATAATTTCCTTCCAAGAAAGTTTAGGACCCTTTGTGGGTGGATATGTAAATTAATTCTTTTTGAGGTGACAAAAATAGCTTGCTATGTTTACTTAAAAATGGGGGGGGCTTCAAGATGGCCCACAAAGTGGAAGGGGAAAAAAATCGAGCTTAAAAAAAAAAAGTGTACCTGTTAGCTTCACAGGGATCCTTTTCCAGAGCTTTCTTGGGTGAATGTGTACACGTGTCCTTACAAGCATAAATACATGCTCTTATGCAAGGGGCTTGGCATGACTTGTCAGACATCGTGTTGTGGGTTTCTTCCCTGTGCACGAGTAAGAGTCTGTCTCTCTAAAAGCTGCTCTGGAGAGCCTTGGCTTTGCAAGCGAAGTTCTCATTTGTGCTTTAGTTTGGAGAAACTGGGTTTCCCATCTGGGGAAGAATTCCTGGTGGCTTCCACAGAACCCTGCGCATCCCAAGATCAACCATGAGGCGGCTGGAGGCCCCTGGGATGGACTTAGTAAGAAGTGTGCTGAAAATGGGGGAGGGATTCAGTATTTTTATTTTTAACTCTTTTCATTTATTTATCGTGTGTGTGTGTGTGTGTGCCAGGGTGTGCATGTGGGGGGCAGAGGACAATGACAGCTGTCCTCCTTTGTGTGTGTGGGACGTGGCGATTGAAATCAAGGCTTGGGGCAAGTATCTTTATCCAAAGAGCCTCTCATTGCCCCCTTTATTTTATTTGTGTTTTAAAATATTTTTAGTCATCATCATCATCATCATCATCATCATCATCAGTGTATGTGTGTACAGACACGCCACAGAGCGCATGTAGACGGAGGACAGCTTTGTGGAGCAGCTCTTGCCTTACATTTTTACATGGGTTCTGGGGACCAAACTCAGGTCACCACTGGGTAGCCAATGCTGTTACCTCTGAACCATCTTGACAACCCCTATTTAATAAAACAAAACAATGGCTGGGTGGTGGTGCTGCACACTAATCCCAGCACTCAAGAGGCAGAGGCAGATGGATTTCTGAGTTTGAGGCCAGCCTGGTCTACAAAGTGAGTTCCAGAACAGCCAGAGCTGTTACACAGAGAAACAAAACAAAACAAAAAAAGCCAAAAACAAACAAACAAAACAGGGTTCACCAGACTCAGAAGGACAAACATGGTATGTACTCACTAATAGGTGGATACTAGATATAAACCAGAGGACAATCACTCTGCAACCCACAGATCCAGGGGGCTACCTAGCAGGAAGGACCCTAGGATGACTGTAGCATAAAATGTTTGGATTTTGCCCAATCACTGGGCATGTTTTAGTGAAATATTTCACTATTAGGATAAGAATTTGTAATCTGTACATTCTTTCCCCTGCAGTTGTACATCAAATGTTTTAATAAAAAACCCCCCAAACAGGGTTCACTGTTAGACTCAAACTCAATGATCCTTTCTTCAGCCCCCCCCTTGAATTCTAGATGTGATCCATGCCCATTCTTGTCTGAATATTTCTGCAGGGGTTTCACAGTAAACCATCTGTGCTGCAAGTGTAGGAGTCAGAATGTTCCAGAAGGGTTTGGTTTTATGCTTTAGAACTTCATTAGTTTCTCAACCCTAGCTGCACATCAGATTTCTAGGATCTTTTAAAAATCCATTTCCACCCAGGCTTGATGGTGCACATTTTAATGCTAGCACTTGGGAGGCAGAGGCAGGTGGTTCTCTGAGTTTGAGGCCACACGCGATAAAACTTGACCTCAATCTGGTACAGTGATGCCCACCTGTTATCCCACCCACTCAAGAAGCAGAGGCAGAAGGATTGCAAGTTCAAGGCCAGCCTGGACAATTTAGCCAGATCCTGTCTCAAAATAAAACGGTATTAATTTTTTTATTTTTATGTTTTATTTGTTTATTTATTGTGTGTGTGGAGTGCTAGTGTTGCACATGTGTGGAGGTCAGAGGTCAATGCAGGTTTGAGGTCTCTCCTTTGACCATGTGGATGCCAGGGATTGAACTCAGGCTGTCAGCCTGGTGGCAAAAGTGTTGTTACCTGCCAAGCCATCTTGCTGGCCTTCAAGAGAAAAAACAAAACACACACACACACACACACACACACACACACACACACACACACACATATATTGAGATAGGATTTCTCTGTGTAGCCCTGGATGTCCCCTGGATGTCCTGGAACTCACTCTATTGACCAGGCTGGCCTCAAAGTCAGAAGTCCACCTACCTCTGCCTCTTGAGTGCTGGGATTAAAGGCATGTGGCACCACCGCCCTGCAAAATTAATTTTTGTTTATTTATTTTGTGTGTACCCAGCATATATGTGGAGGTGAGAAGACAGTTTGTCAACTTGAGGGAGCTGTTTCTCAAACTCAGGTTGTCAGAATTGGCAGTAGGGAATCTTTGCCTGCTGAGATATCACCCAGGCTCAAAATAAGAATTTTTAAAGAAATAGGATTGTGGGTAGAACCCCTGCCTGAATCCCCTAGTGTGGGGGCTGGGGGCGTGGCTCGGTGGTAGAGTGACAGGCTAGAATCCCCCAGTGTGGGGGCTGGGGGGCGTGGCTTGTTGGTAGAGTGACAGGCTAGAATCCCCCAATGTGGGGCTGTGGGGTGGCTCGGTGGTAGAGCCCTTGCTGAGCATGCAGGAAGACACTGGATTTCATCCCCAGACTCCAAAACCAAATAAACAAACCCAGACCAATTTAATCAGAATATCTGCATGCTTGTATTTCAAGCCCATTCCCCCTCCCTCCCATACCCCCCACCCCGTGTTTACTGCGTAACATCTGCCTGGTATGACTCCTTCAAAATTTGGGGAACAGCAAGTAGAATGTTGAAGTAAGTTAATATGCAGTGAGCCTGCTAGTCCCATGGGACTTAGACTCACACCCAGGTTCCTGTGACTCCCAGAATAATGGATTACCCTTTGAGAACTACTCTCTTCACCCTTCCCTTAGGAAATCAAGGTGGCTGGTGAGCTGCCAGGCAACACAGACCTGTTATCTCGGCAATCAAGACTGAACCAAAGAGACTTAGTGTAGGCCAGCCTGGACTACATATCAAGCCTCTTTCTCAACTAAAGATGGTATGGGACACCGAAGCAGTTCCAGGATAGGGCAACTTTAGGTCAGCCTACTGACCTAACACTCAGGAGACAAAAGCAAGCAGGTCTCTGTAAGTTTGAGGCCAACCTGGTCTACATAGTGAGTTCCAGGACAGCCAGAGCTATATAGTGAGATCCTGTCTTGACACCCCCACCCCCCACCCCTTACACCAAACAATAAAAGAAAGAAGATGGTGAACTATTTGGGAGGCAGAGACTGGGTCCTCAGGACAAGCTGGCTCCATGTGCACAGACACACACATGTGCACAAAACCCCTGCATATGCACTGTGTCCTCCCCACATTCAAACACACATGCTCAATACACACACACACATGAAACCAAAGGGACAGGTGAGGGCATCTGAGGTGGGACCAGTCTGCCTGGACTAACTCAACCATCAAACCGGCCCCCTCACTTCCATGTATTTATTTCCCCTTGCCGGTCTGTGACTTGGGCTCTGGTAAAATGACCCGGTTGCCCTCTGCTGGCTACTGGCATGTAGTCTGTTGATAAGGGGATCTGGATTTTGGGCATCTGAGAAATCTGTTGAAAGTGATTCCATTCATTTGGAAAGCTCTAGAAGAACATGGGGTACTGGTGTTTTCTGGGCCAGGCTTTTTGGAGAGTTATTTTGCAAGAAAGCTCAGAGTGCTTAGAGATGCAGGACAGTGGGCCGAACCAGAACTTCCCAAAAGAGCTTGATCCACTCAAGGGGATGAGGTTTCTAGGAGGGAGAAACTAAAATAAGTCATGGCTGCTTGTGAAAGCCAAGACTCACCCCACCCCCACCCCGTGCTGTGCTGGGATGACAGGTGTCCCCCACCACCCCACCACACCCACTGTGCTGCAGATGGAACCCAATGCTGTGTGCCTCTTAGGAAAGCCCTTGGCACCAATCTTCAGTTGTTTGAACTAAACTGGTCTTATGTAGCCCAGGCTGGACTAAAATGTGCTATGCAGCTAGAGATGACCTCCAACTCCTGATTCTTCTGCCTCCGTCTCCTAGGTGCTGGACTACAGACATGCCCGACAATAACAGACTCCATTTATTTTTAGGTCTCACTATGTAGCCCAGGCTGGCCTCAAACTCATGATCCTTTTGAGTCCTGAGTGTTGTGAATCCAGGCCTATGCCACCATGCCTGTTTCCTGTTGTGCTGGTGATGGGAATCCAGGGCTTCAGGCATGCTAGACCAGTCCTCTGAACCACAGCACCAATTAAGAGGCAAAGCTTTTTTTTTTTTAGGCCAGCTTTAGGTTCACAACAGAATTAAGCTGATAAGTACAAAGTTTTGGGACTTTGGCTGTGGCTCCTGAGATATGCTACGCTAAGCGTGTGCAAGGCATAGCACCAAAAAAAGAAAAGGAGGGCAATTGCCGTTTTCCCTACAGACCTCCCTCGCCATCAGTCTTCAGCACCGGGAGACACTGGGGAATTCTGGACAGGGATCTTCAACTGAGCCACGCCCCCAGCCCCTCACTGGCGGAGTCTAGGCAGGGCTCCTATTGCTAGGCTATTCCTTGAGCTCACAGTGGGTGGATTTAAGACTAGTGTGTGAAATTTCCACCCCCCAGATATTTCAATTTCATTCTAGGCCCCGGAATATCTCTGGCATAATTGCTAAGGGCTAAGCAATTTCTTTTTGTTCTGGTAGGCAACCTTTGATAGAGCCAGGGAGCCTGGGCTTCTCCAGGTTCTGAGTGACTGAAGCCTGTCATTTCAGCAGTGGGGAGGCTGAGGCAGAAGGATGGTAAATTAAAGGCTAGCCTGAATAAATAAATACATACAAAAACAGGGCTGGTGCAATGGCTCAGCGGTTAGGAGTACTGGCTGCTCTTGCAAAGGATCCAGGGTTCCTCACAACCATCTATGACTCCAGCTCCAAGGGATCCCATGCCCTCTTCAGGCCTTGACAGGTACTGCACTGCATGATGCACAGACAGACTCACATGCAGGCAAACACTCATACACATAAAATAAATAAATTTTTAAAAAATAAATAAAGATAATGAGTTGAATCATTATATTTTGAGAGCTATATAAATTCATCCCTCTGCCTTTTGACAACCAAAGAAACAGCTAGCTGGAGGCTGGTGGCAGACACTTGCTCAGGGCTNCATAGGCCTGAGTGGCAGAGCCAGAAGGGGACACAAGACTTTCTATAGGAGGTGCTTATGAAGCAAAGTCTGTTTCTTGTTTGTCACCGTGTCATGCACTGAAATCTCAGCCCCTCCCCTTCAGCACTGTCTTTAGGGAGGTCTCAAAGGGCACAAGAAAGGCCCTGGAGTAAGACTGCCCCTGGCAGCTATTTTTAGAAGCACATGCAAGTGTCTTTTCCTGCAGGGCAGGAGGGAGCACTTAGGCAGCCTTGGCCCTGTGGACTTACCAGCTGCTCCTGGGATTACTTCTCAGGGGAAGCAGTGCTTTAAATAGATGCAGGAAGGGAATGTTCTTCCCCCTTCCCTCCCTCTCCCTCCTCTTCCCTCCCTTTCCCTCTCCCTCCTCCTTTCCCTCCTTTCTTTGTGTCCCAAGTAGCTGAGATTATAAGTACATACCAGGGCACTTGACAAGGCTGGTTATTTTGTGTGTTCTTTAGTACATGTATGTGTGTGTGTGCATGCATGCACACTTGTTGCATACATGACCCAGAGAACAAGGTACAGGAGTCTGCTCATTCCTCTCACTGTATGTGCCCCATAATCCAGCTCAGGGGCTGTGGCCTGTTCCTGCTGAGCCACCTCGACAGCTTCTGGGTCTCATGGGTTCTAAGGATCTGAGTCCCAGTCCTCACGCTTGCACAGCCCCTCCCCTGCCCTAGTTTGAGGCCATTAGTAAAAGATTGCATCATTTACCTTGCTATGTCCACACTGAGTAGAGTTCTTTAAGGGTTGTATTTGTTTGTTTTGAAATTATTTTGTCTGTTTGAAATTATTTACTATATATGTATATGTGTTTGTGCCTGTGTGTGGACAGCACATGCTGTAGGAGGTAAATGCAGGTCCAACGACAACTGGGGAAGTTGGTTCTCTCTACCATGTGGGTTCTGGGCATCAAACTCAGGTCATCAGGCTTGGAGGCAATTGATCTCCACAGAGCCGTCTCACTGTCTGATTTCCACTGCGGTTACAATACACAGATCTTTTTGCTGATGAACAGAATAGAGGTTTTGGGGCTGAGGCTGTGGCTCTGTAGGAAGCCCTGGGTTCCATCCAGCACTGAAGGAAACTAAAGGTTGGATTGGCTCAGGTCTGAAGTCTGAAAATTAGAAGGGGGTTTCCCTGTTTGGCCTTGTGGGAAATACCAGTGCAGTAGACACTCATGGGAAAAGCAGAGGTGCTGAAGACCAGCAGTCACCAGTTCAGGGCCACCTTGGCCAGGTTTCCTTTTTTTTGCTTTTTTCCTTTGAGACAGGGTCTCATGTACTCCAGGCTAGCCTAGAATGTCCCCTGTAGCGAGGGATAACCTTAAACTTATGATTCTCCTGTTTCCCCTCCTGTGTGCTAGGATTACAGGCCTGCATCAACCACACCGAGTTTACGTGGTGCTATGGGTAGAACCTAGGGCTCCCAGCGTGCTAGGCAAGTGCTTAACCACAGAGCTACAAGCTCTCTACCAACTCAGCCCCAGCCCCGCTGTGCCTTTAAAACCACATTCTCCCAGGGACGAAACTCCAGCAGGCTACCCTTGGCACCCCCAGACCTAATTACTGTGTGCTACACCCAAATCTTAAAGGTTTCCCCACTTCTAACCCTAACACCTTGGGGACCAGTTTCCCAATCTGTGAACCTTGGGGGTCAGATCGCATCCAGACAGTAACAAGGACACTTGTCGGTGGAGTACCCAGCTACTGAGTGACAGTTTTGTCCTAAAGTTGTTCTTCATTTGGCCGCTCAGTGGTGGCTCTGGGGTGTGGCTTTATGAGATGGGGACGATATTAACATAAAGATGGAGCCTAACCATTAACCAAGGCCGTGGTGATTTACAAATATATTTATTTATTCATTTGTTTACTTATTTGAGATAGGGTTTCTCTGTGTAGCCCTGGCTGTCCTGGAACTCACTGTTAGACCAGGCTGGCCTTGAACTCACAGATCCGCCTAAATCGTGGCCACCGTGCTGGGCTGCTTTTATTTCTTGTGTGCTCAGGGAGTCAGGTCTCCCTCCACCACGGAGGTCCTGGGATGGAACGCAGCTCTTCAGGCTTGGTGGCAAGCGCATTTACCAGCTCAGAGGCCCCTGATGAGATTCAGTGAGTTTTCTCACCCCATCTGAGACCTAAGATGGAAGCTTCCTCAACGGGCACAGGGGAATCGCCACTGCCTCTTCCTGATCTTGGTGGTAGAGCTCACGCTCAGTATGCAGCTGGCTTCCATCCAGCGCCGGATGAGCACACGGGAAGCCCTGAGTTTAATCTTCAGCACCCAGGGGGTTACAAGGGCAGCATGCGTGCAGGTATGGCATGCTTCTGTGGTCACCTGTTCCAGTCACCACCAGAATTCGTGTGCCTCGCAGGAGCTGTGGAGCTGTCCCGGCGCCACCCGGTGGCGTCCTGGCTGTGCGCCATGTTGCACTGTTTCGGGAGTTACATCCTGGCCGACCTCCTCCTCGGGGAGCCCATCATTGACTATTTCAGCAACAGCTCCAGTATCCTGCTGGCCTCTGCAGTGTGGTAAGCACCTGGAGGCCCCGGAAAAGCTGAGCCTGAGGTCAGGGAGAACCCCAGCACCAGGGAGTGGGGAGGTTGAAGGAGCAAGGACCCCAGGCGCAATCTGCACAGCGCCGGCATCCGCACTGCCCTCCTCTGGATCTCCCTCTGGGCTGCCCTCCCCCTGACCCTAGGCCTTCTATCCTCAAAGGTACTTGATTTTCTTCTGTCCCTTGGACCTCTTCTACAAGTGCGTCTGCTTCCTGCCAGTGAAACTCATCTTTGTGGCTATGAAGGAGGTGGTAAGGGTCCGAAAGATTGCCGTGGGCATCCATCACGCACACCACCACTACCACCACGGATGGTTCATCATGATCGCCACTGGGTGGGTCAAAGGTAAACAGAATTATGACAAGGAGAATAAAAATAATCACCACAGGGGCCCAGTGAGATGGCTCAGTGGGTACAGGAGCTTGCAGCAAAAGTCTGGTGACCTAAGTTTGATCCTTGCGACCCACACAGGAGAGAACTGACTCCCACAGGTTGTTCAATGCCTACCACATGGACACCATACACACCATACACAATAACAATGAAGTTAATAATAATAAGGGCCAGCAAGATGGCTTAGTGGGGAAGAGCGCTTGAGACCAAACCTGACGACCTGAGTTTGATCCCCAGAACCCACATAGTGGAAGGATAGAACCAACTCTTACAAGTTTTCCTCTGATCTCCACACGTGTCATGGTAAGTGCATGCACATGGACACACTCCCCACTACCACAAAAAGTATAAATAAAATGTAACAATTTTTTTTTTCAGACAGAGTCTCTCTATGTAGCTCTGGCTGGCTTGGAGCTCATTATGCAGACCAGGCTGGCCTTGAACTCACAGAGATCCCCTTGTCTCTGCCTCCCAAGAGCTGGTTAAAGGTGTGCACTATCATACCTAGATACATGTAATTTTAAAAAATTTGTAGGGGCTGGCAGGATGGCTCAGTAGGTAACTGTGATCACTGCCAAACGAGCTACATTCAGTCCTTGGATCCCACAGGGAGGAAGGAGAGATCTCACTCCATGAGTTGTCCTCTGACCTCCATGGGTTGTCCTCTGACCTCTGTCTGCATTAGAGCTGTGGCATGCTGATATCTCCTTACACAAATAAATAATAAAATTATAAAAAAGTATTAAATTTTTCAATAAGTAAGATCACAGCAGTTAGCTGGGCATGGGGGTGTACTCTTGTCATCCCAGCATTGGTGAGGCTGAGCCAGGGAGGATGAGGAGTCCCAGGCCAGTCCGGGCAACACAGTGAGACTCAAGACAGTCCCTTGAAGGTGGGGACACGTCCAATTGCTTCTTGCTGGTTTGTCTTGACTGCTGTGTGAACCTGGGGAAGACTTTGTTGCAAGCCTCATTCTTCATTTCCCTACCTGTAACGGATGGTCCTCCCCACCTGTAGTGGATAGTCCTCCCCACCTGTAACGGATGGTCCTCTCCACCTGTAGTGGATAGTTCTCCCCACCTGTAACGGATGGTCCTCCCCACCTGTAGTGGATAGTCCTCCCCACCTGTAATGGATGGTCCTCCCCACCTGTAACGGATGGTCCTCCCCAGGCCCAGAGACTCCTCATGAAGGAAGGCCCTTTGTTTCCTTGGGAACTGAGGCTAGAAGGAAGTGGGATATGAGGGTGGCCAGCCAGCTCAGCAGTGCCCTGCCCCACAGGCTCTGGTGTCGCCCTCCTGTCTAACTTGGAGCAGCTGCTTCGAGGAGTCTGGAAGCCAGAGACCAATGAAATCCTGCACATGTCCTTGTGAGTACCCTGGCCTCTGTCCCTCCTTGCCTGACCCTGCATTATTAATCGTCTGGAGATACCGCTGGGGTGAGGACAGGAAGAAATTCTGCAGAGAGGTGATACTTGACTGGGGTTTTGAAGAGTGAGTAGGAGTTTTCTGGCTACAAAAGACCCTCCTCCTAGAGCCTAGCATTGCTACCAGTTGTCAGGTTAGAAAAGTGCATGGCCAGGGTGCAGAATATGAGTGGGAAGCAAGGGAATGGAGCAGGGTGGGGGCTGTGCAGGCACTCCATGCGGTGTGGAGGGCCGGGGGAATGGTGGACAGAGCCACCTAACATTTATGACCCTTGCAGGACCACTGCATTGGGCCTGATACATCCTTTTTTTCTTTCATTCATTTCTTTGTTCTTTTCTCCATGTTCCTGTGTGTCAGTGTGGTGTGCATGTGTGTGGACACAAGTGTACGTGTGTGTGTGTTGGGGGGGGTATATGTGGAGACCTCAGGTTATGCTGGGATCATCCTCAGTTGCTTTCCCATCATATTCTTTGAGGCAAGATCTCTCAGTCAAATTCCAAGGCCTTGATATGCCCAGGCTCTCTGCCCAGCTGGCCCTGGGCAAATGCTTTAACCACGGATCTCCCCAGCCTCTATTTCTTTAGTGTTGCGGTGGGCAGCCTGCATGAGTCACCACCCTCACCATGGAGCACCTTGACTCACTGTCCAGGGGTTTTATTCTCACCTATGCCTCCTTAGCCTTGTGCATGGTAACCTTAGCTTTCAGCACCTGCTGAGCAGATGTGACCCACTGCATCCGAACCCCATAGCCACCAAGATCACATGATTATGTGAGGTGACAGGTGGCCACAACACTCTCTACACCCAGCGTTCAAGGGCTTAGCAGTGCCTTGGTGGCTTTTCTTATTGCTGTGACACCATACTTGACAGACAGAAGCAATTCAGGAGCGAGAGACTTAAGCTTACAGTTTAGGGGTTCAGTCTGCCAAGGCAGAGAAGGCATCAAAGTCCAATGTGAAGCAGCAGCTCATATCCCACCCCCCACAGAGGAGTGCCAGTCAGCTGACTTCTCCTTCATACCCAGTCCCTGACAGTGCATTGGGACCAGCCATGTTCTACAGGCCTCTTTCCCCTCTGTTGACCTAATCTACATAATCCCTCCCACAGATGCCCAGAGATTTGTCTCTGGGTTGATTTTTTTGTTGTTTTTGTTTTGTTTTGTTTTTTTGAGACAGGGTTTCTCTGTGTAACAGCCCTGGCTGTCCTGGAACTCACTCTGTAGACCAGGCTGGCCTTCAACTCACAGAGATCCACCTGCCTCTGCTTCCGGAGTGCTGGAATTAAAGGCATGTGCCACCACCACCACCACCACTACCACCACTGCCAGGCTCCAGGTTGATTTTTAGGTTCTGTCAAATTGACAAGAGTCACCATTACCAATCCAGGCAAAGTAGTGCACTCCTTTAATCCCAGCACTCGGGAGGCAGAGGCAGGCAGATCTCTGTGAGTTCGAGGCCAGCCCGGGCTACCAAGTGAGTTCCAGGAAAGGCGCAAAGCTACACAGAGAAACCCTATCTCGAAAAACAAAAACAAAAACAAAACAAAAACCAAACAGACAAACAAACAAAAAAGAACCTGCATTGATTTCCCTGGGATTCACATTTATAAACAGCCAGGTGTGGCAGCACACCTGTCACCCCAGTGCTGGTGTAAGAAGCCAGGTGTGGCAGCACACCTGTCACCCAGTGCTGGTGTCTTAGCTATTCTACAGATGCCAGCACAAAGCACCATGACCATGCCATTCATTTGAGCTTAGGTTCTAGAGGGCTGAGTCTGTCATGGCAGGAGAGCTGATAACAAGCAGCAGGTGTGGTGGCAGGAGCAGGGAGCTCAGGGCACACATCTTGAATGACAAGCAAGAAACAGAGGAGGGCGAGGCCCTTAGATCTCAAAGCCAGCACCAGCATTTCCTCCAGCAAGGCTCTGCGTCCTCAACCTCCCCAACAGCACCACCAAATGGGGATCAGAAGGGGGACATTCTCATTCAAACCACAACTGGGAAGGCAGAGACAGGGTTCCCTCAGGCTCACTGCCAGCCCACCTAGCAAAACTGGTAGACTCCAGGTTGTGTGAGTGTGAGACTGCCTCAAAAATAAGGCCTTAGAGATGGCTCAGTGGGTGAAGGAGCCTGCTGCCAAGCCTGATGACCTGAGTTCAATCCCTAGGCCCTACACGGTGGGAGGAGAATTCAGCTCCCTAAAGTTGAATACATGGGTGATGGACAGAGGCAGAGAGACATCCGGGATGGGAGCAGGTGAAGGGTGTGGGTAAGGAGGGACAGTAACTCAGCTCCAGGTGACAGTACAGATCTTCCTGTCAGAAACAGCAGCCTTCACTTCATAATAAGAGCCCTGGGGACTCAGGAGAGAGAAGCCTTTTATTTTACAACCTTGGGAAGTCAGGGCTCAGCAGAGAGAAAAGGCTAAAATGGTTGGCGCCCTGATTTGGTCACAGACTTTTTTATTTCCCTGACCACATGTCACCACCCTGTGAATTCCTCACTGGCTGAGCTCTTCCCCCAGCATAGCTCCACCCCAAATTCTCCACCTTCCATGGGCCTGAGACCCCCTAGTTGTTCTCATACATGAGCTCAGATTGTAACTTCCCAATCCAACATAAACTAAAATGCTCCCTGGTACGCAGGCACCAGCTGCCTGCCCGGGAAGATGGGTCCAATGCTTCCTGGCCAGCTGCACCCCTGCTGAGCTTTAAATGCAGCCTAGATTGAGGATGGACCATAGTGACCCATGTCTTACACCCCCAGCCCTACCAAGGCCAGCCTGTATGGAGCCATCCTGTTCACCCTGCAGCAGACACGCTGGCTCCCCGTGTCCAAGGCCAGCCTCATCTTCGTTTTCACCATGTTCATGGTGTCATGTAAGGTAAGCCCGTGACCTCCACTTCCCTGGGATGGGGTGCAGGAACTTGGACACCCCACGGTACATGGTCCACATAAGATAGACAGAAGAAGTTCATCGGGAGGTTGAGGATGAGGGTTGAGGAAGAGAATGGGCCTTGCGGGTGTAGGNTGGGGGTGCTGGTGCCCTGTTTGGGAGACCATGGGACAGGAAGCTGGAAGCCTCTGAGTGTGACCAGTGTGACTGTACTGATCAAACCACCCAGAAGGGGCTTGGGCCTTCCCTGTCCTTTCACAGGGCTGGAGAATGTTGTCCCTAGCTCCCCAAGCACAGAAGGCCCTGCCTAGGGATGGTCCATCCCTGAAGAAGACCATAGCCTTGGAAAGGGATGAGCCCAGCTATGGAGGCTGAGGCAGGAGGTTCAACATGAGTTGGAGGCCAGCCTGGGCTATGTAGTAAGTTCCAGGCCAGCCAGGGTTACATAGAGACATTCTGTCTCAAAAAACCAAAACAAACCCGCTCTGGGGGCTGGAGAGGTGGCTCAGAGGTTAAGAGCACTGACTGCTCTTCCAGAGGTCCTGAGTTCAATTCCCAGCACCCACATGGTGGCTCACAACCATCTGTAATGAGATCTGGCGCCCTCTTCTGTATACATAATAAATAAACCTTAAAAACAAAACAAAACAAAAAACCCTGGGCCCTGTGGCAGGGAAGTGGGCCCAGGGTCCGGAGTTCGAGATCATCTTCAGCTACACAGCAGGTTTGGGGCCAGCCTGGGCTACGTAAGACCCTATCTCAAAATACAACACAAACTAAAAGCAAACAAACAAGTGGGGAGAGAGGATGGAAGAGAACAGAGGGAAGAGTGTGAGGGAAGAAGGGAGGGGAAGAAGATGAAGTTCTTGTTCAGAGTTCCTGGAGTGTGATGTCCAGGACAGTGGGGATGGGGTATGGTGGCCGGGGTGGGAGTCCCAGCTTGAGGTGATTGACACCCTCTGTATTCCCACATGATGGAATGAGATACCTATCTCTTATGGCCAGACTTGGTTATATAGTAAGTAGGAGGCTAGCCTGGGCTACGTGGTACCCTGACTCAACAACAACAACAAAATGTAACACCCAAGTGCAGGTGTTGGGAGGTCCTGTTGGGGTGGGTGACCACTGGTCACAGCATCCCTGGACTACCCAGGCTTGGACTCTGGAAGTCAGGTCTCTCTAGACTCCCAGATGGGGACTCATGAACTTGGAGGTGTGAGAAGCCAGAGGGCTGGGGCTGGCTCACTGCTCACTCACTCTTCACTCTCTCCCCCACCATTGTGTTTCTTGGGCTCCCCTTCAGGTGTTCCTGACGGCCACACACTCCCACAGTTCTCCATTTGATGTCCTGGAAGGCTACATCTGCCCGGTGCTGTTTGGGGCAGCTTGGGGAAGTGACCATCACCATGACAACCATGGAGCACCACATGGCAGTGGGCTGAGCACTCAGCACTCGGGCCTGCCTGCCAAGGCCAGGGAGGAGCTGAGCGAAGGCTCCAGGAAGAAGAAGACCAAGAAGGCGGATTAAGGATGGACCCAGGCATCCGAGGGGTGTTGGGGAGAAGGGTGTGGACTCAGGGAACCTCAGAACTTAGGGGCATCCAGGGCTCAGAGTTCCCCTCCACCAGCCTCGACTTACCTATCTGCAATTTGGAGTCATCAGCCATTCCCAGGGCTGATGTAGGTCTGAGATACAAGGGTGGAGGAGTTTCGTAGGAGTGAGGAGCCCTGCTTTCTGCCAGACCCCCTCATGACAGGTCACACATCCTCACAGCACCCGCAACAGAAGCCCTGGCCATAGATTCTTGGTTTTCTTTCTTTGTTCTTTCAAATTATATCTTGTAACCAAAAGAATTTAAAGCCATGTGGAGACTCAGTTACCTAAGTTCCTCCGAAGATCCAGGTGCTGGGGTTCCCAAGTCCTTTCCCACCCAGGACCACCCTAGAATTTTGTGACTCCTTCTGGGCATCTTGGGGCACATCGCCCCCTTCTCTGAGCCTCTTGCTTCCTCGCAGTAGCACAGAGACCCAGGGTCTTCCTGTGTACAGAGGGTAGAAAATGTCAGAAGTTTCCTAAGCAGCATGCTATGGCCAGGGAGCCTGCCTGAAGGACGGTGACGGGTGTTTGTACCTCAGGCCCAGAAGGTCTCACCAGTTACTCAGCGGAGCCGACACATCCAGGGCTAACTGTTAAGAAGTGGAGCTAGAGTTTCCAGCTGCCCACAGGCAAAGGAAGTTAGCCACCTGCATGCAGGGCAGAGTGTCCAAGAGCCAACAGCCTTGAGTTCTCACAATTGGGCCCTGGACACATCAGTTGTCCCTCATGCGGGATCAGCATTGTTCATTCACTCAATCAACAAACATAGGATCCACACCTGCTCCGTATTGTTGTGCGGCTGCTGGGGGGAGCAGGCCTTGTACAGGGCAAGGGCTGTGGTAGCCAGTCACCAGAACATCTGAGAGAAGTGGGTGTGAGCACGGCTGGGCTCAGGCTTCTATGAGTGCCCAGTGTTGCCTGTTTGCTGAGAAAGCGCCTTCTCACGGCATTGCTCGGAGGTAGGGCAGGACCTGAAGCCGGAAGCTCTGGGTTTCATCCTTCTGGTGTCAATCAAAGCTCGGTGTGAGTGATAAGCCAATAAATGTGGTGCGAGTGAACCAAGCTCTTAGCTTTATTCAGCCTCAAAATGTAGGTATGTGGTGGGTTTTTCTTTTTCTTTTTTTTCCCCCTTTGGTTTTTCCGAGACAGGGTTTCTCTGTGTAGCTAGCCTTGGCTGTCCTGGAACGCGATCTGTAGACCAGGCTGGCCTCGAACTCACAGAGATCCACCTGCCTCTGCCTCCCGAGTGATGGGATTAAAGGCGTGTGCCATCACCGCCCAGCGGGGACTGTTCTTAGGGATGCTGGTCCCNGGGGATAGGAGGTAGATCTGAAGCAGGAGATGTAGGGTCAAGCACATCCGACTTGTCAAAAACAGTGAGAAGGTTCACACCTGTCACCCCAGCATGCAGGAAGCTGAGGCAGGAGGATCACCAGTTCCAAGCCAGCCTGAGCTACCAGAGTAACAGCAAAAAGAAAGGAAGGACATGAGGAACAGAGGGAGGGAAGGGGCAGAGAGGAAAGGGAAGAGAAGGGGAGGAGGGGAGGGAGCTAGCATGGCCCCTTAGCACTTTTAGGAATGTGCCCAAAGGGTCCTGGTTATCCTGGCTTTTCACAGTAGCTGAAGGGCAGAGGCAGGCAGAGTCCTCAGCCCTTGGCAGCAGACAAGTCAGGATTGCAGAACCTGTGTATAAACAGCGGCTCTGGCCTTGGCCTGGCTCCGAGAGCAGCTGGGGGGATTACAGGGGAGCAGCCTTCCACCCTCCAGCCCAAGGCCCGGAGATCTCATGTTCTAACCTGACAGACGGGATGGAAATAAAGAGCCTCCCAGCCTATTTTGGGAAGGAGGCATGATAGCCACTGTCTGGCCTGTGGTCAGGGATCGTTGCCAAGACCGGTTGCTATGATGTCCACAAACAGGTGCCAGAACTCTGTCGGCCGGGTCTTAAGTTCAGGTTAATTTTAGCAGAAGGATTCAAGCTTGGTAGCTTCTATTGTTTGATATTGAGAACAGGGTTCTTTACATCATTAAAAAATTCTGTTTAAAAGCACTGGAAGAATAACTTATTGGTAGAGCCCCTGCCTAGGATCCCCCAGTGAGGGGCTGGGGGCGTGGCTCAGGGTAGAGCGCTTGTCTAACATGTGCAAGGGCCTGGGCTCCATCTATACCATCATATACACACGGAAAGATATAAGTTCATACTGTGAAGCACAATGGCAAACTGATTTGATTTGTTGTTGTTTTTGTTTGTTTGTTTCAAGACAGGGTTTCTCTGTGTAGCTCTGGCTGTCCTGGAACTCACTCTGTAGTCCAGGCTGGCCTTGAACTCAGACATCCACCTGCCTCTGCCTCCCAAGTTCTGGGATTAAAGGTGCGCACTACCATGCTCAGCCTCCAATTTTTATTTTTTTAAGACAGTGTTTCACTGTGTACCCCTGGCTAGCCTGGAACTCTGTGTAGACTAGGCTGGCCACGTATGTAGGATCACTCACTAAGCGTACTCATGTCCAGCTCTCACCACCTCCTTTTCCAGAACTCTTCCCTTAAAGTGTGGGATGGAACCCTGGACCCTGCGCATGCTCAGCTAGTGTCCTCCNGCAGAGCCCCGCCCTCCTGCGTTCCCTGCATCTACCAACTTTGTGTGTTTGGCGGCTCTAGCCACGTCCTAGGATTCTATAGTATTTTTTCCCCCCACCGTTCTATTTCACTTCGCAGAATGTTCTCCAAGTTCCTCTGATTTTTTGTTGTTTGTTTGTTTGTTTTTCGAGACAGGGTTTCCCTGTGTAGCTTTGCGCCTTTCCTGGAACTCACTTGGTAGCCCAGGCTGGCCTCGAACTCACAGAGATCCGCCTGCCTCTGCCTCCCGAGTGCTGGGATTAAAGGTGTGTGCCACCACCGCCCGGCCGTTCCTCTGATTTTTATTTTATGATAGGTCTCATTGTAGCCCTGCTGCTGCCCCCAAGGGCTGGGACTACCAGTGTGCACTCTGATTCTCTTTAAACACGAACAAGGGGCACAGGAGGACTTAGTTCGGCACCAGCCCAGCATACACTTGCTTCCCAGGCTTCTTTCCAGCAGCCACCGCACGCGTGGGCGGACTGCGTTTACAGTGGGATTTCTCTGCTGGTGTCCGCCTGCGGCGATGGGAAAAGCCCCAGCTCAATTAGTGAAGGAAACCAACAACTAATTGAGCTGGTAGAAACCAGCAGAGAGGTCACAGGTCAAACACAGGATGATGGGTCCTGGCAGGCAAAGTCATTGTTTTGCTCAGAACTGGCTGTGAACTGGGTGAACTCCTAGGCAAAGGAAAATGCTGAAACAGAGAAAGTCTCCATAAAGCACAAACCCAGCTTGGCTCCCATGCCAAGCATAAGGGCCACTGAGCACTGGTACCCCAGATACCATCCCAGCACAAAATCAGCATATGTGAAGCCCAGGTTCTGTCCTCAACTCCTTAGAAAACAAACATGGCTTCTCATTATATCTTTAAATAAAGTTTCACTGGTGCATGGCCCCTGACTATTGGTTTGCACCACATCTATAGCTGCTCTTCGTTGTCACATCAGGGTTAAGACATTTCAATCTCTTGAACAATTGAAAATATAAATTTTTTTTGGGGGGGGAGGTCCTTTCCAAAAACGAGTTGCTAACTCCTAGACTGCGTGTTGTGTGTGTGTGTGTGTGTGTTTGTGTATGTGTCATAACCATCCACAACTCCAGTTCTAAAGACTCTGATGCCCTCTTCTGGCATTCTCAGGTACTGCATACATATGGAGCACAGATGCATGCAGGCAAAATACACATAAAATAAAAATAAATAAATCCTGAAACCATTTTTTTTTTGAGACAGGGTTTCTGTGTAACAGTCCTGGCTGTCCTGGAACTTGTTTTGTATATTTACAGATATTGCCTCGAATTTACAGAGACCCACCTGCCTCTGTTTCCCAAGTGTGCCACCACTGCCCAACCAGATGTCATTTTTAAAGACACATTGCCCTGTGGTTACTAAGGCCTGCCCAGCAAGTAGCTGGAGGGTGGTTCCTTTTTTTTTTTTCTTAAAAAAAAAAAAAGAATAAATTTGCCAAGTGGTTTGTGGAGCACACCTTTAATCTCAGCACTTGGAAGGCAGAGGCAGGCGGGTGTCTGTGAATTCTAGGCCAGCCTGGTCTACAAAGCAAGTTCTAGGACAGCCAGGGCTACACAGAGAAACCCTGTCTCAAAAAAAAAGTTTTTAAATGTATATAGGTGTTTTGCCCATATGCTTGTCTGTGCACCATGTGCATGCAGTGCTGCAGTGCCCTCAGGCGCCAGAAGAGGGTGTTGGATCCCTCTGGAGCTAGAGTTACAGACAGTTGTGATCCTCCTCGTAGGTGCTGGGAATCAAACCCAGGTCCTCTGCAAGAGCAGCCAGTGTGTTCTTAATCATTGAGCCACCTCTCCAGCCCCTTTTCTTCTTTGTTTCTTTGTTTCTTCTCTCTCTCTCTCTCTCTCTCTCTCTCTCTCTCTCTCTCTCTCTCTCTCTCTCTCTCTTCTTGGCTTCTTGGGGATAGAACCTAGAGACTCAGGATGAGAGGGTGTACCCCACACTGCATCCTCACCTCTCTTCTTGTTTTTAGTTGGGATGAAGGAAGGGTCTTGCTAACTAACCCAGGCTGGCTTTGAATTCTTTAAAGTTTTTTTTTTTTTCACCTTTTTTAAAAATTGAATTTGTAGTAAAGGAGGTAGTGAGGGGTGGAAAGGAGACATTCAGAGTCAGAGCTCATATTAGACAGAGAGAAAAATTAAACTAAACCAACAAGTGGAGGAGTTGGGGAGAGCCCACCTTTAAAGAGCAAATCAAGAAATCTAGGGCAAGCAAAGGATTGGGACAAAGGAGAATTGGGNACCGGTCTGTCCTTCAGGGTGGGGAATGACTGCCCTATTGGGCCAGCAGTACAGAGCAGTAGGCACTCCCATCCTAAGCAGACTGGTCACTCCTCCCCACGGCCTCCTGAAGGAGGCCTTAGCCAACAGAGATAGGTCATGGAAGTGGGGGATGGTCCAAAAGCAAGAAAGGGCCAGCAGGGACCCCTAATACTGATTCTCCTCTAGCTAGAGGTGGGCAGGGTGGAGACACAGCTCAAATACTGAGCAGCCAGAAAAAGAAGATGATGGCGAGAAACAGGAAGAGGGAATCTTGGCAGCTGGAGGCCGTGTGCCCTGTCCCAGATCCACACCTGCACCCCTTTGGAAAGGCTCGTGGGCATTGAACAGATTGGTGAAAAAGCCAAAGAGAAAATCACTAACACCAAATGAGAAGTGAAAGCCCCCGGCATCACCAAACAGCCGGAACTCCTCTCCACTCTCTGGAGCAGGTCGCTGGGGGCGGGGTGGAGTTTTCAGTCTGGGATCCTGGGGCTTCCAGCTCCCTCCCCCTTAAAGAGGGACAGACTTCTCCCTGATTTTACACACAGGGCACTCTTGCATGTCTGGCCGTGTCTGAAGACAGGGCCAACAATACAGGTGGCCACACATGCTGACCACAGCTTCGCAAGCGGTCTCCAGACATATACTACCTTTGAAGGTCGCGCCCGCCTCGCCCCCTCGCGGTTTGGCCCTTCGTCCCCCCTC
>LZPO01066290.1:591824-603415 GCA_001675575.1 Neotoma lepida
AAGAAAATGTGGTACATATACACAATGGAGTACTACTCAGCAGAGAAAAACAATGACCATATGATATTTGCTGGCAAATGGATGGAACTAGAAAATATCATCCTGAGTGAGGTAACCCAGACTCAGAAGGACAAATATGGTATGTACTCACTCATAAGTGGATACTAGATGTAAAGCACATGGCAGTTTCATATCCCCAAATAAACCTTCTTCCCACCTGTGGAGTGGCCTAGTTTGGTGGTTTCACTGTGCCTTCGCTTGCTTACAGACCTTAGGCTCATGCATTCCACGTATGCTGTCATCTGTAAATCTTGTTTGTTTCCAGCCCCAGGTTATTCTTGGAACAATTCAAACGGACAGGACACTGCAAGTCTGGCCACTTGGGTAGACGGGAGGTTTAACAGCAAAGATATTGCCAGAGTTTTTAAAGTACACCAGTGTTGTTCACCTGGCAGAATTATGATTTTCCTGGTAAGAACACAGGGGACTGAGAGACAGATCAGGATTTAAGACGGCCACAGGTCCTGCTCGGTCCCCTTAGAGGCCTGTTCTTATATGGGGATGGACCTAATGGCTGGCTGTAAGTCAGGGCCATCTCCTTTTGTTATGGGAATGGAGCTTAATTGGAGTCAATCTTGGCAAAAAACCATGTTTTCTCAGCAACCCTAGACTTCAATTAAAATAAAAATCTCATTCTTGTAGTTTCCTCAAGCCTGGGCAGTACACTACTTTCCTTCCAATTGTATTTATTGGAGGCAGTGCTTCTTTAGCTGAATTCAACTTGGTATAACTTAATATTTCCTAAGCAAGTCTATTAATAAGTCTTTTATAGGTAGCACCAATTTTATTAATTTAAGTTCTGCATCACCATCACCATTAATGACCCATAATAAAAATGTTCCTACCACTTTGCGCTTTGATTTCCTAGAAGTCTTGTTTACAAAAGGCAGTGTGTGTTTACAAGGAGGCACAAGAAACATTCTATCCATCTGGAAGTTAAGACTACTCCTCCTGTCTTTCAGTGCCCAATGGCCTTAAGTCAACTGAGTAACAGATGTTATCAGAGGTCCGGATTATCAGTGTGAAACTAGACTACAGAGCCACATGGAAGAAAGAGTATGGCTGGAGTTTGGGGAGTCTTTGCAGCAGCAACTCTTAGTTTTATCATGACTTGCTTAAGATCATCTTAAAATAACATGATTTCGGTGTTATTACAGATGGGCAATGCCACTGAGGAATGAAAAACATGGGTTTAAAAAAATCCTGGAAAGTTTGGTGAGGACTGGATGAGTCTGGGGTGGGTAGCAGAGGAAGCAGCTGTAAATATGAGCTGCCACCATGTGACTANTTACAGAATGTGTTCCTATTTGGACATAGAACATGTATGCACACATACACAAATATCAAGCAGATCTCTTTCTTCTTTCTTCTGCTATTCCTTTCACAGAATACAACATCAACTGAGAGAATACCAGTACACAAATATTATTAAATACATATGTCATACTTAGGTCATAGGGTATTTATTAGTTACGTTTCCATTGCTGTGATAAAACACCATGACCAAGGTAACTTACAGAAGGGAGGTGTCTTAGTGTCCTATTGCTGTGAAGAGAAACCACGACCACAGCAACTCTTATAAAGAAAAACATTTAATTTGGGCTGACTTACTTTCAGAGGTTTGGTCATTATTGCCATGATGAGAAGCATGGCGGGGTGCAGGCAGACACGGTGCTGGAGAAGGAGCTGAGCGTTCTTTATCTTGATCTGCAGGCAGCAGAAGTGAATGTCACGTAGGCCTAACTTCAGCATCTGAGACCTCAAAGCCCGCCCCCACAGTGACTAACATGCTTCCTCCAACAAGGCCACACCTCCTAATAGTGCCACTACCTTTGGGCCAAGTATTCAAACACATGAATTCCTATTCAAATCACAACGGAAGGGACTGTTTGAGCTTATGGTTCCCGAAGAGTAGAGTTCTTAATGGTGGAGACAGCATAACAGCAAACAGCAGACATGGTAGCTGGAGCTGAGAACTGAGTGTTTACATATCAAAACTTTATGAAAAAGCAGAGTGATTATACTGGGAATGACACATGGCTTTTAGACCAGAAAGTCTAAAAGTCTACTCCAGTGGCATTCTACCCCCATCAAGGCCACACCTCCTAAACCCACTCAAATAAAACCACCAACTGGGGACTAACTATTCAAACATCTGAACCTATGAGGGACATTCTTATTCAAAGCACCATAGGATATTATAATAGTAAGCATTCCCAGATGACAGCAATCTACTCTGAGAGAATTAGTGTGTTTCAGTTGCACATAGGATAGTCATATTATGCTAGATTGAATTATCTTCATCTTTTATATTTTAGGAGTGTTTTGCTTGTATGTATATATGTATACATAATATGTATGTATGCACAATGTATTTTATATGTGCACCTGGTGCCAACAGAGTTCATAAGCAGATTGTTGGATCCTCTGGACCTGGAATTAGACAGTTGTGAGGCACTATGTGGGTACTGGGAACTGAACCCAGATCCTCTGCAAAACAACATGTGCTCTTAACATCTGAGCAATTTCTCCAGCCCCAAGATTATTATCTTCTTATTGTCTTCCTTTGGAAGTTAAGCATATAAGGAGATATGGCTGTGTGTCAAACTGACAAGGGGTGCACTAGTTATGGTTGTTCAGGGCATGAAATAGGGCCCATTAGGAAGCTTGCCTCACAGCCAATCTCTGAACATGTTTTCCGAGATTATTAAGTGGAGATCTGGCCTCAACNTGGGATGCACTTTTCANCATGCAATACCGCTGAAGAGAAGCCAGAAATCCCTTCTTTCTGGTCTCATGTGTCTCTACTGCTGCTGCTGCAATTCTCCACAACAATAGACTCCACTCCTCCAGACTTCACCATGAACTGACCCCAGTTGCACTGCAATGAGCTCCAGCCCTCCAGCACCTGTTGGAGACTTCTGAGGCATTCAGCTTTGTGGACTGGGGTGCTGTCAGTCTTTCCATCTACCTAGTGTGCAGACAGCCATTGTTGAACAAGCCAGCCCCTGTCATGGAATCCAACCTAATAAATCTATTTTTCACAATATCCACACATTCTATTGGTTTTGTTCCTCTACAGAACCCCAATTAGCAGTGATTCCAAAGTATTCCAGAAGGAAAAAAATTAAAGAATAAAATAGAAGCTTATAATGAATATCAAATAGAACCCAGTGGAAGGAACTCATTTTCTTTTGTTGTATTTTGTTTATTTCTTTGATTCAATAATATGTTTAAGTCTCCAAGGAAAGGTGGGAAACTTGACAAATGAGGCCCCTGACAAGCACAGGGTACATAAGCCTGGGGTCTCAAAAGCCTGGAACAAAGGAAATCATAATGTGTTGTGAAAATTCTTTAGAGACCATGTCTTAGTTATGTTTCTATTGCTGGGAAGAGACATCAGGACCATGGCAACTTTTACAAAGGAAAACATTTAATTAGGGCTAGCTTACAGTTTCAGAGGTTTAGTCTATTTCATCATGGCAAGAAGCATGGCAGTGCAAACAGACATGGTACTGGAGAAGGAGCTGAGAATTCTACATCTGGATCCACAGGCAGCAGGAAGAGACTGTGAGCCACTGGCTTGGTTTGAACATCTGAGACCTCAAAGCCCATCCCCAGTGACACACTTCCTCCAACAACACCACACCTACTCCAACAAGGCCACACCTCCTAACAGTGCCACTCTCTGTGAGCCTATAGGTCCATTTCCTTTCAAACCCACCACATTTCACTCCCTGAGCCCTATAGACTTGTAGCCATATCATAATGCAGAAATGCAAATATCCAACTTTAAAAGTCTGTAAAAGTCCAAAGTGCAAAGTCTCTTCTGAGACTCACACAATCTCTTGACTGTAATACTCTGTAAAATCAAAATGAAAAAGCAGATGACATACTTCCAACATAGAATGGCACAGGATATACATTACTGTTCAAAATGGAAGAAAAGGAGGGTAATGGGGCAATACTGAACAAGACCAAAAACCAGCTGAGCAAACTCCAAACTCTGCATCTCCATTTCTGATGTGAAAACCCTCTTCAGATCTTCAACTCCTTTCAGATTTGTTGACTGTAGCATACTTCTTTCTTTTGGGCTGGTTCCACTCCCTGTTGGCAGCTTTCCTCAGTAGGTGTCTCACGAGCATGGCATCTCTAACATTTTGGGGTCTCCAGGGAAATCCAGGATTCAGCTTTACACAATGGTCTCTCTGGGCCTCCATTCAGGGACACCCCTGTCACATGCCTGTCCTCAGCAGCTTTCCTTAGTCATGGAGGGAGATTCTATAATCCCTTTCCTCTACCCTTGACTCTGAAGCCATAACCACGTGGCCAAAGCTGCCAAGTTCTGTAGCTTGATGGGACTGGAACATGTCCCCCTCATTCAGTTACATCTTCATTAGCTTTCTGCTTTTGATGGTTTCCTTCACTGCCTAAACTTGGCTGAAACTTGACCTGTAGACCAGGCCGGCCTCAAATTCAGAGACCTACCAGCCTCTGCTTTCTGAGTGCTGGGATTAAAGGTATGTGCCACCACATCTGGCTCTAAGCTTTTATTTAATTCTTTTTCAGAAGTTGGAAACTTAGCTGGGTGGGATCTAGGCCTGAGATCACCACTTCCTTTATTCCATTTAATATCCTGCTCTTCTTTAATCTGTTTATCTCTTTGAACACAGGGCTTAGCTCCATTCCACTTTTTGGTACCCCTTTCTCTTCACTCTGTACATTTTGTATTTTTACTTGCTCATCTTGCTCCTTTCATCATAAATCTTTGTAAGAGTGAACAAGAGTAACCACACAAGAGAATCTATCCTAGGCTGTCTTGAGATTTCCTTTGCTAATGCAATTAATCCAAATCTCTTCACTTTAGCCTCAGGCAGACTTTTCAGACAAGTGCAAAAAGCAGCCACATTCTTAGCCAAAATATCACAAGAGCAGTCTCCAGGCCACATACTAAAATTCTTTTCCTCTGAAGCACCTTGAGCCAGGTTCCCACAGTTCAAACCANCATCAGGACCACTCTGTTCCATGCTCCTACAAGTGTGGTCTACTAAGCAGTGCTTAGAGCATTCTACTGCTTTCCTAATCCAAGTTGTCCAAACATGGTCAGGCCTATCAGAGCAATGCTTCTGTCTTAGGGTTTTATTGCTGTGAAGAGACACTGTGACCATGGCAATTCTTATAAAGGAACGTATTTAATTGGTGCTGGCTTACAGTTCAGAGGTTTAGTCCATTATCATCATGGTGGGAAACATGGTAGCGTACAGGCAGACACGGTGCTGGAGAAGGAGCTGAGAGTTCTACATCTTGATCTCCAGGCAGCAGAAGGAGACTGTGTGCCACACTGGGTGTAGCTTGAGCATATGAGACTTCAAAGCCCACACCACAGAGACACACTTCCTCCAACAAGACCACATCTACTCTAACAAGGCCACACCTCCTAACAGTGCTACTCTCTATTGGCCAAGCATTCAAACACAAGAGTCTATGGGGGTCATTCCCATTCTAATCACCAAAGTATACATTGGAATCTTGAAGAAGTGGCTTCAATGCTTGTGAAGGATTGGACTTGCTAGCAAGGTGAGGGCAAGTAGGCAAAGAGTAAAAATTTCCTTCTCCCATGTCCTTATAGTTAAAAGTGTGTCTTCCCACCTAAAGAACCTGACTAAAGGTGTGTCTTTCTACCTCCAAGACCTAGATTGGAAGTAAAATTTCCCACTTCAAATTAAGTTGAAATCCCTCACAGGTGTATCCTCCATTTTTGGATTTTAGTTAATTCCAGATGTAGTCAAGTTGATAACAAAGAATAGCCATCCCAAATCCACCTCTTGACAACTTGACACACAATCATATCTCTTTAAGTCATGGTTAATTTTTAAATAAAAACGATAACCACGTCATAATAATGCCTAACATAATATAACTCTCCCACGTACAATTGCAAACACATTTAACTAGATCATAATTATGTGTAATATGTAAGTATCCCTCATACATCTGCAAATGCATTGTAAACTTAGAATAGGTGGCAATGGCTCTTGAGGGACATTCTTTTAGTATCTCACAAGAGAATATTAATGAGTATCAAATTTAAGTGTGAGATAGTAAAAGAGACTTAAATATGATACCCATTAATATTCTCTTGATTGATATCACATCACATGATAAAGTGAGGAAAGAAAACACAAATATCTGTACAAACATTCTTTTTTTTTTTGGTTTGGTATTTTGAGACAGGGTTTTTCTGTATAGCCCTGGCTGTCCTGGAACTCGCTTTGTAGACCAGGCTGCCATCAAACTCACAGAGATCCACCTACCTCCTGAGTTCTGGGATTAAAGGCATGTACCACTACCACCTGGCACAAAGACATTCTTAANAAAATATGACAGAAACCCTCATGCCAATTGTAATCCATTTCTGTAACTGGTATGTGGCCTTAGCCGGTATTTATAACTACCTTCCTCATTATACATTCTGTGTTTCCACCACCCTCAGCAAGAAACTAAGTTCTTAGCTCTTTTCCTGGAGGAGCAATCCATTCCTGAAGGGTCTGTGCCCTTTGTCATTCTGCCTAGATTAGGCTGTTGTAGTTTTCCACTGACTTNAATTACAGGACATGGTACCACCAAGAGATGCCCTAAAGAATCTGCTGCACTCCAGACATAATCTTTCTTACCTCCATTGTGGAGAAGCAATCCAAGATCCAGGGATAATCTGGATCAACCACCCTCCTAATACTGTTATTCTTTTCTTATCCTGTTAGTTTAAGGTCTCAGAAGCCCAAAGCAGCCAGAAAGAAGTATGAGTTTCTAGTTCAATGGAATGTTTGTTGTGACACTTGGCAGGCATGCTCCTGCCTCTGGAACCAAAACTCCTAGGCCAGCAGAACTTAAGGTCCAGTCCTGGTAACAGGAGGCAAAAATTTTCCTAGTGGGCCACTAGGGGTGATAGTGAGTAGAACTACCCCATTTTCCACCCCTTGATTCTGGACCTGTGGAATCTGGCTGTGGAAGAAACTACACAATATGTTGATGTTGATTCAAAGCACATACCTTCTGGAGGACCCTGTGCCTACCCTCCAGGCTGCTCTACCCTAACTGATGCTGTAACTTCATCCAATCATGCTCTTTCTAAGTACCTGACCCATGAATCAGTGCACAATCACGATCTGGCCATTTCTCCTCCCAAACAAAATATATGACCATGTGTACTGAATGAAGTTCTACTCACTATGAAAATTTCCCTTTGCAGGTGTCTTTCAGGGTTGTCCCAGAAAGGGGTTGTAATGCCACAGCTGTCCACTTCTGGACGGTGCCTGCATAATGTGAAGAACTATCAGTAAAGCAGGCCCTAGTCTTCTCTTCTTCAGTCAATCAATCATAGGGCACACCCCACTATGCTATAGGNACATGCTTGGCAGCAGACAATATTGTAATGGGAATAGAAACCATAGGCATTTGGGCAACTTCTTCATGTAACTTGTTTGTGCTTTCAGGACCCCCTCAGGTCCAAATACCTATACCTATACATCACTTCCATTTGACAATAGATTGCTGCTGTTCATGTCCTGCTTTATGACTTGGTGGGTCAGATAACATCTAGCTAATGATGGGCAGTTCAGGTTGCATGGGAACTTGGTGGCTCATTGTCAAAAGTTCACTTTCCACTAAGGCCCAACAGCAGGCCAAGAGCTATTCTTCAAAGGGAGAATTGCCTGTAGATAATGGTAGAGCCTTGCAACCAAAGACCTTTGAGATTCACCTATAGGAGCCTGTCAAAGGGAAACATGGCAGCATGCAGGCAGACATGGTGCTGGAGGAGGAGCTGAGAGTTCGGCATCTTGATTCTTAGGCAACAGAAGGAGACTGTGTGTCACACTGGGTGTAGCTTGAGCATATGAGACTTCAAAGCCCACCCACATAGGAACGAACATACTTCCTCTAACAAGGCCATACCTCCTAATAGTGCCACTCCCTAAGGGTCAAGCATTCAAACACATGAATCTATGGGGGCCATAACTATTCAAACCACCACATTCCACTCCCAGGTCCCCCATAGTCTTGTAGCTATAACATAATGCAAAATGCATTCAGTCCAACTTCAAAAGTCCCCATAATCTATAACAGTCTCAATCCTATTTAGAAGGCAAAGTTCAAAGTCTTTTCTGAAATTGATGAAATCTCTTAACTATATTCCCTATAAAATCAAAATAATAAAAAAAACAGATCACATGCTTCCAACATTGAGGTCTCCAAGGCAATCCAGGCTTGACCTTCACAGTTTCACACAACGGCCTCTCTGGGCCTTCATGCAGGGACACCACTGTCACACGCCTGTCTTCAGTGACTTTCTTTAGTCATGGAGGGAGATTCTATAACCCCTTTCTCCTACCCTTGATTCTAAAGCCATAACCACATAACCAAAGCTGTCATGTTCTGCTGTTTGCTAGGAATGGAACACAGACCTCTCATTCAATTACATCTTCATTAGTTTTCTGCTTTTGATTAGCTTTTCAGCTTCACTGCCTATACTTGGCTAACCTGACTGGATCTGTAGGCCAGGCTGGCCTCAAACTCAGAGATCCACTACTCTCTGCCTTCTGAAGTTTAAAGATGTGCTCCACAATGCTTAGACCCAAGCTTTTCTTTAATTCCTTTTCACAAGTTGGTTTCCTTTATTCTTTTTTAAAACTTTCTTTTTATTTATTCTTTGTGTCTTTCACATTATGCATTTTGATCCCATTCATTTCCCTTTGCCCTTGCAACCCCCCCAATAAATTAAAATTTAAGAGAAAAAAGAAAAAAGAAAAAAAAGGAAAAAAATCTCATAATGGAAGCTGCAGTGTGACACAGTGAGTCATGCAGTAAACCGTAAACCCTTTTGTCCATATAGCTTTACTTGCAAGTGTTCATTACAGAGTCATTAGTCTGGTTCAAGGCCTCTGGTTTCTGCTACATTATCGATGCTGGGCCCTCACTGGGACTCCTCTTGGATATCCTGTTGTTGCCCTGTGTCATGGAGATCCTGCAGCTTAGGGTCTGCAGGACCAGTCCCTTCATATGATCCCACAGATCATAGATGGGGTGGATGTTGGGATGAGCTAACTCATAACCTTGGTTTTGGGCCTGGGAAGTTGCAGGGTTGGTCAGCCTGCCAGCTCTTCTTCATCCTCACCACCAAGGGGAGCTCTCCAGCACTGCCCCAGCTAGTTCACCTCTTGCAGCAATAAGTAACTCTTATAAAGGAAAACGTTTAATTAGGGCTGGCTTACAGTTTAAGTTCATTCATCACCATAGCAGGACATGGGGGCATGCAGGCAGACATAGTTCCGGAGAAGGAGCTGAGAGTTCTACGTCTTGATTCACAGGCAACAGGAAGTGAACCATCACACTGGGTGTGATTTGAGAATATGTGAGACCTCAAAGCCCACCTTTGGGTGACATGCTTCCTCCAACAAGGCCACACCTACTCCAACAAGGCCACACTGTGGACAGATATTTTCTTTGGGCTGCCAGCTCACGAATAATGACAGAGTTATTATTAATTATGAAAGCTCATCCTTAGCTTGGGCTTATCCCACTAGCTTTTTTTTTTTCTTTGTTTCTGGTTTTCCAAGACAGGGTTTCTGTGTGTAGCTTTGGCGCCTTTCCTGGAACTCATTGGGTAGCCCAGGCTGGCCTCAAACTCACAGAGATCCACCTGCCTCCGCCTCCCGAGTGCGCCACCACNGCCCTGCCCGACTAGCTCTTATAACTTAAATTTATGTTAATGTATGTTTTGCCTCATGGCTTTTTACCTTTCTTTCACTCTGTATGTCCAGCTCCCTCTGTCTTGTTGGTGTCTCTTCTGTGCACCTAGCATTATCCTCATCCTCAGTTCCTCCCTTTTTCTTGGAAGTCCCACCTATCTCTCCTGCCTACCTATTGACCATTCAGCTTTTTATTACACCAATCACAGCAAATATATCTTCACACAATGTACAAATATCCCATAACACCACACCTCCTAATAGTGCTACTCCCTATGGNCCAAGCTTTCAAAGACATGAGTATTTGGGGGCCATACCTATTCAAAGCACAACTATATACTTAATATTTATATCATTTTTGAGTTAATGGTTTAGTTTTGTTTATAAGATTTTAAAACCAATTATATTTAAAATTAAAATAACATTTGAAACACAGAAAACTTATGCACTGTACCTTAGATAGTTAACAATTGTAAATATAGGCAGAGTATTTTATTTATTTATTTATTTATTTATTTATTTATTTATTATTTATTGAATGTAAAAACATTTGATATACAATTGTAAGAGAAATAATATACAGATATCTTGAACATAAATACAGGTTATAATTCAAAAGTCCAGAGTTATTTGAAACTGGAAAATATTTTCTCTGTAGAAAATAGTAAAAATGATAATATTTCCCAATAAGCCCTTTTAAGCCAAATAATAACTGAATTATACATATAAATATTGATTAGATTCTGGGATACAGAAGAAACCTATCTTCATTTGTTCAGAGAGCTATGTTTTACTTTAGTTGTATGAGAATCCTATTCATCTTCCCCCTCACTATTTGATTTATGGCAGACATTTTTCTATAGGCTAATCCATAATCTATAAAAAGATTTTAGCCTCCCCTCCTAAAAGTACAGCCAGTATGTCCTTTTATCAGTTTGATACAATACAAATTCTTATCCTAATGGTGAATTGTTTTAAATGTACTGAAAAAACATTGTACATTTAGTTTAATCACCCAGCTGGGTGGTGGTGGCACACGCTTGTAATTCCAGCACTCAGGAGGCAGAGGCAGTGATCTCTGAGTTCGAGGCCAGCCCGGTCTACAGCTCGTGTTCCAGGACAGCCAGGGCTACACAAATAGACCCTGCCTTAAACCCCTACTCCCCCAAATTAAATCACTCATAAATGTGTGTGTGTATATATCTCAACCAAGTGTGTAGAACTCTATAATCTTAACAGTGGCCTCAGATTTTACGACAAAATGTACCAACAATTTACATACATGTGACATTTAGCTGCAGCACATGGACAAAATGGTGACTGTGGTGATACATCATGTACCTTAATAAACATATCTGGGGATCAGAGGACAGAGCCAGCCACTAGATTAGACATAGAGGCCAGACAGTGGTGGCACACACCCTTAATCCTATGACTTGGGAGGCAGAGATCCGTCTAGATCTCAGTGAGTTCAAGGCCACACTGGGAACAGAGTCAGGCAGTAGTGGCACACGCCTTTAATCTCAGCACTTGAGATCTCATGCTTTTGCTTGGAAAACACACCACCTTTAATCTCAGGAAGTGACATGGCTGGGTGGAGAATGGTATCTAAGGTGTGAGGAGACAGGAACTAAGCAGCAGTTCAACTGAGAACCTCAAAGGCGCTCAGTCTGAGGGTTTGTGGAAACAGGATCGGCTGAGGAGTTGTTGAGGTGAGGTTGATTGTGGCTTGTTCTGCTTCTCTGATATTTCAGCTTTCACTCCAATATCTGGCTCTGGGCTTTT
>LZPO01066291.1:0-20600 GCA_001675575.1 Neotoma lepida
TACCATGGCATGTACACACACACATACACACATATACAGATGTACACATAAAATAAATAATTTTAATATATTTTCATTTTTAAGTATCATGAAACAGCAAGTTAAATTAATATAAACAATACATTTTACTTAAAAAACATGCAGTTACAAATTTTCTTGAATAATTACCCTTCTATTAACAAACTTTATATTCTTGTATATGACAAATACATTTTTCTGTAGAGGAATATAAGTGGGAATAAATTAGAAAACACTACTGTGAGGGGACTAGGGGGGCTTAATATTAGATGCCATCAGCCTATCAGATTGATTGGGGTGTACTCTGCCAGTAGCCCAGATAAGTTGTTTGTTTGTGCCTCGGTTTCCTGACTTCAAAGCCAGAGATCTCTATGATGACTTCTTGTCCCCTTCGTGTTGTCTGAGTTTCTTCAATGCGTGCCAGTATATGGGCATGACATTAATTCAGACAAAAAGCTCCAATAAGAAGCTTTTCTCACAAGAATCTCTGTGCTCTACCTTAGGAAAAGGAGCACTATGAAGATAATTAGAATAAATTCATGTAAAATAGTAAATGCCATGTTACGTCCAAGGATCAATAGTCACCCAGGCTCCTCTGCCTTCTACATGTATTCTAGTGTTTGCTAATCATTGATTTTTCATGATGGACCTGACGTTGTTCAAAATCACATGGAGCTCCTGAGTCACTGATGACTGATAAAATTATCTTTCTGTGATTTTACTCCTAAGCTTGCTTTGGTATGTTCCAATTCTTTAAAAATCCACACAGAGTGGTTCCTGTTGCCGTCGTACTTTCTGGGACATTTGATTCAAATTTCGTTTCTAGACGTAGAATTTTTCCACCATATTTTATTACTGTCTCGAGCCACTTCAGTTCTTAGCATGAAATCCTCCGGCCCACCATTATAGTGCTGACGTGTCTATCTTATTTCTTCTTGTCATTATGTATCATTTCTAAGTATGGAGCTGGTAAATAAAAGAGTGTGTAAATCCTCATGACACTGAGGACATGTTTTACTATGCTAAATACTTAATTTTCTAAACCTACTGTGGTAATTGCAGGTCAATGTATTTGATAACTAATTTTTCCAAGCATAGTTTTGCCTTCTCAGAAATAAAATGAGGGATCAAAATGCTACAATAAATAGTCTTATTAATCTCAGAGCTGAAGTAACCTAGCTGGTCATTTGTTCGTTTTTTAGATTTTGCAGGATCATTGCATGGTTTTAGCTTTTAAATTTTAGAATGGTTTAAGTATATTTTTTTTCTTTCTATGTGAACTTGAGACTAACTGCATAAACAAACAGTATATATACTTTAGGAGAAGAGGATTGCAGACAAGGACATACCTTAAAATTCGTGCCTATGTTTAGGTCTATTACAATGGCTACCATGGAGACACCTCTGAAACCTTTTTGGTGGGCAATGTGGATGAATGTGGTAAAAAGTTAGTAGAGGTTGCCAGGAGGTGTAGAGATGAAGCAATTGCAGCTTGCAGAGCTGGGGCCCCCTTCTCTGTAATTGGAAACACAATCAGGTAAGCCTTGCACTGACAAGTAAAAGGGGGGTTGGCGAATGGTACAAAGGTTATTGGTGGCTTGGTATAAAGTTGATGACATGTTTTATAATTCACAGCCATCATTTCAGTCTGATATCAGTATGTGAACTGCCAAGCTGCAATATTGTTCCCTGGGTTGAAAAAAAAAATGGTTTAAAACAAGTGAATTTGACCAGGATCAGCAAGGAAACTTATTGGACAGTGAGAAATATTTATATGGCTGCTCTTGTTTTAGCTTGACATGTTGGTCTGTGATGTTCCTTGGTTCAAAGGTGGAAGAAGATACCTAAGAAAGGCACTGGTCATCCCAGCCCTTGGATGGTGAGAAAGGAGAAAAACTCTGTTTTATAGAGGAAGGGAGGGAGGCATTCCTGTGATGCCCAGATCAGAAGTGTGAGCTCCAAGCAGCCTGACTTTTTAAGTTAGCAGATTAAGGAACAGCCTAAAGGCTGCTCTGCATCGCTTTTTGTCCGGGTCATTTTTCCTCTAAAACATTGTTTACTTTCCCCAGAATTTTTCCTGTGCTTGCATTTTGAGTGTAAGTGTATTTTCTGAACTTCTGTAATCTGTTTCCCACTTTNAGATCTTTTTTTTCCCCCCCTAAATGTTTTGGAGTAGCCATGCAGAATATGTGTTTGCATTTAAAAGTAACACATTTTGTTAAAGATGACCAGCCAGTCCCCTTTAAAGTGCTGTTCTCATTAATATGAGCCTGGGCCTCTGAGGACTCCCGTTTGCCCAAAGGATGGAAAGCTCAGTCACCTTGAAAAGATGCTGCCTTTTTCTCTGAGTACGCCTTCAAATACTTTAAGAAAAAAGGCAGTAAAATATCAGTTAAATGTATTTATGGCTTTAAAAATATTGTAACAGTGTCTGAATCAAACTTTAGTAAAATCTCTTTGGGTTATATCTGAGAAGCTTTTATTGAAGACTTTGAACAAAATTGTGTTTTTGACAGTTTTAAATTATAGGCTAACTAGCCTGGGAAAAAAGGATAGTGTCTCTCTGTTCTTTCATAGGAAATGTTGAATCAGACCCCTACTGGGAAAAGAAATTTAATGCATATCTCACTATCTTACTGTCCATGAATATAATAGAAATGAATTCAAAATGCAGTTTTATTTTTGCAAATGGGATGAGTCGATAGATGCACCTCATATTTTTGAACACCTAGGGTTCAACAAATTTACTGGTGGCGCTCTTGCATTTTAACAAAATTTATTCTTCAGGAGAAGGGGGCAGAGAACACTGGATTCTTATTCAGGCATTCTGTGGAGCTCTGCATTCATGGCTGTGTCTAAAGGGCATGTCAGCCTTTGATTCTCTCTGAGAGGTAATTATCCTTTTCCTGTCACGGAACAACAAATGATAGCTAACTACAGAGGCACATTTGCAGTAGTCACATTCATCAACTGCAGAAAAAAAATTCAATTTAATTGTGCAACACAGCTGCACATGGGCTTTTGAGCATTTCTGTTGTTCCCCTGTCTTGCTATTCCTCCCTCCAGATCTATTTTTTAAACTTTTTTTTCTGGTTATTTTTTCCCCTTTTTGTCTCTTCTTCCATTTTTACTCTCTGTACTTTCTTGTTAAAGTAATTTTCCTTTGTGGCTCTCATTCTTTTTCCCCCATTGAAGGCTATGAATGTAGAAAATTATCACAATTACTCATATAATTGAGCCTCTTTGTAGCAAGTGCAACTCCAGTAGCCTTTCTCCATCATGAAAATGGTTTCATTATAGGGTTTTTCATATTCTCTGACACCATCTACACAGAGGAACAGGCGTGCAGATGAGATGTACTAGGAACAGGCTAGATCAGTAAGGTCACAGTAGGAATAATTAGCTCTGCTATGGAAAGAGCATCCAGGCCTTTTACTGCTACATAAATGTACTGTCCGTGGCTTTTAGTCACAAAAAAAACTTACTAACAAATGGAGCTCCCGCCTACTACTTTGAAAAAAAGATTTGTATCAACACTACAATTTTCCATCATTAAGACTAATAACACAGAGCCTAGTATACATCAAGGGGAATAAAAAGAAAAATCTCACATTCAAGTGGTGGCTGGGCGCTGACCTTTGTTCCCTCTTTTTGTATACGACTTAACTCTTTACAAAAAAGAGCCACACGCCACACCAACATGCAGGTGAACTCCAGCCAGTACTTGCAAAGCCCAGCATTCAGTCGGAAAATCTGATAAATCTCCATGCAGGATAATGCATTTCATTACATATTCACTACATTAATTCCAGCTACATAAAAAAAAAAAAAAAAAAAAAAAGCAACAGCAGAAGAAGAGTGGAATTCAAAGTGACATTGGATTTTAGCTATCTGGATTCGAAGGTCAGTTTGGGCAGAGTATGAATTTGCATGAACAGGCTCCTTTGAAAAGCAGATCAGCCCCAACAACTGCACACAGAAAACTACGTGGAAAATAACAGACAATGAACTTTTTACTCCTACCCTAACGCATTTCATTATTTAGATAGTTTATGTCTGCCATTGGCGAGGAAACTGGCCCCCGATTCTGACAAATGTTTGTCCTGAGGCATTAAAGCAGTATTTCTGAACATCTATTGTTTTGCCTTTTTTTAATTCAGGAAAAATATTTAGAGAGTAAATAAATAAATGAGATCCAGTACTTGAAATCTTTACAGACCGAAGGCTTACAAACATTTTTTTAACTTGGTCCCTTTATTTAAGCTAGCCAATCGCCATCTGCCTTAGCCTCTCTCTACGGATACCCTCTGAGAACACCCAGGCAACTTGCACTTCTTGGATGCTACCCCAAACCTTGAGGTCACTACAAGAGAACTTGTAATCCTGCTCAGAAACCTAAGGAATAGGAGGGTGTCTCTGAAGAAATGTCAGTTAAGATGATCTCACAAAGACAGTTTTCTCTGTGCCCTTTGGCTTCAGGAACGACTCCCAGTGATCTCTAGGCCATGGCGATGCCCACTCTCTGACCGAATTTGCTCCGCAATAATCTCTGTATTATCCATGTGTGTGAGAAGAACATGAACATGCAGCTACATGCATCACTAATCTGTGACAGTTCACTCCAAAATAATTTAAACTTATAGTTGGAGATGTCATGATGAAACTATCAATAAATGATTTTTAATGTTTAATTCATAAGTATATGTGTTAATATTAATTTAGAACAATACAAAGCAGATTTTTTNAAAAAATAATCTCTTTCTATTAGATTATGCACATTTAAACAATAAGTGGCTCAGGCAAAATAAGTCATTTTAATGTCATCTGTGATGGATTTTCCTTGACAGCTACTGTAAATTACAATTACACTGCGTCTCTCTGCACATGAAAGTAAGCATTGCAATAAATTATCTTTTATTTCAATCCATCATGTCTGCTTTTCAGAAACAGAGAACCTCAAATAAAAGTTCAGCTCTATTGTAAGAAAAATACAGTAATTTGTGATCTAGCTTGAAACAAAAAATAAAATGTCCCAATCTATTGGAAAACAGTTGTTGGCTTTCAAAAATATGACTAATTGTACTTAAACATTCCTATCATTAGCGGGGAATCCCTGGCTTTGTGCATTCCTCCATTTAGAGGCTACTGTTTGGACTGAAAACCTAGAAAAGATTAAAGTAAAATTTCGTAACTTATCAAATCAGCGGCCTTTTGAAATCCTTTGCTTTTCAGAGATGTGGTGCTTTGGAGCTCAGTGTTCACAGATTCATGTGAAAGTGGTAATAAGACATTCCCATGTGCATGTTTATTTCTTTACCAGCATGTACTTAAATACGGTACTCCTCTGCCCTCTTGGGGAATGTAGTTTTAGTCACATAAATTACTTGAAATGTGTTAAGAAATTGTATTTATTTAGACAAGACGTAAGTAGAGTCTAACTGCTTCATGAAAAGGAATTATACTGAAGAAAAAGGTCAGGAGACGCTCCTTAAAGGGAGTTTCTCTTCACCTGTGAACTGTAACTGAGCCATGGACAGTGGTGATGCAGTGTAATTGAAAAGTGAGGTTGAAAGGAGACACAGGTCTCCCCAGTATTCCCTCTGAAATCCAGTCATGACTGTGCATGTCTCATGACCAGGCATCGTCCTGTCTTAAAGGATTTTAGTTAGAGAAAATCAGAGCAGAAGACCCAACACCAGGAGAGTTATTTTCAGTAGATTTCAACAAGAAAAAAAGGTTTCGTCTGGGAAATGTTCAGGACAAGAAAACCCTTGTGCTGAGAGACAGCTGTNGTTCTGCAGTGGGCTGGTGTTGGAGAGCAATTGCCTGGCTTCTCAGTGTCTGCCTGCCCCTCTAGATCCCCCCCAACACTGCTGTGAAGAGGTAGATGCACACCCCACCTTCTCATGCCACGTCGGGGTGACCGGCATCTGTTTTCCTACTGAAGGAGTGGGATTTGATTTCCTAAGCCATTTGGATTGTCTTTACAAAATCAGGTCTAAGTCCCACGGCCAGGGAATGGGTCTGTGCTCCACCATGTGTTCCAAAATAGTTGAAAGCCCATGTTTTCAAACAGCAATTGAGAACATTAATGGAATTTTATCTCACTTAAGTGTAAGTTGAAAACTACACATTCAAAAGGGAAATACTCTGGACAGAAGTGCATCTTTAGCTTCTGGGAACCAAACGTGTTCAACCAGGGAACTGAGGGGAATTTGTCCAGTTCCTTCCCCTCCCCCATCAGCCTCTGCATATGTGATACAGATTCTAGGATACGATAGCCGGAAGTTCCATCAGGACCCAGAGAGCAAATTGTGGCAGGAGAAGGCACTCAAATTATCTTTAGTTACTTCATAGTTGTACAGCCTCTTTTATGAAGAGGAATGAGAGGTACGGAGGGGGGAGCCCCGAGGGGATTTTAGAGTGGCCTTTCTTCTCCTCTCATTGGAAATTAAAATGAAGATTACCATTGTAACACACATTGAAGGTGTAGCTGTGAAGCCTGCCCATCAGTTGATCATTGAAGGGAAAAAAAAAACTAGTATTTTTTTTAAGAACAGTAGAATGTTTTATATTGAATACTTTTCAAATTATTGAGAGTGGTTGGGACTGAACTGACATAACATACAGATGTTGGGAGAGCTCATTTTTCTGTAAATAAACTAATAACCTAGGCTACAACAAGTTGCTTAGTCATCTCTCTTCCACCCTCTGTGCTCCACCCTCAGTTTTATTCAGAAATTGTTTGGAAGTAGGAGAAACCCCTTGGGAAAGATGTTATTCCTCCTGGCCAAAGCACAAGAATCTACAAGACCCCAAAGCCCAGCTTCGGAGAGGAAGACTTTGGCTTATTCTTCTCCTTGGCACTTGCAAGGCTTATCCGTTTCTGCCCTACTGGTTACACCAAAATTAAATTTCCCTGAGATGCTGCCTGCCTGCTGGTTCCAGGGACATCCTTGTCTAAGTGAAGAATCTTACAAATCTGGAAGTGTTTTTAAATGTTCTTAAAAATTAAACTGGGTGTGGCGGCACATGCCTGTAGTCCCAGCACTTGAGATATATAGGTAGGAGGGTGGTGAGTTCAAAGTCATCTCTGCACACAAACTGAGACCTTGTTCAAAAAAGAAGGAAAAAAAAGTTTCCAAAAGTGTGTGTAGATGTGATGGTTTATAATGATGTTAGCCAAAAGGCTGTGTGTGAAACTAAACTAGAATCTGCTAGAAATGAGTTTCAAGCTCGGTGTGGTAGCACATGCCCTTAATCCCAGCACTCAGGAGGTAGAGGCAGGCAGAGTTCCGTGAGTTCGAGGCCAGCCGGTCTACAGAGCAAGTTCCAGGACAGCCAGGGCTACACAGAGAAACTCAGTCTCAAAAACCCAACCTCCCCCCTCCCTGAAAATAAAAGGAAGAGAAGAAATGAGTTTGAGAGCTAAAATGTTTGGCTGTGTTAGGAATTNTAGTCATGGTTCCATAAATACCTGCCCATTGCTATGGGTAAGGTTGGAGGCATTATGCCCTTTGCCCACATGAAAAATATATCATTGGTAGTGTGCATGTTTTTTATCAATCTGGCACTCCCCAAGGTAACTATATTCACTTGACCTCAATAACAAACCTTTCTGTCCTTGCAGGTAAAGATTCCAGGTTTGAATTCTATGTGCTAGGTTCCATTTATAAGGGATAGATAGAACCCAAAGTGTCTGCATTTATTATTAGGACCAATATTAACTCCCTTTAAATATCATTGTGATAAAAACAAATCATTTTTATGAACTTTGCTAATGATGTGTATCTTAAGTAGAACCCTAAAGTGATCNCCAGTTTTGAAAGAAAATGGACAAGACAGACAATCTTTTGTATCTGTTTACAAAATGTTTAACACTTTAATTAGGTGAGAGTACAGGAAGTCATAAAAGTAGAAAGTCATACTTGGAGATTATAATTTTCTTTATTTAATGCCTGAATTAGTAGTAATGTTCATAAAGCCATCAGAACCAGGTAAGCTTTTTGTGACCTTGTTACAGACGTGTGTGTTTGTGTGTGTGTGTGTGTACCTTCCTTATGTATATCAGTCTACATTTGTGTGTATGCATGTTTACTTCTTGCCGAAAAATAACTTTAGTTAAATGTACTAAGGTGAATAACTCAAATGAGTCTCATATTTATACCTTCTTTCTTCGTATATCCAAAAGGAGCTGTTAACAAACATCAGCCAACACTAAAATTATCCCAGAGTAAAGGAAACATTCATGCTATCATCAGAGTTGAAATAGCGCTGATTTTTTTATTAATTGGATTTTTTCATTTATTTTACATGCCAACTGCAGTTCCCCTCCTCCCTCTCCTCCCGTCCCCTCCCCCTGCCTCCCTTCTGCCCGCCCCCATCCACAGAACTGATTTTTTTTCTTCCTCAGAGACTATTTTAAGCGATTTTATTTTTAATCTTAATATGCATTAAAGCGTTTGATTAAATCATATGTCTTTTGGTCACTTTAAAGCCGCATAACTCATCAGAACGGTTTGCAAGTCTGTCCACATTTTGTGGGACACGGGATAGGATCATACTTTCACGGACATCCAGAAATTTGGCATCATGGTAAGAGTTATTTTGGAAGCTGTTTATTGAATGACATCAGTTTTCTCCGAGTTCCTTTTGCTTTGAATCCATCTTGTCACNGTCCCTCCCCCCACCCCTGTCCCGTTTTAACCAGGATGTTACTGTGCTGTTGGGTCACAGCTCAGCACATTTCCCAAATGAAGTTAATTTTGGTTTTGCTCTTCTCCTGAAGGATGCATGGCTGGCAGGCCTGAGGGATGTTTGTCTAGAAAAAGTTACTGCAAACAAAACCCCACTGCACTGCCGTCCCGGCAGCATGCACACGTGACTGTTGGCTGTTTTTCTTCTCTCCCCCCTCTCTAACCACTGACTGTTGTGGTTAAACTTCATTACATCCTACACAGCGTTGACAGCTGATGTATTTAGCAGCATGTACTCTTTAGTGTTTTCTGGATTATACCCACCCTTGAGTTCCTTCCCCTGAATCCAGTGTTTCCCTGTCTGGGTGTGCACCCTCCAGAGAGAAGGCCACAACCTCNGGGAGCGGTGGGAGGACTTGAGGAAAGGTAGGAAGCAGCTGTGTGGNGGAGTCCCGAGGGGGTGCACATTTGAACAAGAGCTANGAGAAAGTTAGTCCTGAGTCTGGCCCTGTGTACTTGAGATAGGACAAGTCCCTGGCAGAACTAACTGGAAACCAGCAGAACAGTGCCTCTTTGAGTCAGAGCCCTACCTGAGGCAACTCAGAAGAGGTCCACTTCAGTGTGGAAAGAGCCTGTCTCCCTGTGCCTCACCAGTGCCAATGCATGCACATGTTCGAGGATGGAGCCCTTCCTGCAGCTCCATCCTACATGCCAGTGCTGTCCTTTGGCATCTTCCCCCCAAGACTTATTTTGGTCTTAGGGAGACCAGAAGACCTAGCATCAGGTGGCATGGAGAAACAGCAGACACGAAGAAGAGAAGGAATTGTGTTGGTATCTAAACACCCTAGCTGCCCCTGCCAGGCCTTGCCAAACTGCTAAAGAGTGGGTGGGGTCTGAGAACACAGATACCAACAAAAGAGTGAGTGAGACTCCCCACCTCCTGCAAGCCTTGTGAGCTCATCCAGGTATCCAGAACCCTCTTCCCTTTCCAAAAGCAAAATGGCCAAGTTTTTTAAAGCAGCCCAACTCCCCCCTTGCGTTTCTTTCTCTACTTGGTTCCTTTTCTCACACCTCCCTGTGTTTGTGTTGCAGCGAATGACAACGATCTGCCCATGGAGGAGGGTATGGCTTTCACAATAGGTAAATGCTGGACTCCTCTTCAGAGAGCTGGGGCCCCTGGATGGAAACTGGCCTTTGCCTAGACTTGAAGTCCTGCAAAGGACTAATGAAGCTAATCAGCATAATGAAATAATTTGGATGCATAGTAAATGTGATTAAGTAATATCCTCTAGCCCTGTCTTCCTAAATCAGATACTTACCGACACATTTAGGAGACTGCAGCCATCCAGCCTCTAATTCTGTTACCGGCATAATGTGCTGTTTGTTTTTTTGTTTTGTTTTTTCATTAACACCCAGTAACTAGAGACGATTAAGTCCCTTGCTCTCTGTCAGCAAGTGGCATGTGCTCTGTGGCAGCCCATTCCTGGCTGATGGCATGATTGGTGTCACCACCAAATTCCAATCACCTAGGGCCACCAAGGCCTCCTAGTTCTGACTGTAGGGCTTAATGGAGAAGCAATTAGGGTAAAATAAGAAAATTGTTATTTGCTGATTAATGAACATTTTGAGCGTGTTTTAAAAATTCAAATATTTTAAAAAACTGACTGGTATTTATAAGAGGGACTGGTGTTTGGGTGGTTATTATCCACAGGGTCCTAATTAAGGCTTGATTAAAATGCCCTTCTTTCTCTAAAAAATTATGAGCCAGGCAACTTCATACATTTTTTTAAATGCTGTTGCATTTCCTCTTCCTACTGTTTAGTTTGTAGTATACTATGTAAGCAACATCAATTATCAGCCCTTGCAAGATAACAACANGAACTGTGGGTGAAACACTCAGAGGGAGGGAGAGCCTTCTTATAGTCCCTCTCTCTCTCTCTCTCATTACAAACTGAAACAATATCTACTATAGTAAATATTTTCTCTCTTACAGAGCCAATCATCACTGAGGGGTCCCCAGAATTTAAAGTCATGGAGGACGAGTGGACTGTGGTCTCACTGGACAACCTAAGGTGTTTGCCCTGTTACAATTGAATTGCTGGGGAAGGGAGGCTGCACAGCGGCACCTAGAGCTGCCAGTGCACACAGTGTCCTGACTGCCGCCCTGTGTGTTTCAGGTCTGCACAGTTCGAGCACACAGTCCTCATCACGTCGAGAGGCGTGGAGATCCTGACCAAACTGCCTCAAGAAGCCTGAGGATCTACCAGCAAGGCCACCGAGGCCCAGGGTCTGTTTTCTTAAGGAGACCTTTGAGGACTGAGTTACCAGAGGCTCACCACATAGGAGCCTATAATGTCTCAGAGAAAACTCCAGTGAGGACAGGGCTTTGGGGACTCGGGCCTGTGGCCTGCAACCGCCCCTGGAGAGCCACCTTCCTAGGCAGGTGGTTTGCCCTTTCCCTGATTCTAATTCTAATTTTCCTGAAATCCTTTCCAGATTTTATCCAAGTTTAAAAAAAACAAAAAATAAAAAAATCTCTTAAACCCATTGTGTTCACCCTTTATATGGAACAGTTACAAAGGGGAGGGCAGGTAGGTGGTTAGTTTTGGAATCTCCAAACTTTTAACATGCACGAAAAAAGAAAAAACAGAACCTGTTAGCTGAAAAAGTGTTTTAATCTGCTTTTTCCCTGTGGATCTTAAATTGGCTAGGCCTTAGGGCACTTCCAGAGGCAGCACCTCCTTCCACCGCCAGCCCAGTTTCCTCTTCATCAAGGTTTGGCCTAGAGAAGAGGAACCAGGAAGCATTGCCTACAAATGTTTTCTTGGCTGTGGACCATAGGTCAGCCTTTCTGAAGATGATCGCAGTCCAGACAAGACCTTGCAGACCCCTAAGGCTCTTCATGAGCAACCAGCCATGCTTGGTCCCTTCCCAGCTTGAGACCACCCCCACACTAGATCATTTGTTGTGCTAAAAAATTGAGCTGCAACCCCATACTTTAGATGTGTGTCTCTTGAGTTTAGAGCCCAACTAGTCCTTAAACTGTCCTCCTCCTGGCTTCTGGCTCCCCTGCTCCCTGTCTATACAAATCAGGTATTCCTGAAATCTCACAGGACCCCTGAGAGAGGAGACACCAGACACATTTGAGATAAGGCCCTAGCTGGCCTGATCTAGAACTGTCAGCTGTAGCTATGGATCAACTTTCCTGCAGCACCTACCTGCTTCAGAAGCAGCAATCCATTCCTGCCTAGGGCACTCTGCTTTCCCTTGTTCTCAGGGGATCTGTTCACATCCAGCTCCAGAGTGGGCCAGGCTGAGCTTTACAGGAAGCCAGTCCCCCCGGGCATGTTAGAAAGAGCGTGTCCAGAGAGGTCCAGACTATCAATGGCTCTGCTATCTCTAGTTTGTGTTCCTGTGGATGGTAAAGTGGCCATGGTCTAAACAGAGCTTGGGTTGTCAGGGAGCCAAGGACATGTCTTATATTTGCCAGGATTGATGGCATCAGAGGCATCCACAGGGAGTTAGCTTGACTTTCAGACACCCAGAGCCATGGAAAAGGGGGTGAGATACTGAGGATAAGCACTTGGGAAAGTGGTAAATCCCAGCNCTTCTCCACACTTGGGAATCTGTTTCCCAACCCTCCAGATCAGTTTATCTCCGTCTAGAGATTACAGTTGTTTNTGGAAGTGATTCTAAACCTAGTTTGTTTGAGAGTGAGAAGGAATGAAGGTTTATAAGATCAACTGGCAAACTTTTGAGGTGTTCTGGGATTAGCCAGGCAGAGGGTCAGAGGCTGGAGCTGTGGTCATGGAGCAATTCACATTCCCTAGAGACGAACAGGGCCCAGCTGGCCTTAGGAGCTATTTGCCAGAGAATGACTTCATTCCTTTCCTAGAGCAATGAGATTAGCATGTAGTGTCTTTATCTGCAGATCAGTTTACTCCGGGGTCCCCCTAAGGATAGTTTTATTAGGACCACAGGATTTTACCCACCACTGGGACAATTATTGCAGGTGGAGGTATTTATGGGGAAGGTATGTAATCTGATTTAGTAATCTGGGCTGCACTGCTAAGCTCAGCAGCTCTGTAGGAAACAAACTTGAGTTAAAGGAATTTTGTGTACCATTCTTTGAAGTTGAGATTAGGAAGTAGGTCTTTTTAAAAAGAGCCTCGTCTTGTCCACTTCCTCGTCAGTCGGCCAGCTGAACTGACCTGACGCCTAACCCTGAGCCACACAGATTCCAACCAGGAGGAATACTGGCTACCATCTGAGCTGCTGGGTCCCGAGGACGCCATTGAGTTCTGCTCCCCATCTGGAACCTTCAGGACCAATGCGGGACTCTAATTTCCTTTCATACTTGGGTAGGAAAAGGTCTAAGTATTTTAGAACAGGTGTCACCTTAGAGTTGGGACAGTTGGAGGAATGCACCCTGGGCTCACCTGGTAGGATAAGATCTCCCTTCCGGAAGCTAAGTGAGGCCCGGCTTCGCTTCTTCCTAGACTTGCTTTCTTCCTCATATCAGGAAATAATTCTGGAGTGTGCTCCCTCACAATTCAGTTCTAAATTATGCCAGTTCCTGAAACCCTATCAAACCGGTCGGTGGTTTGTTCCCAGAAGCCAGCCTGGTCTCCTGCTCTGCTAAGTGGAAAGACAGAGCATCTAATAGTCTTGTCTGCGATCGCTCTCCAGTTACCCAACCCAGCAAGTCTCTGGGACACACTGGCCCTAGGCAGTCTGGCCTTCGGATGTCCTCTGGCCTTGCCCTAAATTCCAAGAGACACCAGTCCAGTTTCCCCAGTCCCAACCTCAACCCCCGCACACACCGCAGCGATCACTTACGTGGGCAAGGCCCGCAAGATGAAGAGACCTCGGGTTCAGACGGCATCCAAGCGGCTGCACTAGTCGCACAGGACCACACTTCACACCCCAAAACAGGCGCTAAGAAGGAGCAATTAAAATCACGAGTACGACAGGAAAATCAGGACGAGCCAAGTGGCTTGGGAGTTGTGGTGGAGTCATTAGTTGGTTGTTGCTACAAAGCCTCACCGTGTGGTTCTTCGGTGATTAAGGAAAAAAAACCTTTTAGGCGTTGACAAACCCGTTATTGGTTTACAGAATTTGGACTGTTAGCTCTCTCTCTCTCTCTCTCTCTCTCTCTCTCTCTCTCTCTCTCTCTCTCTCTCTCTCTCTCTCTCTCTCTCTTTTGTTTTTCTCTTTTGCTCCAACCACCACGTCGCATGAAATATCTCTGCCCCCAGCTTCATGCCCTTAAACAGAAGAGGAATTCCCGAAGGCAGGAGCCGCTGCTGAAGAAGTTAGAGAGAGAGAGAAAGAGAGAGAGTCAGAGANGGAGGGAGGGAGAGAGAGAATCCCTGTACTCATATCTGTAACGACATCACCGATGTAATTTGTTTTGAATGTTCATTTTTATTGGTGTTCCCTCTGCCAAAATGTGCTTGATTACAGAGGTCTGTCCTGTGATCACTGCGCACTCCAGATAGGGGAAGGTGCCGCGGCGAAGGTTCAGCTCAGGCCAGATCAAATCCCGGGCTGTTTAACGCTGAAAGGCTGCATGTTGCTATTAGTGTTAAATATATGGCTAATTATGCGTATGAAAATTAAACATCAGTGTTATGCTAATGGGGCGCCTTCAGCTGCGGATCTGAGCACTTGAGACTACCATTTAATCAAATGAATCAGTAACTAATACGTGTGCACGTGTGAACTTTCACAAGATCATTTCCCCGTCCCCCCGTCACACCGCTAAATTATGAAAGAAATAATTATCAACACTTTCTAATTACCTAACAAAGTAATTTGGGATTCATCGTGGGGCTGGCAGGATTGGGAACCAACAGTCCCTAGCAACCAGCGTAGTTTGCGCCACGCCGCGCCGCGTGGGGCGGCTGTGTGGTAGTAGTGGTGGGTGGGGGCGAGAGGGCCTTTTGTGCACTTTTCAATACGAAGGTAGACGGCGCCTTGGCAGCTTTTGCCTCCACCAGCGCCCCTCGACTCACCCCCGGCCTGGAGGCTCCAGCTTAAGCAACTGGAGGTGAGGAAGACCTGGGCGACAAAGAGGGGCATGTCTATATACAAATATCCGACCCTACCACAGATCTGGATTTGCTGAGGGTTTCGGTGTCCCCCAGGACTCCCAAACCCCAAGTAGTCTGGCCAGACCCTAGGAGGTTGGAAAATGACCACCTGGCGGGCGTTCCACGCTCCAGCCGCCAGGCGCCCGCAGGTCCCCGGACTCCACGCTGCGCCGCGCCCTCTGGGCGAGTGAGCCCCGGGTGCATGGCTCAGGGGGAGTGGAGAGGGGAGGGGGAGGCAGGAAGGTTGGGAGGAAAGGGGGGAGGCGGTGCGGCCGCCTTTCCTGGGAGGAGAAGCGCGGGTTCCTGGCTCTCTACGCGCACTGTTTTGATCAGACCCTTGCAGCCTGGAGCTGGAGTGGCCAGCTGGGCCTGGAGAGATGCGAGCAAGCCCCTGGGAGCGGTGGCAGCGGCGGGCCGGCGGCCGAGTGAGTGAGTTGTGCCGAAGAGCCCCCAAACCCCGGTCCCCGGGATGTGGCCGAGAGGACCCCGGCCTGGGAGGCGCGGCCTGGAGCGCGCTGAGCTAAGCACAAGACACTCAGGAGAACCTCTGGCTGCTGGCTACCTGGGTTGTCTCCCAGTGCGCGACCAAGCGATCCAGAGAGACCGCGGCCAGACTGGAGCGGAGCTCNGCACCGGACTGGGTGACCGCGAGAAGTGGTCCGGGGTCCCAGGAGTTGGGGGAGGGCGAAGGGTGGGGACAGCAAGGGGGAGGGCGACGGCAGGGAGCCGCTGGTTGGTTTCTGGGGAGGGAAGCGCGCGAGGGAGGCGGGAGGCTGGAGTCGCGGGCCTCCAAGGTCCCAGCGCGGACGCCGCAGCCCATTGTGCTTCACGCTCCGCGCGCTCTGTTGCAGAGGAGCCCCGGCCGGGACGTGTGGACCCGACTCTCCCTAGGCCGGGCAGCGTCGCCTGCTCTAGTCCAGCCGAGCCGGAGCTTCTCGGACCAATCCCCGGTGATTATGCAAGAGAGCCGACCAATCAGCTCCACCAGCTCATGAATATTTATGACCTTGGCTGAGTCAAAGCTTTGAACCGAGTTTGGGGAGCTCGGCAGCATCATGCTTAGACTTTTCAAAGAGACAAACTCCATTTTCTTATGAATGGAAAGTGAAAACCCCTGTTCCTCTTAAATTGGGTTCCTTCCTGTCCTGAGAAACATAGAGACCCCCAAAAGGGAAGCAGAGGAGAGAAAGACCCACACCCAGACCCCGCGAGAAGAGATGACCATGACCACCATGCCAGAAAGTCTCAACAGCCCCGTGTCGGGCAAGGCGGTGTTTATGGAGTTTGGGCCGCCCAACCAGCAAATGTCTCCTTCTCCCATGTCCCACGGGCACTACTCCATGCACTGTTTACACTCGGCGGGCCATTCGCAGCCCGACAGTGCCTACAGTTCGGCCTCGTCCTTCTCCCGACCGCTGGGCTACCCCTACGTCAACTCGGTCAGCAGCCACGCGTCCAGCCCCTACATCAGTTCCGTGCAGTCCTACCCCGGCAGCGCCAGCCTCGCCCAGAGCCGCCTGGAGGACCCAGGTACGTGCGCTTGCCAGGGACAAGGAGAAGAAGGGAAGGAGAATAGGAGAGAGAGGGAGAAGGGGAGGGGGAAAGAGAGAAGACAAGAGAGGAGAGTGGGGTAGAGAGTGGGGGTTTCGGATATCAATCTATGGATCCTTGTCACTGAAACGAAAAAAATTATAAGTCAATTCAATTTACAACTGTCCAGCAAAGGATAAATCCGAGCGCGTCTCCTGACACTGGCTGGGCCTCTGGGCCGCTCGGTGCGCCAAGCACACAATGCCCTGCTGGAAAACAGAAACCCACATGTGCACGTATTAGTCTCGGTAATTATTTATTGCGTAGCGCTATAAACAATGTATGCAATTAAGGGTAATTAAACCTCAACTACCGCCTGCAAAAATAGCAAACTTTCTCTGCAAAGGCAATAGCTGCGTTCTTGGGAACGGCCCAGTTCTGTCTACAGCAGCCAGGGACCTGCGCTCGGACCTTGAGCAAGCAACCCTTTGCAGTCTTTCAGGGTTTCTTGAACGTTCTTTTTCGGACCCTGCCTCTACCAACCCATCCNTAGACACTCACTCTCGTCCCTCCGCATTAAAGGCAGCCCAGAATTAACAAGGGTATCTGCTTCTGTTGTCCCTCCAGGGGCGGACTCCGAGAAGAGCACCGTGGTGGAAGGCGGTGAAGTGCGCTTTAATGGCAAAGGGAAAAAGATCCGCAAACCCAGGACAATTTATTCCAGTTTGCAGTTGCAGGCTTTGAACCGGAGGTTCCAACAAACTCAGTACTTAGCTCTCCCTGAGAGGGCGGAGCTCGCGGCCTCCTTGGGACTCACACAGACTCAGGTACCTGGCCGCTGTCTCTCCGCCAAACAGGCTTCCCGCGCTGGGCTTGAGCCCCAGGCTTCGAATTTCTTGTTCACTGGGCCTCTTGTTCGAGGCGTCACTGTGCGTGTGCGTGTGCTTGTGCGTGTGTGTGCGCGCGCGCGCGTGTGTGTGTGTGTCCACCTCTGACTTTCAGCGTCTCCCCTTCCTCCCACATGCTGCCTGCCCTAGCTCGGACCCTACTCTGACCTGCAGGCCGCCTGCTCTTCGGTCCCTGGACTTCTGATCTGGGAGCAGGAAGGATTTCTCCACTGGTTTTGTTTGGAGATTCTGAGGTCACACGTGCCGGAACAACTGGAACAATAGAAGGGAATTTAATCCTCCTCTGCCTTTAAAGTGTGTGGCTAATCACTAGGATCCTGGGCCTAAGCCTCAATCTCCCTCCACCTCCTCCTTCTCACGAGGTGGCAGGGGAGGATCCTTCCCTCTGCCCTTTCACTCCCAAAGTCCCAGATCCTGGAGAGAGACAGAAAAAAAAAATGTATTTAAGATTTTTTTTTCTTCCTACTTTTCTCTGAGACTGTGGGCAGTTCGTAGGCATTCGAACCGGATTGATGCCGGTTTCCAAAATCTGTCTCTAGATTTGGATTGGAGCTGGAGAAAGCAAACACACCTAAGGGNGAAAAAGTTGGATTGAGTCTAAAGAAGTTTCACAAACCCTCCGTAGCCTCCTCTGCCAGTTCTTAAACTCATCCAAAGGCAGAAAGTTCGGGCAAAGGGAAGGTGGTCTAATTGTAAATAGACACCTTCCATTCCTATTTAAATTTTCTTTATTGATATTGTATTGTTTTGCATGCAAGAGGTCTTCCATAAACAGCAGCCCTGTTTGTTGGCACCTTGCAAGCCAAGGCCTGGGTCTCCCCTGCTCTCTTACCCCACACCCTCCCNATATTTGAGAACCGCACTAAGAGCAATCAGCAGCGGCGGATTGGGTGACCAGTTTTCTAGCCTTTGGCTCTCATGGGGGCTGGGGGAGGTGGTGGTGGTGGTGGTCTCTGCCCCTCTAGCCTGGAGCTGCCAGCCTCGGCAGAGCCAGGAGGGCGGGTATTCACTTCCACCCGTCCCTTCTCTCCTCCCCAGGCCTGGGTAGGCTCAGTGGTCACAGTCCAGTCACGTTGTCGCCCGATCTTGCAGGTCAAGATATGGTTCCAGAACAAACGCTCCAAGTTCAAGAAGCTGATGAAGCAAGGCGGGGCAGCTCTGGAGGGCAGCGCGCTGGCGAATGGCAGGGCCTTGTCTGCCGGCTCCCCACCGGTGCCACCCGGCTGGAATCCGAACTCCTCCTCTGGGAAGGGCTCCGGCAGTAACGCAGGCTCCTACGTCCCCAGCTACACATCCTGGTATCCTTCAGCGCACCAAGAAGCTATGCAGCAGCCTCAACTCATGTGAGGTTATCAGTTCGCACTCACCCGCCTCTTTCCCGTCTCCCTTGGCCTGGGTCCTCTCGCCTCCGGGTCCATCTACCCTTTCTCGTGCCCTGGGCCGGGAGGAGAAGGACCCCGAGGTGAGAAAGGGAAAAAAAAGGAAAGAAAAAGGAACAGTGAAGGCAGAGGGTTTGCCGCCTCCTCGGGGTCCCTAAGGGTCTGGTCCAGCGAGTTTCCATCTCTCGACCTGAACCTGGTTTGGGCCACGCGGTGACAGCAGAGTGGCCTCAAAGTAGGCACGGCCACCAGACACCGACCAACAAGACAACCGGCTGGACCCGACCAGACTCTCAGCTTTGTGAGACTATCAGGAAAAAAAAAAATATGTAGGAGGGGGAAAATGCTCTCTTTTTTTCGGTTCTGTCTGTCTTTGTCTCCTTTTTGCACTGTCTGTGCGCTGAGTCAAGGTCCTCGTGTGTCTGCTGTCCTCATTCTGCGGCCTCTCCAAAAAGTCACCAGGTCTGAGCCACACCGGTCTGCCGGCAGCCCATCACCGAATCCTGGAACGCTTTTTCCTTTGTGGTCTTCTTCCGGGCCCTGCTTGACCACCTGTGTAGCTTGTTTGGGAAATGGGGAAAATCAGAGGGAGGGGGGTTAATTTATTGAAAAACAGACTTTATCTGACGCTGAGTGTTGGCCAATTCCAGGTTCTCTGGGGCATGGAGTGGGCATTGTCCAAACATACTGTTTGTTTACCTTAAATACACCAGAATAGGGAACAAGGAGTGGAATAGTGGGTTTTAAGGTACACAGTAACTTTTGTACTTCGCTGGAATGGAGTGGTGGAAGCAGAATGATTTANGTTTTACATGCCCCAAATTATTAAAAATAACAAACAACAAAAGAAACAACAACATAACAAAAGAGAGACAAGTGAAGCCATCAGGATTTTGTCAAGAACGCTTGGACAAGAACACCCGGCCAAGAAGAAAATCATCCTTTGGGCAGCAAGAGAGAGGACCAATGGTCTTTGGAGAGAAAATCAGTCCTGTGAAAGCCCCCCAATTCCAGGTCTCTTTGAAGTAAGACATAAACAGCTTTTAACAATCCCCAGCGGCTCGACCACAGAACACAAGTCGTCACCCTGAACGCACAGTATCTGGTGCAGGATCTAATTGCTGTACATATTATTATTGTTGTTATTATTATTAATAATTATTATTATTGTTCTGTAAACATGTTGCACAAGCTTAGCCTCTTTCCGTTCCGTTGTGTGTGGCTGTAAACCCGATGCTTTGTGAAATAAGAATCTTGACATTTTACTTGTGAAATTTGGAAAATGTGATCNATTGAAATTCAACCGTGTTTTGTGTTCTCTATGTCAAAGTTTAGTTTTATATTGAGAATGTTAACTTATTGCTTTGTATCTTGGGGGGAGGGAAACTTTGTAAATAAGTTATAAAGTTTCTTTGGGACAGTAAAATTATGATTTCACGAAAGAACCATTGCATCCTGTGCTGTGTGGAGGGAAAGCAGGTGCCCCCCCACCTTTGGTACATTACTTACTAGGGACAGATTGGGGACTCTTAATATTCCATCAAAATATCATCCTAAGGTTTGTGGGGGTGCCCCAAAGGCCTGTTTCCCCTTACCTCTCCCCTCTCAGCCCGACCTGGGATCCTTGCCTAGGTAGAAGATACGGCATGCCTAGAGAGGGTTGGCAATTCCGCTCAGGAGCAGGTGTTTTAGGACAGAGCCCCACCTCAGGGGCTCAGGAACGGAAAGGCTACCAAGAGAAAAACAGAATCCAAGGGCAGCGGGCTTGAGAGAGAGAGGAGTTCTCTCCTGGTGTCCCGTGACTTCTCAAGAACCCTGGAAACAGGCACCCTGCTTTGCCCAGTCTCCGCCCGGATCTGACCTGCCAGATTTCGCTTGACCGCAGGCACAGGATAGCATCTTGGCAGGGGCAGGAAGCATGCATCTTCCAAGCCACCGCCCCAATCAATCACTAAGGTCCTTGGGGACAGGACA
>LZPO01066291.1:41247-80552 GCA_001675575.1 Neotoma lepida
TTTTTTTTGATAGGGAGCTGAAGAAAGAGCTCAACACTAAGAGCAATTACTGCTTTTCCAGAGAACCTGGGTTTGGTTTCCATCGCTTCCCTCTGGTTCCAGAGATCCAACACCTCCTGGCCTCCATGGGNTCCTGCATGCATGTGCTACACATAAACTCATGCAGGCACAGACATGTATATAGCAGCAATTAACAAATCAAATCCACATAGTTTACCTGGTAATTAAAAGAGGTTTATTTCAGGGTATCTTACAACCAATAAAGGGTCAGTTACAGGATCCGGGAAGGGTGAGGTGCAGTCCAGCGTGGTTCTCTGGAGAACTCTGACTTGGTCTGCAATCCAGCATCCAGGATCATGAGGAGCCAAGAGAGCCNTCACATACGCATCTCCAGTCTTAAAGGGTCTGGTCTTGGCCACGCCCCAGGGGCAGGTCATAGGCAGGTGTGGCAGTTACCTGCTGCCTCACTGGGGGCAATGCTTCAAGGTCAAAGCTGGAACAGCTACTCACTACACATGTACACATACAGCAAATACAGATACACACATCTTTAAAGATCAGCCTGGGCAACTTAGCAGGAACCTGTCTCAGAATAGAATAGATGTGTGACATGGCTCAGCTGGTAGAGGCACTAGCTGTCAAGAAATTTTGTTGGATCCCCAGGACCCACATGGTGGAAGGACAGAACCAATTCCACAAGTTCACCTCTGAGCTCCACGTGAGAGCTTCCACACACATACACATCAATAATTTTTTTAATGTCATAAAAAAGAAAAACAAGTCAGAGGGCTGGGAATATAACTTGGTAATAGAGCACATGCTTAGCAGGTGTGCGGTCCCCATCTTCAGTATCACAAAACCCAAGAAACTTCCCACCAAAAAGGAGAATAGCTAGGCCTGTTGGCACATGTCTGTGATCCCAGCACTTAGGAGGTTGAGATTAGAATATCAGGAGTTCAAGGTAACCCTGGGCCCGCAGTGAGTTTGAGCCCAGACTAGACCCTGTCTCAAAAACAAAACAAAGCCAGGCAGTGGTGGCGCAGGCCTTTAATCCCAACACTCCCAGGCAGAGGCAGGTGGATCTCTGTGAGTTTGAGGCCAGCCTGGTCTACAGAGTGAGTTCCAGGACAGGCTCCAGGAAAGTTACACAGAGAAACCCTGTCTCAAAAAACCAAAAACCAAACCAAAACAAAACAAAAGTCAGAAAAGTCAGGGTAGGGGCAGATAATGCACAAGCCTGAGGGCTCTGAGAGGGGCTGGGGACATTTCAGGTCCTGTTTGCTTTCCCAGTCCTCTGTGCCTCCACCTGTGTGGCAACCTGTATGAGGTCAGAACAGATGTGTGTGTTTCCATCTGTAACAGCACCGTTTGTCATAGTGCTTCAGAAAAATGGAATTTCTCAGGAGCCATGTCAAGTCTTGTACTAAATTGTGATTACATCTGGTGGTCACTTAGGGTCTTCATCAAAACCACATTCATTTGCACAGGTAATATTCTCTGTGTTTTTAAAAAATGTTAAAAAAAAGATTAACTTATTTTGTATGTATGTGAGTTTGCACATACATGTGTACACATCTGTGTGTAGGTTGTGCACATGCCACGGTGCATGTGTGGAGGACAGAACTTGCAGAAGTCAGTTCCCCCCTCCACCATGTTTGTTTCAGCGATGGAACTCAGGTCATCAGGCTTGGCAGCAAGTGTCTCTACCTGCTAAGCCATCTGGATGGCCATCTCTGTGGTTTGTTTGTTTTTTGAGACAGAGTTTCTCTATGTAGTAGTCCTGGCTGTGCTGGAACTTGCTCTGTAGACCAGGCTGGCCTCTATCTCAGAGCCCCACCTGTCTCTGCCTCCCAAGTGCTGGGATTAAAGACGTGCACCATCATGTCCGGCTGTAAATTATATTTTTTAAAACAAAACAAAATAAAACTTCCTTGTTACAGCATGAGCCAAATCTTCAAACTCTGCCCACTGTGAGGAAGGGATGGCTGAACTTGACGATTCTGACTTTTTATTTTTTAGACAGAGTTTCATGTAGTGAGGCTGACCTCGCACTCAGTGTGTAGCCAAGGATGGCTTTGAGCTCCTGATTTTCCTGCCTCCTCCCCATTTCCCAAGTGCTAGGCCTATAGGAGTGTACTTGCAATTCTGTTGCCCTAATTCCTGTGCCCCAATAGCTTTACTTTACTCCCTGACTTCACCTGAAGCTTCTATTCCACTAGGATACGGTCTATACTCTCGTCATCTTGTTATAATTCAGAGAGTGGCTGGAGGGTCTGCTGAGGTGCTTAAATAGGCTTTTCATTAAAGTCTTGGGATATCAGCTCCATGAACCCATCACCTTCACCTTCTCCTTAAGCCTTGGCAGCCATTAATCTCTTCTCTACTATTATATAAATATAATCACATGGTGTAAAACCTTTGGGGATTTCCTTTTTTGTTTGTTTGTTTTGTTTGTTTGTTTTGTTTTTTCGAGACAAGATTTCTCTGTGTAACAGCTCTGGCTGTCCTGGAACTTGCTCTGTAGACCAGGCTGGCCTCAAACTCACAGAGATCCACCTGCCTCTGCCTCTCAAGTGCTGGGATTAAAGGTGTGAGCTACCACGCTCATCTAGGGAATTTCCTTTATATACTTAGCTTAAGTCTCTAGAAGTTCATCCAAGTTATTGTGTACATGAATAGCTGATAGATTTTATTGCTCAGTAAATTCTATGGTATGTGTGTTTTGTTTTTTGGTTTTTTTTTTGAAAATAGATTTTTTTCCTACAATATATTCTGATTAGTTTCCCCTCCCTCAATGTGTCCCAGAGCCTCCCCACCTCCCCACTCATCTGAATTCATATTCTCTTTTTCTCTCCCATTAGAAAACAAATAGGTATCTTGTGGGAGTCTGTGGGGAGACCAGCTCCGACCTTCTTCCACCTTTTGAAGGGTTCTTAGGTGGAGGAGAGAGGAATTGAGAAATGACAGATACAAAAAGAAACCTAGATAACGAGAAGAAAGACAGAAACACAGAATCGCTTCGGGAGGGCCTGGGTTAATACCCAACAACCTCGTCCTTTATTCAAAAGGGCTTTTTATAACATGCCAAGGGGAGAGGCAAAAGACCTCCCCCTTGCGAGATCAAAGCACACCCTACAGCCAAGTGTAGACCCTTCCAAATACCTGGTAAACATGCCCGTGGCCAAATCATCTCCTTTTGCAGCCCTGCTGGGTAAAGCAAACTCAGATTCTCTCTCTGACCCTGAGTAACTTGGGCTCCCACAGTATCTAAAAATAAAAAATAAAAATAAAAACAAATAGTGAAAAAACGAGCCAAGGAAAAAGCACAAAAAACATACAAGATGTTGAGACACACATCTGCACACCCAGAACACTAATAAAAACAAAATCAGAAACAATATATAAGCAAAATATCTGTTAAAAACCAAACCAAACCAACCCAGACAAAGCATTATGAGACAAAAAAAAAAAAAAAATATCTGGAGTTTGTTTTGTACTGGCCATCTATGCTGGGCTTGGGGCCTGCCTTTAAGTATGGTTTATATGCCCAGTGAGAGACTGTTGGAGGAAACTAATTATTCCTTTGCAAGTGGTTATCAACTGGAGATCACTTCTAGGTTAGGGATGGAGACTATGTCTATTTCCCCTCTCATCAATGGGTCCCCATCTAGCTTAGACCTGTGCAGGCCCTGTGCATGCTGCCACAGTCTCTATGAGTTCATTGTACATCAGTCCTAATGAGTCTAGAAGGCCCTGTTTCCTTGGTGTCTTCCATCCCTACTGCTCTTACAATCTTCTGCCTGCTCTAGCATAGATGTCCCTGGGCCCTGAGAAAAGGATCGATGTTTTTGACCAGTTATCTGTTATAAGACACTGGGTTATTTCCAGATATGGGCTATTATGAATAAAGCTGGTATAAACCTATTTATTTTAGACGCAGGGCCTTGCTGTGTGGTCCAGGATGGCCTTGAACTCAGCATCATTCTTTGCTAGCTGCCTCAAGTGCTGGGTTTACAAGTGTGTTCCAAGAGGCCAGGTATGTGCATATGTTTCTGTATTAACATGAGTTTTCACTTTTCTGGGATATATAGGTTGTTTACATATTTCTCTCTCCTTCCTCCCTCCCTCCCTCCCCTCCCTCCCTCCCTCCCTCCCTTCCTTCCTTCTTTCGTTTCTTTTTGTCTGTCTGTCTATCTTTCTTTCTTTTTGAAGTAGGTTTTCACTATGTAACAGGAGCTGGCCAAACCTCCATATGTTGGCCAAGCTGGCTTTGAGCTCTTGCCTCTGCCTCTCAAGTGCTGAGATTAAAGGTGTGTGCTTTTATGCCTGACCATTCATATTTTGGTTTTTGGGGTTTTTTTTGAGACAGGGTCTCCCTATATAGCTCTGACTGGCCTGGAACTCGTCGTGTAGAACAGGTTGGCCTTGAACTCACAGAGATCCTCTTCTGCTTGTAGGGGGATTAAAGATGTACACCGGGTGGCGGGAGCCCCAAGACATGCCCGGTAGGANGCGGCAGAAGCAAGCATGTGCTGGAGAGATAGGCAAGAAAGAGAAGCCTAGTGGTTGGTTTGTGTGCTATGAAGAGAGGCAGAACTGGAGAAGCAATGACAGTGAGGAACAGCCTGAGGTGACAGCCTTGCCCAGCCACCTGAGTCTGTGGTGATGTCCGGGGAGAGGGGAGTGCTACTGCAGCCTAGGGCCAAGTCTGGGTTCTGCAGCTGGGGTCTGTGTTGATGTCAGTGCCCTGTACTACCACCAAAGGCTATGAGGATGTCGAGGGTCTGTACTGCAGCCTGAAGCCATGTTGATGTCCGAGGGCTGCCCTGAGCTGGCACTACACACCCACACCCACCTCCATGGGTGCAGGAGAGCCAGCCGGTCTTGCCCCTCACCAGAGGATGGACATGGGAAAGCCTGAGAGTTGGCCTCGCTCCTCACCTGGCCAGAGGGAGAGCTGGCTCTGGTGTCATCGGAGTGGAAAAGCTGGCAAGCTGACCAACTCAACTACCCTCCAGGCCCAGCTCCAGGGCTTTGAGTTGGACCACCCCGACATCTTCCCCATCTAGGAGCTGCTGGAACATGTGAAGGGGCCGGGCCTGTGGATACACGGTTGCAGGATCTTCATGACTGAGGCAATAACAGGATATCTGAGAGTCTCTGAGGGTCCAGTATTGATGTTGTAGCAGAAGTCAGAAATAAGTGAACTATCCTAACGACTCATCGCAATGACCATTCGCAAGTTTGTGCAAAAGGGTATACTGTGTGACACACCACAGCTTCCAGTGCCACTATGATGAACATGTGATGGTGATTTGGGAGAGACAGAGGCCCTGAACAGGGCTTTTTCTTCCTTTCTTTTCTTTTCTATTTTTTATTTATTTTATTATCTTTTATTTACTTTTGTGGGGGAGGCTACAAGGGTGGAGGGCAGATATGGAAGGACTGGGAAATGAGTGGGATTGGGTGCATGATGTGAAATACTCAAAGAGCCATTAAAAAATTATGGTGTTCATTTAAAAAAAGTACATTGTGCCTGGCTATTTGGATTTTATTTTTAAAGTAAATCCTGTTGAAGACTTTGATGGTATCCCTCCTCTCAATTTGGTATGGCAAAATCCTAACCACTATTTCCTCAAAACGGGACTGTGTTTGGAAATCAGGAATTAGGAATGTGACACTCAGAGACGGAAGACCACAAGAAAGAAACAGTTGTCTATCAACTAGAAGGCCCAGTAAGAAACCAGCCCTGCGGTACCTGGACCTGAGACTTCTCAGCTTCAGGACTACAGGTTGTTTCTGCTCCTTTCTCAGTGGAACCTGGTTGCAGCGGCCCTGGCATACTGGTGCATTCCCAGGCTCTTTCCCGGTTCTGCACTATTTTGTATTCTCACTGGCAGTGTACACACTGCAGTGGTCTTACTGATTTTTTATGTTAGTCATTCTGATGGATAGGAGGTGAAAAGTCACTGTGGCCTAACTGTGCATTTTCTGCATGAGTAGTGCTGTCCTGAGTTTTCATGTATGGATACTTGGGTCTTTTTACCTCTCCTTATTATTTTATTTTATTTTGGTGAAATATCTCTTTATGTTTTTACTCATATTCAAATTGGATTGTTTGCATTTTTACTGTTAAAGGATTTTTTTTTTTTTTTACAACAGGTTCTTAATGTAACTAGGGCTAACTTCTAACTCACTTCGTGGTTAAGATTGCCTTGAACTCCTGATTTTCCTGTTTTTATGTCCCAAGTTCTGAGATTACAGGTATGCATTACCATGCCTGGTTAGAGCTTTTGTGTCTTTGTTTAGATTTTTCTGTTTATTTACTATGGCCATAATAATATGTAAACATCTTTGGACATAGTTACAGTAGCTCCTTTAAAATTTTTGTCTGCCAACCTAACATCTGGGTCATTTTAATGTTTATTTTTATTGATTACAACTTATTTATATAAGATAATTATTGGGTTGTGAAATGAAATCAAAGGATGTGCTCAGCATAAGAACAAAAAGGAATGAAGAGATTGGAGAGACAGCTCAGTGGTTAAGAGCACGGGATACTCTTGCCGAATTTACCCGGGGTTAAATTCCCCTGCACCCACATGGTGGCTCACAACCATCTGTCACTCCAGTTCCAGGGAACCCTCTTCTGACCTCTGAGGGCACCAGGCATGCAAGTGGTACACAGACAGAAATGCAGGCAAAACACGCATACACATAAAATAAAATAGGTAAACTTTAAAAAAANTTTTTTTGAGACAGGGTTTCTCTGTGTAGCCCTGCCTGTCCTAGAACTATGTAGATCAGGATGGTCTTGAACTCACAGAGATCTGTGAGTTCCTGCCCCTGCCACTGAGTGCTGGGATTAAGGGTCTGGGCCACCACTGCTTGGCCCAAAATAAGTAAACATTTTTTTTTTAAAAGTAATTAAAAAATTTAAAGGAAAGAAAATGGCAATGAGCACAGTGAAGACTTTCTTTTATTAACAAAATGTATGTACATAAATATAAACATGTGCATGTTCTTAGGTGCTAAATAAAGTGTGGTTTTGTTGCAGTTATCAGCAGGAACATTTGAAAGCCACCAGCTAGAACATGGATGTGCAGTGGGATACGTTTCAGAAAAAAAAAAAAATCTCAGGCTGTTAGAGGCTGTTCTTTTGAAAGACGCGAATGTGCTAACAGGTCTGGTGAGCTCTTTAATTGTGAAGGATAAAAGCACTCGATTGCTGTTTGCCACAGGTTGGCTCTGCATTAGGATCTCTAAGACTGTTATTAAAACATTTAAATAGTGGGGGGTAGTGAGATGGCTTGGCAGGTAAAAGGCACTTGCCTTGCAAGTCTGACCTGAGTTTGATCCCAGGAATTCACTTAAAGGTGGAAGGAGAGAACTGAGCCCACAAAGTTGCTCTCTGATCTCCACGTGTACACTATGGCCCATACAAGTCTCCCCCATACTAATAAATAAAAAAAGAATTTAAATCCACTTACAATCACACTTAGAGGTGAGAGAAGCAGGAGAAATTTGTATCGAACCTGTACCCACAGGTGGACAAGACAGGCAATAGCTTGGACACTAACAGAAGGAAGAAGTATTAACGAAGGGAGTCATTTAGTGAGCTAATTAAGATACTAAAGCTAGGAGAAATAGAATAGATATCACTGGTGGAGGGGGGCAGAGGGACAGCAACGATGACAGGAGGGATCAGGTGGGAGCAAGATGGAGGGAGAGAGTCCTGGGAGGGACAACCGGAATCAGGGGCATCTCTGGGAAAAGAGAAACCTAGTGCAGTGGAAACTCCCAGAAATCTATGACCCTAGTTAAGACTCCTAGCATTGGGAGATACGGAGCCTGAACCAACCGTCTCCTGTAACCAGACTTCCAGTGGAGGGATTGGGATCCCAATCCAAGTACATAACCTTTGACCTACAATTTGCCCTCCCTACAAGATATGCTGGAGTGAAGGTGGCGTAGAAATTGTGGGAGTAGCCAACCAATGGCTGGTCTAGCTTGAGACCCATACCCTGAGAGGGACCCCACCACTGTCACAGCTTGGAGGGCTAGGACCAGAGGCAGGACAGCCTAGAGACTTAGGCTAAAAACAACCACGACTGGCAAAAATAAATAAATAAATAAATAAATAAATAAACAAATAAATAAATAAATGATGGAGATATTGTTCTGTATGCTGTGAATATGTGTTGCTCTGATTAATTGATAAATAAAATGCTGATTGGCCAGTAGCCAGGCAGAAAGTATAGGCGGGATAAACAAACAAGGAGAATTCTGGGAAGAGGAAGACTGAGTCAGGAGACGCCAGCTGCCACTGAAGGAACAACAAGCCTGTAGACCGGTAAAGCCACAGAATACGTGGCAAAACATAGATTAATAGAAATGGGCTGAATTTAAGTATAAGAGCTAGTCAGTAATATGCCTGAGCTAATGGCCAAGCAGTTGTNATTAATATAAGCTTTTGAGTTATTAATTTATAAGTGGCTGTGGGACCACGTGGGGCCTGGCGGGACCCAGACAAAACATTCACTTACAAACTAAACAAACAAACAAACAAACAAATAAATAAGTAAATAAAGCCAATGTAATGATTCCTAATAATATTCTGCTATACTCGTATATCATTGCCTATCCCAGTTGTCATCAGAGAGGCTTCACCCAGCAACCGATGGAAACAGATGCAGATCCACAGCCAAACATTAGGAGGATTTCGGGGAATCTTGTGAAAGAAAGGGAGGTAGGATTGTAGGAGCCAGAGTGGCCAAGGACACCACAAGAAAACTCACAGAATCAACTGACCTGGGCTCATGGGGCTCACAGAGACTGAACTGCCAACCAGAGAGTTTACATAGGACTGACCTAGGCCCTTTGCATATATGTTACAGTTGTGTAGCTTGGTGTTCTTGTGGGACTCCTAACAGAAGGAGCAGGGGCTGTCTCTGACTCTTTTACCTGCTCTTGGGAGCCTTTCTTCCTACTGGGCTGCGTCATCCAGCCTTGATAGGAGAGGAGGTGCCTAGTCTCACTGCAACTTGATATACCATGACTGGTTGATATCCATGGGAAGCCTGCCCTTTTCTGAAGAGAAATGGAGGAGGAGTGGATGGGGTGGGGGATGGGAAGTGAGGGGGGAGGAACTAGGAGGAGAGGAGGGACGGGAAATTGNGGTTGAGATGTAAAAACAATAAATAAATATAAAAAAATAAATACAACAACAATAAAAAAGTTAATAAAGCCAGGAAGGTTATGGTCCTTCTGAGGTCACACAGCCTTAAACTGATAGTCCTGAGACCAACAAGGACCTTGACCTAAAAGCCCTAATTCTGAATCATTGAGGGAGATAGAGGGCAAGTGTTGTGTGATATTTGTATACCGTGTGATGATGTGTTGCTGTGATTGGTGTAATAAGGAACTGAATGGCCAATAGCTAGGCAGGAGAGGATAGGCAGGATTTCCAGGGAGAGAGAGGAAGAAGAGGCAGAATCTAGGCTCTCAGATTTTGCCAGCAGACTTGGAGCAGGTAGGACATGCTGTACTGAGGAGAGGTAACTGAGACACGTGGCAGAACGTAAATTTAAAAAATATGGGTCAATTAAGTTATAAGAGCTAGTTGGAAACAAGCCTAAGCTAAAGGCCCAGCTTTCAGAAATAATAACAAGTTTCTGTGGCATTATTTTTGGGTGGGCAGTCCCGATGAGAAAACTTGCTACAGGCAAGACTGGAGGCAGTTCACAAGCTCTTTGGTTTGATGCCTTCCTCCAAATGAAATTCTCTCTGACTGGAAAGAGGCGCTCCACCCAGCGTGGGCTCCATCACACAACTGTATCCCCAAACCCACTTTGCTCAGGTTTGGGAGGGGTAAGTGCCTATGTTTTATTGGGTGCGGATAAGTGGTACTGCTTCTGCATTCTGCCCCTCGATACCACTAGACCTCTTTCTAAAACTGGAGTGCATTACACCAGAATAGAAAGATAAATTTATCAAGCGCACTGTAAGAACGAATTTACTGAAGGTGAGTGACATGCATTAAATTTCCCATCATTAATTCCACATATGGAAATAAGGGCGGTTCAAAAAAAAAAAGTGGTTCTAGGCAGAGTTTACCTTAAGGCAGTTCTGGGGTTCCCACCCATCCAGGGACATTTTGATCACCAGAGCTTTCTGCCATTTGCAGGGACCCTTCCTGGCCTAGGCTTGCATAATGAAAATTTCTTTTTTTTTTCTTGGTTTTTCGAGACAGGGTTTCTCTGTAGTTTTGGAGCCTGTCCTGGAACTTGCTCTGTAGACCAGGCTGGCCTGGAACTCACAGAGATCCACCTGCCTCTGCCTCCCGAGTGCTGGGATTAAAGGCGTGCGCCACCACCGCCCAGCTGCACAGTGGAAATCTCTAATAGGGCCCTTGTTCTTTCTGCCTCTCTGTCATGGCCTTCTAGTCATAGAAATGGGTGTTGAGAAGACCCTAGGTCCGTTTGAAACCAGATCTAGAAGAGGACCTGGAGGAGTAGAAAGAGTGGACCCTGTGGGGACACAGGACAAGCGCCTGGGATGAGGGCAGGGGCAGAGGACTGCCAAGGTTCTCTGAGCTCCTGTCAGAGCATCAGTGGAGCAGGTTCCAGGGCCTCTGAGATTTGCGTGGGCCTTGATCTTCTAGAGGTTCAAGGTTGCTTTCTATAAAAAAGCTGAGGGGCTCCTTTTCCTCATGGGGTGACTTTAGGATTTGTATTTTGAAGTCTGTTGATAGTTTCAAGAGAAGAGTGTGGTAGAAGGAGGGCAAAGAATCATTTGATTACTTAATTTTCATGTTTACATAGCATTTGTTTGAAAGTAGTAAGAATCTAAATTCCGAATGTGGTTACAAAATCAGCCTCCACTTAAACCGGTAAGTGCATTTTAATGAAGCTTAATTTTAAAGCATAAATTTGCATATTGAAATTTGCTTCATGGAACTTTGAGAATAGCCCCTCGGAGCCTGGCCTCGCTAGTATTCTGAGGTTGTAGCCATCCCTTCAAATTGCTTTTCATGGCCTGGAAATACTAGCTTAATTGGGAGAANGCTTAGCAAGATGGAGGAGAATGAAATTAGTTGCTCTCCAGTGCTGTTCCCTGCATTCTGAGAACATCTATGGGACCCTTTGGAGTTCAAAGGTCACTGCTGTGGAGCAGGGTGTTCAACAGTTATCCAAAGCAAGTGCAGTGCTGCACGCCTGTAGTCCCAGCACTCAGGAAGTAGAGGCAGGAGGATCAGGAGTTCAAGGTCATCTTCAGCTACATAAAAAATTAGAGACCAGTTTGGGGTACAGGAGACCCCATGTCAAGACAAAACAGAACATAGGTTGGGAGTCTTGAATTAACATACGACAATTGGTCATGTGGGGAACAACTTCCATCGGCTGCCCGTGCTTTCGCACCGAAGTCAAGCTGAATGACCATGCAGAGCCTGAGACAAAGATGAGGCTTAATAAATATATCTTTAATGAACAAATGAATGGACATTGAGCACACTTATGCAGCACATATTTATATGTATGATTTTTTTTTTTTCTGAGACAGGGTTTCTCTGTGTAGCCCTGGCTGTCCTGGAACTCACTCTGTAGACCAGGCTGGCCTTGAACTCACAGAGATCTGCCTGCCTCTGCCTCCTGAGTGCTGGGATTAAAGGTGTGCCTGGGCTGGTGGTCCTGGGTCCTATAAGAAAGCAGGCTGAGCAAACCATGTGGAACAAGCCAGTAAGCAGCATTCCTCCACAGCTTCTGCCTTAGCTCCTACTTCCAGGTTCCTGCCCTGACTTCCTTTGATGATGATCTGTGCTGGGAAATATAAGAGAAATAAACCCTTTCCTCCCCAAATTGCTTTTGGTCATGGTGTTTCATGGCAGCAATAGAGACCCCAAGGAAGACGCAGGTCATAGCCATATAGTAGAGGGGACCTCTCTATTTCCTTTGACCCAAGTCTCCCAAGTTTACCTGCACCTGCATCTAGTTCACACATCCCTTACTGACTGGTCCATTCACTGGCCGTGCACCTTTCATGCAGGGTGGTTTCTCTCCTGAGCAATCACATCTTTTCTTCTTTTCCTATTCATTTCATTTTTTCTTGTGCTCTTTAGAGCCTAGTCACTTGACCTCTTTCCTTTTGGAATCTGTTCGATCCTCTGACATCTTTTACACAAAAGTCCAAGCCTCATCTCCCAGTGATGCTCAAAGATATGGCCTTCATCTTGCCTTTCATTTCCTCCCTGGCCCTGGACCAGTCCATCTGTTCCTTCCCAGCACCTCTGCCTCTTTAATCTGTTGCTCTGCCTCTGATCTGTGCTTGTTACACCTGCAAGCCCCGCCCATGCAATGGTCTCTTCCTCCCTAATCTTTAGGAACCCCTTTGCTCCCCTGANGGATTCCACCCTGTACAGCAAAGTTTCCCAGGAGGCTGGAGCTGGCTTGTGCACTGTTTATTCTTCATATGCTATCTCTTTCAGCTTGTTGGGTGTTCTGGTNTGGCTTAATTAGGGTGTGATGGGAACACACTTGGCTGTCCCTNACTTTAGAAAGTGTCAGAGTTGCCGGCTGTGCACAAGAAGGGAGAGCATTACCAGGTGAGTTGCCAAGTGCCACTTGCTCTCCCAGCTCCTCTGGAAAGTTGGTAGAGAGAATGCTTTCAGAATGGAAGGACAGTTTTGCTTGAGGAACTACTGATGGATCAGAGACGGTATTTATTTCTACCGAAACTTTTTGAGTTCTAATGTTTTTATATTTTCCTTTTGAGGAAGCATTTGGATAATAGCTATGGAACCTTCTTTCTAAAAAAAAAAAAATTTACATCCACATAAAACTTGAATGAACCAGTGCATGGGCACCTTGAAGCCCGCTAAGAAGTCCATGGCCCCAAGTCAGTCTTCTCTAGACCATGCTTCNTATGTGTTCCTTTTTCCCACTTTCTCTGTGCACTGCCTGCTAGAAAGCTAGATTTAATGNCATAGGTGTGAAGTGATTCTTACAGCATCTTCTGTTTTTCTTTTTGGAAATCCATATCTTACGTGTGCATGTGTTCGTGGTGTCTGTGCAAGCATGTGCACATGCCACAGGAAGATGCAGGGTGTCCTGTCTTGTTTTATCACTCTGTTTTATTCCTTTGAAATAGGGGCTCTCACTGAACTTAGAGCTAGGATGGCTGTCAGCAAATCCCAGGAATCCTCCTGTTTCTGCTTCTCCCACCCCAGCACTGGGTTGCAGACATGTACAACCATGCCTGGCTTTTCATGTGGGTTCTGGGATTTGAACTTGGGTCTTTGTGTTTATGCATCAAACACTCTTACCTGCTGAGCCTTCTCCCCAGCTCTTTCCTTACTTGTAGGCAAGTTTTGCTTCTCTTTGGAAATGCTCTTAGTAAATAATTAGGCAAGGTTCCTCCCCCCACACTGTTGGAATTCCTGGCCACTCCCCCAGCTAAGTGACTTCACAGCGCATGTGCAAAGGGAATCCCACCTCTTCTTCTCTCCTTGTCTCTCTCTTCCTCTCTCTCTCTCCACCTGCGGCCACGTGTTCTCTCTCTCTCTCTCTCTCTCTCCCCTTCTGTCTCTCTCCCCCCCATCCCCCCCCCCTTTCTAATAAAGCTCTGATACTGGGTTTTGTCATGCCTCCTGACCTTTTCTCGCACGGTAACCGCAGCGCTACAAAATACCAACAAAATACTAACACACACCACGTATCAATTTAAGACTCTGATGTTCTGTTCTTGAATCAGAATTATCTACTGCGGTGGAGAGGAGTGTGGATTTTTCAGTGTTTCTTACTGGGGATTCTTCAGTCTTAATCTTTCGTCTTCTTCAGTGCATGTGTGTGTTAGGCCTTGTGGACTGATTGGAACAAAGGGACGGGTAGAGATAGAACAGCCTAGCATGGTGATTTGAGTGGGAATGGCTCCCATAGGCTCATGCTTCATCCCTAGTTGGTTGAACTGATTGGAGAGGATTAGGAGGTGTGGCCTTGTTGGAGGAGATGTGTCACTGGGGGTGAGCTCTGAGGTTTCAAAAACCTATGCGGGGCTCAGTTAAGCCCTGTTACCCCCACCACCCTCACCCCACCCCCACCTAATTCTTGTGAATCAAGATGTAAGCCCTTAGCTAGTGCTCCAGTTGGCATGACTGCCTGCGTGCTGCTGTGCCCGCTGCCATGATGGTCATGGACTCTAAGCCTCTGGAACTGTGAGCCCCAATAAACTAGGTTTTGTTTGTTTTTTTGTTTGTCACATGACACAGGAATATTGACCTAGTGGCTCGAAGGCCAGAGAAGCCAGGGTAAGTTTTGTTTGTCTGTCTAGCATTTTCAGTAATGATCTCAATGAAATGTAGTTCCATCTCAATAAGTGCAATGCATAACTACTGTCATTTTTTATTTATTTTTGGGATAGGGTATCACTATGTAGCCCTGGCTGTTCTGGAACTCATTATGTATATGTAGACCAGGCTGGCCTTGAATGCCTGCATGCCTCGGCCTCCTGAGTGCTGGGATTAAAGGCCTGTGCCATCATGCCTAGCACAACTATTGTCTTATTCTGCTAATTAATTCATGCTAATTACTTGTTCTTCTCCCTGTGTAAAGTTGTCCTGCTACTTAAAGAATAAAACAAGGCCAGGAGTGGTGACATATGCCTTTAATTCCAGAACTCGGGAGGCTGAGGCAGGCAGATCTTCATGAGTTCTAGGCCAGTACGGTCTACATAGTGAGACCCTGTCTAAAGAATAAAACAAAGGGCTGGAGAGATGGCTTAGCAGTTAAGAGCCCATACTGCCTTTAGAGGACCCAAGTTTGGTTTCTAGCACCTATGTTGGGCAGCTAACAACCACTTGTAACTAGCTCCAAGAGATCTGACGCCCTCTTCTGGCCTCTTTGGGAACTTGGACTCATTTGCGCATACACGACACACACACATATACATAACTAAAAGAAGTAATAAAAATCAATCTTTTTGGAAAGGGAAGGAGGCTTAGAGGGAGGGAGAGAGAAAGAGAGGGAGAGATGTAGATCCTGGNTTTGGATCTCAGCTCCCTTGTTGACAGTGAGACCATGGGTAAGANATTTAATTCCCTGGAGTTTCCATGTTCTCATCTGTGAGATGGAGATTATACCTCATAAGGTTGCAGTAGAGGTTAAACCAATCACTAAAAGTACTTTAGATATTTCTAATTATTAATCTAAGGCCAAGGTTCAGATTGCTGAATTGGGCATTAAGANTAGGTACCAATTAGGCAGGGCTGGGGACTGCAGTAAGCTGCCTGGGGAATTAATCAAGTCTGGAGAGGAGCAGCCACAAGATTAGCTAGATGGATTGGTGCTGGAATTGTGGCTTAGTAGACTTTTGTTGAGCGTGAGAGGAGTAGAGAGGAAATTGAGCAAGAGCAGCCTCCGTCCCACAAGGATCTTGAGCACAAACCAATAGAGGCACTTGTGCGCATGCTCCAGGGTGCCTGAAGCCACAGGGGGCTGAGGGGTCNGGTGGGGCTTTTGAGCTGTCTGAGTCTGAGTTATGGCGGCGACTATAGCAGGAAGACCAAATTTTCCCTGGTGGACTGAGAAAATTCACTGTTCTTCCCGTTTGTGGCCTCCTTCCCCTCATGTCTGTCTTGCTGCTTTAGTTGGGAAAACCCATCAGAAGCTTGGAGAATGGCCTGGAATCTCCAGGACCCCGGAGTTGATAGCCATCTTTTTCCTCTTCTCTGGCTGCTCTCACAGCATCCGGGGTTGGGGGAGGGTTAGGGAGAGTGTGACTGTCTAGAGAAGGCCTTGGTTGCTCAGTGGCACATCCGGTCCTGGTGTCACTACGTCTGATGATGTCCTCTGTGTTTGCGACAGTGGCCTTTAATGTGGAGGTGGCTAGTGGAAGTGCTTGGTTCTGAAAAGAGTGAGACGTTTGAAGCCGGTGGAGAAGGTTGGCCTCAGGCTGTGGGAATGCAGACTGAGCCTGCTTTGAATGGAGGAAATTTTGCTCAAGTGGNNATNGGTGAGTGGGCTAAGGAGAAGGATCACAACTGCCCACCCAGTCTCTAGGCAGGGGTAGCAGTCATCACTCATGAATTTCTATCATTCCCACACCCTGTCCACTTCTTATGGAGGTTAGGACAAACACAGTTATTAAGCATTTACCCATCCAGCACTGATAAGACTTGCCTGTGAGAATGTGAACTTTAGACTCAGAGTGCTTTTGCTTTCAAGGCTGAAGGCACTGCCTGTCTCCCCACCCCCACCCCGTGTGTGTGTGTGTGTGTGTGTGTGTGTGTGTGTGTGTGTGTGTGTGTGTGGTCAACAGAGGCGAAGGAATGCACCCACATTGTGGTTTAGGGACGGAAAGGAAACTCCATTGAGAGTTAACCACCCCAGTGCTACTAAGACTCTCATGATTACATTAAGATTATTTTAAGTGGTCTGTAATAAGAGTAAAGCAAGGGGAAATGAGCACACAAGAGCCTGCTGGGCTCTGGTTTGGAGAATCAGGAGGAGGAAGCACCAGAGGCCTTCTCCTCAGGACNGTGAAGTGGTGGAACAGCCACCACACCATTGTCATTTGATGTCATCTCAGCTCCGCTAAGGATGAAAAGACTTTGCCTTGGAACACTGGAAAGGGGAAGACCAAATTTTATTATTTTCAGATGACATCATCTTAGGCCTAGCTTACTAAGAAAATCAAATAAATAGAACCCTAGCTATTGGACATAAAAAGAAGGGAGTGTGTTTGCTGCAAGCAAAATAGATATATTGAAATCAAAAGCTTTCTCACTTGCCAGCCTGAGGGGGTTTGATATATATAAATGTCCACACACACACACACACACACACACACACACACACACACACACACACATATGTAAAGTTTATAAGATATCCTGGAGCTGGGCATGGTAGTATATTTCTACAATACCAGCACTTGGAAAGCTGAGATAGGAGGATTGCTATGAGTTTGAGGCCAGCCTGGGCTATGGAGTCAGTAGCAGATCAACCAGCGCTACATAGCAAGATCTACCATACATGCTGAAAATTATAAAGAAAGATGTGAATGAATGATGAATAGCCATACNGTGCCTTTTAAAAGTCATATTACAAATGTATAGCACTTACTATCTTCCTTTTATTAAATACTTATTATATGTGTACCATAAGCTAATGTAACAGGGTCCCAGACCTTAATAAGCCCCCAGACCTTAGCACAACTGACTCCATGATGGAAATACCGTTCAGGCTGTAAAACTCAGCATGCAGANAGCACCACCTGCCAAAACTAAAACAAAGACCTAATCCATCAAACTCCATAGTTCTGGGAAAGTCTGTAAACATACTAACCTTGCTTTTTGGCTTCTGTAGTTCTGCTTCTGGCTAACTGATTTTGTTAACTGAAGTGTGTCAACCCAGGGCATGGCTTTTGTGAAAAAGTTCATCCTGAAAAAGGCTCAAGGTTACACTAGGATCCCGAATGCCCAGTGTAGTCACTGGACAGCTAATAAAGACACGGCTTAAACCCATGTCTGAGCAGTTTTCTCTGGTGAATACTCCACAACAGTAAGAACTGGAAAGTCAGTAGTGAAAAATAAAAATGTGGAATTCACAGGAAAAAAAAAAGACAAGAATAAACAAATCTTTTAAGTAAATATAGCTCCCAGTGAGCATCTGGAGGAAGAGGCTTTTCTTTCGACTTCCTTAAAGTACCACAGCACCCTGCTTTTCTACTAGCATGCTGACTGCAATAAATGTGTGGAATGAGCCATGAGTATCAATCTGGTTTGCTTCTGAATGTGCAAACAGGGCCCTTAGGTCTCCATTGGGAAGGTTGGAATTGCCTGTGCATCAGGGTCTTTTCTTTAAATTGGCATTTCGTACCCTTCCCCTTTCCCTAGTTTAGATTTGTGCTTGCACAGGTTGTGAAATGGCAGGCTTGCTTTGGCCTGAGTCCCTCCTCACAGCTTGTGTATCTCTGCTTTGCTTTGCTGGCTAACCAGGAAAGGATGTAACTTAAATATTTTTGCACTGTTATGTATTATAAAAGTGAACAGGACAGGAGATGTTGACAGCTAAGGGGGCTGAACCTTGGAAACACATCTGTCCCTACTGCGCTCTGTTCTGGGCACACACTCCTTCACTGAGCTCCATCCTAGTCCTGGGACCNTTATCTTGAAGCTTGTTCTTTCTTCTCTGTTCCTTATGGATGTCTTTTACCTTTCGTCTTCTTTTCCATCCTGGCCACACCCTGGATAGATTTGTTGATCTCCTCTACCACGTCTGTCCCTTTTTTTTTTGCCCTGCCAGAATCTCCCGAGGGGTCCTGCGGAACTGTTAGAAAGGGTGCAGGAAGTGGGCAAGCAAATTCCACACAGTGTCCTCCTTTGATGCTGTCTTTGCACAGCCTGTTAGGGACACATGGAATTAATTTTGCTTCCAAGTTACCAACAAACACATTTTTTTTTTCTCCCAGAAGGAAGGTGAGCCTGGGCCAGATGTGATGGTGGGCTAAGTTCTGCTTTGCTGTAGGAGGAAGAGCTGAGGCATTTACCTCATTGTTCAGGCATCTGAGAATTGGAGGACTGGTCTTGGGAAGGACTTACTCCTACTTTGGGCTACTATGATATGTTCAGGGAAACAGGGTTCAAATGAAAATGATTACAGCTTAAAGCAAACTTCAAACAAACAAAAACCTCCAATCATTTCCTTTAACAAATGAGGAAAATGAAGCCCTGAGGTGGAATGACTCCCTAAGAGGAACCCCAATTTCCTAGTCTTAATTTTTCCAAAATGGGCTTACTGACGCCTTCCTGTACTGGGATCACAGGCATGCACAGCTATGCTTGACTTGAGGTTGTCAGGGTTTACCCAGCCATTTTCCCAGCACACCTTGCCTGCCATCAGCTATAAAGTTCCAAAGCCATTGCCTGAATCTGAATCCACTGGGCATGTTAGCAGGGGATGCTGGGCNCCATCATCTTTTGGTTCATCAAGCAGCCAGTCATGGTGCGTTATCTTTTTCTCTAGAGAGTAGGAGACTGACTCATCTTTAGGTTACAAAGAAACAACATCAGATCTCTCTGGCTGCACATTCATGACATGATGACAACTATGTGGGCATCACAGCAGAAAATGCTCCCAGCAATGGCCACTGGGAAGAGGACAGTCCTGTCCACTTTGGGTAGTAGAGATGAGGACAGGTGTGGGATCAATTTCAAGGGTTCCAAAAGAGCCATGGTAGNAGACATGTGCAAGAAAAGCTGATCTGAGAAGCAGGGGGCNTGCTTTGCCATCCAGGAGCGTGTGTGGAAAAGTACTGGGGCCAGAGTCAAACCTTCATCTGTTAATACTGTAGTTGGAAAGTCATAAGCTGAACAGATGAAATAACCAACATCTGTGTTAGGGAGCTTTTCAGAACTGCCACAAATCCTTGAGAAGTCAGCCTGTAAAGAAGAAAAGATTTCCTGGGCTCACAGTGTGGGAGGTTTTCAGTCATGGTTGATTGGTTTTGTTGCCTCTGGGCCTGTGGTGGGGGCAGCACGTCATGGTGGGAGCCCATGGTGGAAACCAAGCACTTGCCCTATGCTTGGGACACAGAAAACAAAGGAAGAGAAAGGGCTGGGGTCCCACTTTCCCTCTGAGGGCACCCCAACAGCATCCTGAAGCCCTCCTGTGAGGGCCCATCTCCTAAAGGCTCCTTCCACCTCCAGTAGTGCTTAGATTTTAGGGGAACACTTAAGATCTGCACCACAGTAGCATTCTTTGCCTAGCTTACCAGTTGTTAATAATTGAAAACTGTAGCTATTACGGCACTTTAGCCAGTGGCTCCCCACCTCCCTTTCTCTTTTTTTGAGACAGGGTTTCTCTGTGTAGCCCCAGCTGTCCTGGAACTCTCTCTGTAGATCAGGCTGGCCTCAAACTCACAGAGATCCATCTGCCTCTGCCTCCCAAATGCTGGGATTAAAGGTGTGTGCCTCCACCACCTGGCTGCCAGCATTTCTTAAGAAATAATGAATGACTTCACCCAACAAAGTTAGCAATAATTCTGGCATATAAGCTCTGCAGAATTTTTCTCATAAATGTCTTAAATTTTTAAAATGTTACATTTAATGAATTGTGTGTGCATGTGCATATATGTGTGCAGCTGTGTGTAGACCAGAAGAAGCTAGAGAAGGGAGTCAGATCCCCTGGAGCTGGAGTTATAGGAGGTGGACCAGTGTTGGCCAGTGTGTGCTGTGATCCAAACATGGGGACCCTGCAAGAACAGCAAATGCTCTTAGCTACTGAACCATTTCCCTAGCTCATTCCCTGTATTCATTAGTTGATACCTAACTCTGGCTCTTTGCTGGTGATAGTGGCACATCCCTACAATCTCAGCACTTGAAAGGCTCAGGCAGGGCAATCAAGAGTTAGAGGCCAGCCAGGGTTCCGGGTCAGCCAGGGTTCTGGGTCAGCCTGGGTTCTGGGTCAGCCTGGGTTCTGGGTCAGCCTGGGTTCTGGGTCAGCCTGGGTTCCACGGTCATCCTGGGTTCCTTGGTCAGGCTTTGTCAAATAAATTAATACATACATACATACATACATACATATTTGTATGTTTATTTACTTCTCTTTAGTGTTATCATGGAGTAGTTCTATTTTGCTTTAAACACAATTATAGTGCTATAATCCATTGCTATCATTATTACATCATAACTAATAGACTTCTCTCCCATTGTTCCAGGTTTGAATANCTTCTGACATTTCCTTACTGGTCTTTAAATATTTCTTTGCTTTGAGGTTCAACAATTCCAGGTTCATTTGTACTCTTTCTCTCCCAAACCTGTAGTCATCAAAGGATAGTTAGGGTAATGACATCTGTAAGTCATGGCTCAGGTACTCTGGGGCACATGAAAACAAAATTAATAACAAATTGTAGTTACAGTTTTTTGAGATATAATCTACTTCCATGTTCTCAACATTCACTAAATCAGTAGCAAAAACCAGGGTAGGGCTCAGAATAATTGAAAAAGCAACAAACATTCATTTAAAAATGTTCTTATTCTTCATACATGCATATATTTTTATTGTGTTCACTCAGAACGCCCCACCCTTGCGCCTTCTGAACACATTTTTCTCCCCAATAATCCCCTNCTACTTTTATGTTTTTTAAATGACCTACTGAATTTATTATTTTTTAATTTTTTTATGACTTTTTTTGTATGTGTGTATGTGAGAGGGGTGATGGGGGGGTGGATCAGTGTGTGTGTGCCATGAATCACATGTGAATGCCAGAGGACAACTTTTGGGACTCAGTTCTCTCCATCCATCACATGAGACTCANTAAGTTTAATTGGGGTTACTGAAGCGTTTAAAAATATTTTATTTTTGAATTGTGTGTCTATGTGTTGTGGGGGTTGTAGACATGAGTGCAGGTGCCTTTAGGGGCCAGAAGAGGGCGTCAGATCCCTTACGTTTGGAATCACAGGTGCGCCTTCTACAATACACAGCATTTTTAAAAGTGAGTGTCTTTGAGAGACATTAATTAGTTGCTGGTGGCTAGTTTAAAAAAGATAGAAATTGATTGCCTCAAAATTCAGGAGGCTGGGGTCTAAAATCAAGGCATAGACAAGGCTATTCCAGAAAATGTTTTGCATTTGTAGAACATCACTCCCATAAGGGGAGTCCGTAGCTGGATGGATTTGGGAATTACTGCACAGCACAGCTCATGCTTAGAGATCCATAATGCACATCCAATAGGTCAAAGGTCTCAAAGTCCTGCAGCAAAGAAACCAGTTTAACTCGTTCAGCCCAGCATTTCCTCCCCTTGCTGTTGTGGGTTGAACGATGAGTTCTAGAAGGTNCATTAACAGCACATCTCTGGGACCTTCTGATGTGACCTTATTTGGAAACAGACACTGCAAATGTGAATAGGGATTTGAGATGAGATCCCNTTGGATATTCCAAGTGGGGACTATACCTCACGACAAGTGTCTGTAGAATAGAAAAGCCAAGGGAGAAGAGATGCAAAGCCAAGTCAGAAGACAGACGACAACAGGAGGATGAGGTGGAGATCCCAGTGAACTGGATCCAGGCCAAGGAAGCCAAGGCATATTGGTCACAACCAGAAACTGGGGTTGAGGGAGGGCTCTCCCCAGAGCATCTAGAACATGGAGGAATACATTTATGTGGCCTTAAGCCACCCAGTTTGTGGCAACTTGACACAGCAGCTGTAGGAAACAGATGCCCATGCCCACAAAACTCACTTGCCAGGGAGCCCCAATTATCTGCCTGTCTGTCTCCCAGTGCTAGGATTAGAAGCATACACTGCGGTGCCTCCTTGGTTGTAGTGGGTTTGGGGTATTGAATTCGGGCCCGTGTGCTTGAAAGACAAACACTTTCCTCTATGAGTTATCTCCTCAGCCTGAACACTCCTTCAACAACAGAAACTTCTCACAGAACAATCCCATGATGCCCAAACACTGAGATAAAGATAAGTGCTACAACAGTGGTTCTCAACCTTCCTAATGCTGCACCCCTTCCATACAGTTCCTCATGTTGTGGTGACCCCAACCATAAAATTACTCTCATTGCTACTTNATAACTGTAATTTTGCTACTGTTATGAATCATAATGTAAATATCTGTGTTTTCCGATGGTCTTAGGTGACCCTAAAAGGATCATTTCACCCTAAGAGGGTCACAACCCACAGGTTGAGAACCACTGTTCTAGGTTACCCTTCAGGACGAGAGTCTTCATCTGGGTGCAGCACTCAGCCAGTGGAGATGGGAGAATCTCAAGCCCAAGGCCAACCTGAACTGTAAGGTCAAGGCTAGCCTGGGCTCTACTGTGAAGCTCTGTTTCAAAAAGGAAATAATAAAATAAAGTTAAAAGATGTGCCTCCTTATATTCAAGACTCCTAAGGTTTCATATTTCAGGGCATTTTCTTAATTGCTTACATCTGAACACTGTATTAGAACCACTCCGTGGATGCTACTTTTAGTTGCTGCTAGAGCTTACCTAATAGACCTAGTTAAAAAGGAGAGAGGGATAAAGCTAATATAAAAATTAGCAATTATTCTTGGGAGTGTGAGCTAGAGGANAGATCACCATCTAGCCTAACTTTTTGAATGAGTTTTATCTTGTAGAAGATGGAACACTAAAACAGTCTTCTGTACTGTTGGCTACACATTAGATTTTTAACACTCAGGCACACATGCATATCCTCTGCCTTTGAAAAGAGGTCTTCACTCTTGTGTATAGTGGCAGAGATGCCATGAGGCCACAGTATCCTGACTGTGCCAGCAGCCTCCTGGCTGCCGCAGAGGTGGCACTGTTTCACATGGGCACATGTGATGGAGGCAGATCTCCTTCTTGGGTCAGTNCTCTGCTGACGGCTTGGGATTGTACCTGATGAAAGCTCAGCCTCGAGTACGTATGTGTCTTGACAATCACGCCCCAGGCCAGTGACCCTGGAAGTTCTAGGATGCCCTGTCATAAGTTTCTCACTTAAACTAGCCAGAGGCCAGACCTGTGGTCTCTGCAGCCAGGCTTGAAGCAGGATGTGGCCTTAAAGTACAGGCAATGCAGGGTGCTTAAATTAATTAGCAGTTGATTAACACAGCTGGAACTGGTCAATACAGCTAGTGACTGTGTCAGATCTAAACTATGGGACAATTAAAAAATGAAATTTTTTTAAACTTTAAATTGATGTAATTATGGTTAGAATTAAATTATAGCCTTATACATAGATTAGAAAAAAAACTATGGAAATAAAAGTGGTAAGCCATAGGAAATGCTTCTTATAGGGGGCCTAGAGAGCTGGCTCAGTGGTTCAAGGCATGTAATCAGATGCCTTCTAGCCTCCAAGGGCACCTACATTCATATGCACATGCCACACATAGACACACATAATTTAAAAAAAAATTAAGGGAGCCGGATGGTGGTGGCACACACTTTTAATCCCAGCACTCAGGATGCAGAGGCAGGCAGATCTCTGAGTCCGAGGCTAGCCTGGTCTACAGAGGTAGTTCCAGGACAGCCAAGGCTACACACAAAAAAATCTCTGTCTTGAAAAAAAAGGGAGGGCAGAGAGATGGATTGGTCAATGATTAAGAGTACTTACTGCTCTTGCAGAAGACCTGAGTTCAGTTCCTAGCACGCTTGTGAGCTTACAACTGTCTGTAACTCCAGTTCCAGAGGATCTGGTGCTTTCTNCTGAACTCTGAAGACTCCTGAACGCATATGGTACACATAAATCCCCACATGCTCATACACATACAAATAAATAAATCCTTAAATAGTGAAAGAAAAAAACCCAGCATGGTGGCACACGTAATTCTAGCACTCAGGAGGTGTGAGGCAGGAGGATTGCCTGGAGTCCCAGGCCAGCTTGGGTATACAGTGAGTTCAAGACCAGTGTGGGCTTAAGCAAAAGGGAGAGAAGGAAAGCAGTATTTCAAATGACTAGCTTATTTCACACATTTAAACTTCACTTGTTTAAATGGATTTAACCATATGCACGGTCGTTTCTGCCCTACTTATTTAGTTAACGTGCTACTTACATTTGCAAGTTGGCCACCAACACCTAAAACCCGAATCTTACTTTCTGAGGGCATTTTCCCTTGTAAAATGTATTTTCACTCTATGATCAGGTTATATATTATTAATAGATGCGGAACTAACCAGAGGTGGAGGAATCCATTGCACAGCAGTGGTATNTTGGACAAGGGCACAGTATTAGTCATTCGATGTCCAATCAACAATCAAATGATGTGAAATCTGAGAGTGAGTGTTGTGATCGACACGTTACTTCTGTTTTCTGTTTCCCCGAGCCGGAGAAGCTTCCGTCTGTACAAAAGGCTAAATGCAGAAGCAGGCAGCTTTAAGCTGAGTCTGCTTACACGATTATAAATAGATTTTGCCTTGAGCGAAAAGCTACGGTTCTTCCTGGGGCTCACAAGCTATCAAAAGCGTGAAAACGTAAATCAGAAACCCCTAAGTCACCAGAACGTTCCAGAACTTTCGTTTTCACCCACATCATCAGAAGTGAGAGAGCAAGAAAGATAATCAGGTCTAGCAACGCTGATTTGGCAAACACTCGGCTCTCCGCAGGCTGGCTCTGGGTGTCCCCGGTGGCGGGCGCAGTTTCCCTGCGGCCCGCTGGGTCGCACTGTGGCCTCGGGAAAGAGCCCGACCCGGGCGGGTTGGGGAGGGCGGGGCGGCTGCAGCAAAGCCTGCATGCAATCCCTCTCGCTTCACTGTCAGGGAGACCTCGGGGTCACAGGTGGTTCAGCAGGAGAGCCGCCCCGACGATCCTGCGTGGGCCTGGGAAGTGCACGGTGCTGGGCAGGTTGGTCTCCAGAGTGGCCATAGCGTGTGGCTCTGGGCTATTGCTCTATTTGCTCTTTATCCGTACGATGNCAATTTTATTTTATTAAATACATTTCCTTCCTGGCGAGCCCTCATCATTTGATTTTCCACACGTGCTTATTGCTTGAATGGGGTGTGGAATCTAAAAGTATCACAGACCTCTGCAATCCTAACAGTGTTTATTAAAATTTTGTTTTAAAAATTAAGTTTTTTCTTTCATCTTATGTGCATGAGTGTTTTGCCTGCATGTATGCCTGCACCATGAATGTGCCTGGTGCTGTCGGAGGTCAGGAGAGGGCACTAGATTCCCTAGAACTGGAGTGGAAGTTGGCTGTGAGCCACTATTTAGGTGCTGGGACCCGAACCTATGCCTCTGCAAAAACAGCAAGTGCTCTTAATCACTAAGCCATCTCTCCAGTCCAATCAGCTAGTTTTAAAAATGGCAAACTGAAGGCTGGCTGCTGGCACCGTGAGTAAAGACACAGTGCCACCAAGTCTGATAACCTTAGCTGATCCCTTAGACTCACATAGTAGAAGAAGACAGGGCCATTCCAGGAAAGTTATCCTCTGACCGTTGTGGGAACATACACACACACACACACACACACATACACACACACACACACACACACAATGACATGAAAAATAAGATGGAGAATTGAGCGCAGGAGGCAGAAAAACCAGTAGCTTCCCTCCTGAACCAGACCTCTGCTGGATGTCTCCCAGAACGAAAGCTTGTAGCCTTCTTTTGAACGCACTCTGTGCTACCAAACTGCACCATTCTCGCCACCCCCTCACCCCATCAAGGATCTGGGAGATAGCTTCACATGCACGTGTGGAGACACAGCATCCTTTAGGAGTGGCTGCCTGGTGTTCTTTTCTACCAGGAACCTGTAATTATTCAATCAATCCCTGATTGAAGGATTTTGAATTTGCCCCCAGCCTTTTGCTATTATGAACGATTCCGCTGTGAACATCTGTGTGTGTCTGTGACTGTATGTGTATCTGCCTCTATAGGAGACATTCCTAGAAGTTTAATTGTTGCCTTAAAGAATATTTAAAACTCTATAGGTCTTCACTAATTCCCCTCCAGACGACTTCCCACCCCCATCCTAGAATACTAATGCTAGGTTTTCCCAAGCTTTTGAATATTTGCCAAAGTATAGACTAAAATTAGGGCTCTCGTGTTCTTATTTGCATCTTTTAAAATTGTCATTGAGGCTTTTTGAATTTGATGGTTAATGCCCTTTGCCTGTTTCTGTTGGTCTTTTGGGGTTGCCAATAATTCTGTGTCAATTCATTTCACAGTAGTATCATAGAGGCAGGCTACTTTTATAAGGAAAAGAGGGTTTATTTAGTTCACACATTTGCAGCCTAAAAAAGTCCACACAGCATGGTGCAGGCTCTGTCCCGATCTTAACTTCTGAGCCTCTTTCCCACCCCATCTTCATGGGTTTTTTAACACAGAAAGGAAGAAGTGGTTTCTTCCAGGTTCTATANTTAGTACTTCCCATCAGAGTGAAAACTGAATTCCACTGCACCTCTCTCTTCCTTCGTCTGTAGAACCTGAGTCTGAGAATGAGAAACTATTATAAACTATAGTCCTTGTGTCTGGGAAGGACCCCAGAGGTTGCTATGCAATTCCTCACTTGCTAGTGANGACCTGAGGCTCTGAGATCTCAGGGCCTTCCAGACTCTAAGATGCCCCATCTGAATGACATGGCCCAGGGTTCATTTGGGGATTATTTTGTTGTTGTTGTTACTTGTTATCTGAAGTGCACATTCTTTCTCTAACATTCCCCCCCACACACACACCCCACCCCACCCCGATGCTCAGCCTTTGCTGGCTGAGATAACACAATTTGTGAATGGGACATGTGTAGAATTCTGGCCTGGCTGCAGAGGAATGCCCAGCTTACAGCTCTGCACAGCCTCCCTTTCTCCCTCTGTCAGTTGCTCTAGAGACTTCTTCCACAGTTCATTCCTTGACTTCATTCCCTGCTCTAGGATTTGAACCCATTTTACCCTGGGCTCTCTCCCCTCCATGTCCAGGAGGTTTTTCTTCTGTATCTCACTAAGAATGTAGAGCTTCTTAAAAAAGTAGCTGTCCCCTCCCCATGCACACCCGCTCTCTCTCTTTCTCTCCCTCTCTCTCTCACTCTTTCCCTCCCTTTCTCTCTCTTCCTTATGCTGCTCAACTGTCAGCCCCACCAAGGAGACACTTCTACCTCAGTCTTTCAAGTAGCTGGGACTGAACCTGTAGGTTCATTCCACCGTGCTTGACTTTTTATAATTTCTCAAAGGACTCCGAATTTTCATTTGAAATCAATTTTATTAGAATCCCCTTTTCAGCTTAAGTAAGTTTTATTGCCTATATTTTAGGTTTACAACATGAAGCTGTAGGATATATAGCAAGATGGTCACTGCAGATCACCAACACAACTGCCACCTCACACAGAAAAGTGTCTGAGGCAGCTAAATCAGCTCATTTTTAAAGACTAGTCTTGCTGCCGGGCGGTGGTGGCGCACGCCTTTAATCCCAGCACTCGGGAGGCAGAGGCAGGCGGATCTTTGAGTTCAAGGTCAGCCTGGTCCACAGAGTGAGGTTCTGGTCAGCCAGGACTACCTAGGGGGATCCATTCTTTAAAAAAAAAATCAGTTGCTGATAATAGTTTTGGATTAGGAATAAGCAATGGTAGTGTGTTAAAGCCTGCTAGTTGGGAATGTGAAGAACCTGGGGCTGGCGCTTAGCATGAAGGTGTCATCAGGACAGAGTTCATCTCTCTTTTCATTCCCCTGGTTGATTTTGCAGATAACTCTGCCTTTGATGTAGAACAAATAATTTTTTTTTGACAGCAAAGGTCTAGGAAATTATTTTTTCTCTAGACTTGGCTGCAGATGAATTGTATTCCCGTATAATGAATTCCTTGAACCTCCTTTTCCTGAAGAATAAATAGGATTTCCTACTCAGCAATGACATTCAGAATATGAATATAAAACTTTACTTGGATCTTGATTGTGACTGAAATTCCTAGTCCTGGAGTCAGGGTTAAGCCTTTGATGAGACAGTGGTGATGACAATAATTAGTTAAGAGCTCTACAGTTGCAAGGGACGGAGTCTGTCTCTGCAAAAAACATTATCATTTTATCGTATTAAAATATTATCATACTGAAGTTTGATCTCCAATATTACAACACTGAGAGGTGGTGGCTGCTGTAAGAGGTGAGAGGTACAATGGTGAGTGACACAGCCCTGGCCACCATCAATGCTGGTCTTAAGGAGTGAGTTGGTTCGTATGAAAGCTATCATTACCAAAGANCGAGCCTGGCCCCTCCGTGTCTCTTTCTTCTCCTCTTTGTCATGTGATCTCTCTGTGACTGTGGTCTTTCTCTGGCCCTGGGATGCCATCTGCCCACAGCTAGAAAGCCCTCACCAGAGGTGGACCAGATGAGACTGCCAATCATGGACTATTAGCTTTCAAAACTGTGAGATAAATGACCTCTTTTCTTCATAAAACACTCAGCCTCAGAGACTTTGTTATAGCCATACGAAGTGCACTAAGACATTAGATTTATTGATCATACAAATGAAAAGGCCAAGAGAATGCTTTTGGTCTTTAGCTTGGTGGAGTCCAGGAACTCTGGTGATGTCCTCAACTCTGTCACCCACCCATTCCCCACCCTCTATGTCTCAACTCTGTTCACTTCTGCCTGCTGTNTCCTTGTCCTTATTGTTTACACAGAGAAGCCTGGAGAAAGAAAACATTTTTCTTCCAGGGCTTAGCTGCCAAATTCCAGGGAAGGTTCTGCTTGGTACAACCTAGGACACTGCTTACCCCTCAACTAACACTCATGGCTGGGAGAATGGTATGCTTCTGAATATGTTGTTGGGTGGAGACTGGCTTCTGTCTCCAACTGGGTTCTTGTCCCACCCTTCCCCAAGAATGGAGGGGACAGACAGGAAAGAGTACAAACTGGAGATACATTACTAAAAATGAGTAAGTCAGCTTAAGTCAGATTGCTGTGGGGGATTTAAANGAACCAAATTTGAACTCTCTGTAGCAGCAGGATGCCATTACAGTGCTGCAATGTTACAGCTCAAAGCTCTCGAAGGCCCCAAGTATGCCAGTCAGGAGCTATCCCTTGCAGAGCCTGTGTGCAGCTCTGAGAAATGCTACAGCACTTGCAGACTTCTGAAGCAGCAGGGCCCTAAAGCAGCGAGCAGTCTTTCCTGGCTTCCCTCCCTTGTGAGTCCAGAAGCTTCCCCTAGAAGCCTCCAGCCAGAGCTGGGATCTAGCTCCGAAGTCTTCTGTGGTGGTTTGAATGAGAATGTCTCCCACAGGCTCAGCTGGGTGAACGCTTTGTGCCCAGTTGGTGGCGCTGTTTGAGGCNGGTTGGGCGGTGTGGACTTGATGGAGGTATGTAACGGGAAACAGCTTTGAGAGTTTCAAGACCCATATCACTTCCAGTTAGNTTTCCCTGCTTCCTGCTTGGGTCTNAAGATGTGAGCTCTTCCTGCGCTATTTCACCCATGCCTCCCAACATCANGGACTCTTATCCCTNTGGCGNTATAAGCCCGAATCAACTCTTTCTTCTATAAATTGCCTTGGTCTTGATGTTTTATCCCAGCAACAGAAAAGTAACTAACATCNGGTGTCTTCCTTCGCCTTGGAGTTCCGTAGGAGAGAGTGTGCGCCTAAACTCCCAGATGCTAGGTTCATNGAGGGTCAGGCGGGCCCTGATTGGTGAATCTCTCATACCCAGCCACTTACGGAAGAACTTTGGACGGTTACATCATTTCTGGTTATTGAGCTGGTTTTTGTAGGCCCAGTCTGCTGCGTGTCATCTTGTCCATCCCCGTGGCTTTCAAAAGCTTGATCCCTTTTGCAGCAGGGACTTTTGCATCCCCTGAAGCCCTCTCTGGAGTTGAGTTTCCTGCCTATAATAGAGCTCCCCAAGCTGGGTACCTGCTGCTCTCTCTACCTGTATCATTTCATAGGGTCAGCCAGGATAGGGCCCCCTTTTTGGCAGGGGGGAGGTTGAGCATTTTGATAGAAAACAATCCAACATCCCATAGAGATAAGGGCTGTTGTTTCCAGACAAAGAGGGAAGGGTTACAAGATGGCTACTTCAAAGACTTCTGAGCCTTATGAGTGGTTAGCTGTGCCTGTTCAGTTCAGCGTTTTGCCATGTTTACGTCTCACTCCATAAATGTAATTTGTACATATGTTCACTATTAATATTTGTTTTGTTTTTGAGACATAATCTCATGTATCCCAGATTGGCTTCCAGCTTATATCTACCTGAGGCTGAGCTTGAGTGCCTGACCCTCCTGCCTCCACCTCTTAAGTGCTGGGACTACAGGCATGAGTCACTATGTCTGATGATTAATTTTTTTTTTTTACTGTAAAGCCTGAGCTCCATGGAACAAAAAAGGAGCGCTGTAGATGGTGCTGGAGAGACAGCAGTTAAGAAGACCCTAGTCTGCCAGCCAGTGGTGAAGCACACCTTTAACCACAGCACTTGCGACACAGAGGCAGGTGGGTCTCTGTGAGTTCAAGCCCAGCCTGGTCTACAGAGTGAGTTCCAGGACAGCCAAGACTATACAGAGAAACCCTGTCTTGAAAAAACAAACAAACAAACAAAAAGAGGACCCTAGTTTGGTCCCAGCACCATGTCAGGAAGCTCACAACAGCCTGTATTCCAGCTCTAGGAGAATTCTACCTTTGGCCTGTAAGGACACCTGCACACACCTACATAGAGACATATGTGTAAAAAGAAATAATCTCTTTTCTTAAAAGTAGCACCATAGCAGGACATTATTCATTAATAAAGAAATGTGATTCAATTCACATTCAATTCAATTCAATAGAGATTGAAGCTTGAGGATGGTTAATTCATTTGCTTAACATAGAGATATTATATTTATCATTGTTTTTATTGGCCTTGATCATCATATAAGTTAGACGAATTTGAAGGGAATGGGGTAAAAATAAAATTCTCTATCTCTGCTGTTTTCAGAAATGATAGATTCTTTTATCACACTCCAGAAACTCCCATGGATTTGCAAGCAGGCATGTATGTTTTCTTTAGATGTGTAAGATCATGCTGTCTGCTATGGAGCTTGCTTTTTTTCACTGGTACCATATTTCAGAGGGCTTCCCTTGGCCGTGCAGCTAGAGCACCTTCATCCTGCACAATGATCCATTATATAAGTGTGAACAAATTTATGTAACCCATCCTTTATTTTAGAGGATCTCGTGGCACTTTACAAGGTGCTATTCCTGTTGTCCTTTCCTCTGCACACTCCCCCTGGCACGGCCAGAGACCAGTGGCTCCAAGTTTCGCCAGGCGTTGGCCATCAATGGAAGATGCAGCAGAAGCTACTGTGTTATTAGGGATTTCCTAGAGGGAGAGAAATTCCCTCAAGACTGAGTCAGAGCCAGAATCTGGTCCCTCACTTCCCCATGGTCCTTGCTGTGGTTAACCATAGAGGTGGCTCATTGTTGAGGGCTTGGCAAATGTCTGAGAAAATTATGAGGCTGTAATGGCCTCCTTTCTAGCTGTGGCTACACAGGGAAGCCACACTAGTCTCACAGAATGACTGGCAGCTTCTGTCTCCAGCCCCCAAACAAGCTCCCTGTTGCCCCTCATTTGCTTGGGACACCCACAGGTGTCTACAGGGCTGCAATCAGAAGACAGGGATTTCATTCATATTTAGTTTGAAAAATGCTCATATTAGATTCAATTGTCCTAAATGTCTGTCTCTCTCCTGCCACCTAGTCTCAAGACTGTTCAAAAAGGCAGGCTGGGTTGTTAGGGACAACCTGGCTAGGATGCAGCCAAAGCAAGCAGCCAGAGAGAGCCAGACTCGATTTTTTTCTCCACCTCTGCTTCTGAATGGGCCTCCCTCATCCTTTGTCTGCACCACTCTCTTCATCTTCTAAGCCACAGGAAAGGCTTTCCTTAAAACTGCACTAGCTGCTAGAGACTCCAGGCTAGACAAGTCTAGAGTAAAGAGGACCCAGACAATGCACTCTAACCTGGAAGGAGTCTCATTTCTCTTGCTTTGACTCAGATTTCTATCTCTACTTTCATTGCCCTNCTTTTATGGCTGCCTACAGAAATTCTGTCTTTCTACACATACTGCTTTCATGCCGCCATGGTGGGCAGAATCTCTGGGCAGCCATTGGTGCATCTTACTGGGCTCCTGGCCATGCTTGGAGGTGCTGGAGGCAAGATTGCCACTTCCTCACCAGATACCTCTGCTTCTCTTAAGCAAGGCTCAGAAGCTGTCCATTCTTAGCAATCAGAATGATGCTTGCCTCAAAGCACACAGATGCTCCATGATTGTGGGGACAATGGATCTGTGTCATTTGGTGTCTCCCATGGGACTTGGATTTAATTTCATAATTTTAAGTCACTAGCATCATTTTTAGCATCCTCAACTTTATTCCATTCATTGGCGTTTGGATTCTGATGATGCTTTTAAATATAAGAAAAGTTATTGTTACTGTTTTTTTGAGATAGAGTCTCATGTAGCCCTGGCTATCCTTGAATATAATATGCAGTAGAGAATGACCTTGAACTCCTGATTTTCCTGCCTCCATGGCCCTAGTGCTAGAATTACAGGCACAGCAACACAGTTGGTGACTTTAACATTTTAAAACTGTTTACATTTTAAAATGAAGACTTTCCCTCCCTTCAGTACACCTTAAAAGCAACAGATGATAGGAGCTATAGCTGTAGAGGGATGGCTCCATGTACATCTAGGATGTTTTGTAAATTCTAAAGTCAGAGGGAAAAGAAAAATAAGAACTGTAAACAGACCCAGGAAATAGCATCTTGCCATGTCAGGGGTGGGTACAATCCTCATCTTACCAGGATATAATTTAGACTCTGGAAACCCTCCTGAGCTTCTTTCTTCAACAAAGGAACAACTTGCAATTTACAAGGAGAGTGGCACTCACTACCTCCCTGGGTGGTTGCAGCGCAAAGCCTGGGAAGGCTGGGTTATTGGATCATGGAAATGGTGTGTGTGTCCTTATGTGTGTCTGTGTGTGTGTGTGTGTGTGTGTGTGTGTGTTCTGAAGAAGACTTGGTTTGTTGTAGTTCTCCACACAGCTCATGAGGCGCTCATTAGACAGGCATCTATTCCTTGGGGTCCCTGGCTGCAGCATCACCCTCCTCGGCTCACTGAACAATGCCTCAAAAGCTGTCCTTTTTACGGTCTTCGAGAGATACCATAGCCTCCTTATGTGGCTTCCATGACCTCAACAATCAGCTTTGCCTCTAACATCTAGGGCTTCTGGCAAATCTCTTTTCATTTCTTAGGTGGGGATGATCTGGATTTCCTTTATATCTACCATCTTCTTCCTTGGTTTCTGTAACTTCTGTCTGGTGACTAATTTTAGGACACACTAGCCCTCCCCTCAGGGAAGGCATGATGGACTTTCTCACCTTCTTTTCCTTTATGAAGTCCATCATGAGGGATGGGGCTTTCCCTCTTCATTTGATTTTTTCAGATCTTACAAGCAATTACAAATTTTCCCTTTGAATAAAATGTGTACTCATTAGGGAAAATCAGAAAAACAGAATTTTTTTTGTAATTAAAAACAATCTCACAGCATTTATTGTCACCTGATAATAACATAAGGGCCACTAAAACGATATGAATAAATGTTTTGGACTGTGCTCCAAGCAGAAGACACCTTTAAAAATACTGTACTTCCTCTTCAACTTGTAGAGTGCTTGCTAGTTTCTAGTTGGAAACACTTTGGAGCAGAGTAATATTGTCTCCAGAAAAACAGAATTTTAAAGGAAACAGAATTTTAAAGAAAACAGAAGTCATAATTTTAAAAAGCTTTAAGACAATTGGGAGAATTTCCTTTTGAAAATCATTTATTTCTATACCTCTTTTTATTTTAATATTAGTTTGCATCTTGATTTTTGTTTTCCTACCTCAGCTTGACATCAGGAACACATCACACGTTAATAAGGGTTCTTTTTTTTATTTAATTTTTTTATTAAAACATTTGATGTACAACTGCAGGAGAGATAATATACAGATAGTTTGAACATAAATAGAGGTACAAATTCTTATCCTAATAGTGAAATGTTTCACTAAAGCTTACCCAGTGACTGGGCAAAACCCAAACTTATTTTATGCTACAGTCATCCTAGGGTCCTTCCTGCTAGGTAGCTTCCCTGGATCTGTGGGTTGCAGAGTGATTGTCCTTTGGTTTATATCTAGTATCCACCTATTAGTGAGTACATACCATATTTGTCCTTCTGAGTCTGGGTTACCTCACTCAGGATGATATTTTCTAGTTCCATTCATTTGCCTGCAAATATCATATGGTCATTATTTTTCTCTGCTGAGTAGTACTCCATTGTGTATATGTACCACATTTTCTTAATCCATTCTTCAGTTGATGGGCATCTAGGTTGTTTCCAGGTTCTGGCTATTACAAATAATGCTGCTATGAACATAGTTGAGCATGTATCTTTGCGGTATGAATGAGCATTCCTTGGGTATATACCCAAGAGTGGTATCACTAGGTCTTGAGGAAGATTCATTCCCAATTTTCTGAGAAACCGCCATACTGATTTCCACAGTGGTTGTACAAGTTTGCACTCCCACCAACAGTGGAGGAGTTCCTCTTGCTCCACATCCTCTCCAGCATAGACTGTCATCAGTGTTTTTGATCATAGCCATTCTGACAGGTGTAAGATGGTATCTCGGAGTCGTTTTGATTTGCATTTCCCTGATGTCTAAGGATGTTGAGCATTTCCTTAAATGTCTTTCAGCCATTTGAGATTCTTTTTTTTGAGAATTCTCTGTTTAGCTCTGTAGCCCATTTTTAATTGGATTGTTCAATATTTTGATGTCTAGTTTCTTGAGTTCTTTATATATTTTGGAGATCAGCAATCAGGGTTCTTATAAGCACTTTGGATGTTGTCTAATATTTAGTCTATGAGAAGTTGCTTGCTTACTTTGTTTGGACTTTCTACCTTGAGTAGATAGTTTCCGTGCTGGTGACTAAAGCTTGTGTCTTCTTTTTCGGTTTTCTTGCTATAGAGCCTCTCTCTCTCTCTCTTTCTCAGCCCCCAAAGACCTGAGAACTAAACCCAGGAAATCCCACAGGCTAGGCCAATGCTCTACCACCAAGCTTCAGCTCCGGCCAAAATGGACAGTGTTACGTTGTGGTAAAATATAAGTAACATAAAGTTTACTGGTTTAGCCTTTTTGAAATGTGTTGAATAGTGGCATGAAGGGCATTTGGATGGGCATGGTGGCACATATCTGTAATCCTAGGGTTTGGGATGCTGAGGCAGGCAGATCACAAGTTCAAGGCCAGCCTGGGCTACATAGTGAGTCAGGCAAGCCAGAGCTACATAGTGAGACCTGTCTCAAAAAATGAAACAAACATTTAATTAGCTGAAGGCCAGTTTGTTTGCTGCCTTATTATCTGCTTTCTTTATGTGTGTGTGTGTGTGTGTGTGTGTGTGTGGTGTGTTTTCAGGAAATCACTATCAGTCCAATCTCATAAAGCTTCCCCTCAATTGTATACTCTCTGTTGATCTATCCTCAACTTCACTGATTCACCCTTCAGAGCTACAGCTGGAGTCACAGGCAGTTGTGAGCTTCCAGATGTAGGTGCTTCCAGATTGTGTCCTCTTCAAGAGTAGTACCTTCTTAACCACAGAGCCATCTCTCCAGCCTTCACCAATTCTTTGGCCTGCCCTACTCTGAGGTTTGAGTCCCAGCTATGAATTTTTTACTTGAGTTATTGCATCTGTCTGAGAACTTCTGTTTGTTTTTTTATACTTCCTATGTCTTCACTGATAGTCACTATTTGGTGAGACAGCATTTGAATATATTCTTTTTAGTTCTTAGTTCTTAACACACAGTGTTCTTTTTCATGTTCATCCTTAGCATCAGAAGCTGAGGAGTTCAAGTCAGGGTGTAGATTTGGACTTAAAATACAGGCTCCGCCCCCCCCCCGCCCCACCCCCATCCCCAGTCAAAGGCTACTTTGCCTCGGAACCGTCTCGAGTGCTGACAAACTTGTTGCTGGAGAATTTCTGTGACTTAGCCCTGGATGGCATCTCCTTGGCCGAGGGGCACTGTTTTAAAGCTTTGCAATTTTAGGGAGCGGTCTGGGTGGGGTCACATTCTAACTGCACCCCATAACATTTCCCAAATCCTGGCTGTGTGGATGGCAACTGCTGTCTGCGGCTGGCTGCTCTGGCCAATGGAGGAGGCAGGAGGAGGATGGCCCGGGTTGAGAAATCTCTGAGTCACTGGCAGCCTCTGGCTGTGGTTTGTTCACATGTCTGTAGATCTCTGGGGCTGATGTTTCTGTGAAATCTTTCAAGTTCATTCTCGTCCCCTGGGCTCACCCTTTCACAAGTACTTGCTTGCCCTGCATGCCTCAAATGGCAAAAGAACATCAACTTTATGTGGCCACTTGTAAGTGATTGCTTTCCCAGAACTTTTCCTGCACTGGTGTGTTCTCATGCTCACGTTTATGTGACATAATAATAAAATACTTTGTGCTTCTCAGAACCTCCCCCCCGGGTGGGGATTTTAAACATTTAAAGACAATAGTTCAGTAATCGTCATGCTTTTCAATTTGAGGTAAATGTTCTTTTGTTAATTTTTAAGGCAATGAAATTGACTTTGAAGGTAGCACCTCAGGCTTTTAATTTTACCACAGAACAAAAGCGCTCTGTATTCCTGAAGCCTGTGGAGAAATATAAACTTTGTATTTACTAGGGGTGTGGATATGTGTATAGGCATCTTTCATTTTATGTTCTAGTGAAGTTGGTTACAGGCTATTTGCCATAAAACTCATTTTATTTCCTCAAGAATGTTTGATATAAAATTAGAGGTGTTTCTACAGGGAAGCAGTCTCACAGAAAATGACCAAAGTGTGTGAGGTAAAGATTTAGAAGCTTAGGTCTGGTGTCCAGAATGGTCATTCATAGCCACGTCTGTGCACCAGACTCCCTCTCACTGGGCATCTTTTTAGAAAACACCAGCACTTGGAATGTGCAGAGGTTAGAAGAGGACCACAGTGATGTATGGGGCTGGGAGTCAAAATGGGAAAAGGACAGAACTGAAGTGATGGCTCAGAGATGAAGAGAAAGGACCGGAATTTGATTCCAGTGGGTACCTCATGCTGCCTATAATTCCAGCTCCATGGGCTTCTGATGCCTCTGCCTCCTTGGGCACCTGCACTCGTGTGTACATACCCCCATCCCATAATTAAAATGTTTTAAAATAAATCTTTTAAAAAAATGAGGAAACAATACATTGACCCTCGTGGGCTCTGGAGGGAAGAGTAGAGGTAGGCTGGGCTGTCAAGCTGGTGGCACACCGTGTGTCCTCACTAAAATACCATTCAACTTATAATGGTCAATTTTATGGTATACAGATTATATCTCAACAAATCTCTTCAAAAAGCCTGCTTACGTACCACTGTAGACCACCTAGTCAGGCTTTCTGAGGTAGGACCTTAACATTAGTGTTGTCCATAAGTTTCCCCAGGTGATTTGAATGTCCAGCCAGGGGAGGGGCTTGCTGGCTTACAACCTTCTTCATCTAGTTGAAAAACCCTTCCTTTCTGCATCGAATTTAGTGTTACTTATGTCCTCAGGTTCCATCCATTTTACTGAAGAATTTGTCAAGTACTGGAATTTGTAGCAGTTATTAATTTTATTTGTGTTTGGGGGTCCATTATCCAGCTTCCCATGCCCTTCCTCCCTCAGCCACTAGTAACCACAATTCCATAATCCTCTTAGAGTTCTACAAGATAAGCTATTATTTTATAAACAACTGAGAGAGAGCAGATTGAAGGCACCATATGCAAAGCAAGGATAAAGGAGAAAACATTGGTTACCTTGATTTGATCAATACATATCCTATTCATGTATTGAAACCCCATAAATAGATACAGTTAAAATTAATAACAGATGAAAAAAAGAAAATCTGACCAGTCCAGGCCCCTCCTCACCCCGAAAAGAAAGAAGACGCAAAGACAAAAATGGCTGATGTAGGTCTTGACAATTGTGATGGGGCCCCACCATCACCATCACCACCACCACAACAACAACCCTATTCCGTCCAGAATGATGCCATGGTACCTAAGAACATTGATCATGATCAACCTCAGACAAAAAACTTTTCAAGACAGTCCTGAGATGAGATGGTCCATCATACTACAATTCTATTCAGAATATCAGACAATCTTAGGCATTCTTGAGATTAGCCACATAATCTATGGATAGCCCTCTTGAGACTTAACAACCCAAGTTCTTTTACAGCACAGAGATACCGTCGCCCCTCTAACAGCAGGGAGCAATTATAAGAAAACGACGCCCCTCTCCCAAATGTTCAGTTTCTCAGGGTTATGATTGGATGGTTGCAGGGTGGGGGCAGAACAAAAAAAACTTGGGTTCAATATTTTCTTTTAGAAAAGAAAAAGGGGAATGGATAGGTATAAGATATTAAGGTAAATTATTGTATTTACTAGTAAACCAATTCAGTATATAATCAGCCTTAGAAAATTTACACTGATATTTGTATATTGATACAAATGCAAACTATTTTTATATTTCTATTTTAAGATAATTTATATATTGATACAAATACAGAACTACTTTGGTTGTAATATATATATTTCTACCTCTACTTGAAATATTTTGTATATTGATACAAATGTGAAATTATATTTGTTATACTGTACGTATGTCTACCTCTGCTTAGGATATTTTGTATATTCAGGATCATTGTTATATTGTATATTGCACTATACATACATTCCTACCTCTGGTTAAACTATTTTGTGTACTGTCACAATCTTGAGGTCATTATCCATATGGTACATCTGCTTACAGACTGTTTATTTTGCTATATGAAGCTTTAGTCCTTAAAGTTATTTTAGTAGAGAAGACTTA
>LZPO01066291.1:171310-189374 GCA_001675575.1 Neotoma lepida
AGTCCCTCTGCCAGCCTGTGGTGGCTGCTGAGGCTCAGCTGTGGCCAGAGGAGTCAAGACAAGTTGCCAAGGAGCCACCTGATGAAACCAGAAAGAATTGGTGAGACCTGAAAGATTCACATCCGAGCTCAGCTGCTGTTGGAGAGGCCTGTCCAACAAAGCAGAAGGCCATTTCCTTTCTTCTAAATTCCAAATCCGTATGTCACCTAGCTCTTAGTGTATCAGAGGTCCCCTGTAAACGTAAGTTTTCCTGTGTCCTGCAGCTGCTCTCAAATAATCACTCAGAGGCTTAAATTATAAATTATAAATTATAAATGCTCAGCCAGTAGCTTAGGCTTGTTATTAGCTAACTCTTACATTTAAATTAACTCATATTTCTATTTATGCTTTGCCACACATGTGGCGATACCTTTATTAGCATGGCACNTTCATCTCCTGCTCCCTCTGTGTCTGGCTGGCAACTCCTGACTCCGCCCTTCTCCTTCCCATCACACTTAGTTTGGTCGCTGCCTGGCTACTGACCAATCAGTGTTTTATTAAACCAATTTGTGTGACAAATCTTTACAGTGTACAAGAGGATTATCCCACAGCAGTCCCCCTCCCAATTGATCCTACTATATCCATGATCTAGATGGAAAGAGGAGGGAAGGGATGAAGGGAAAGACATGCTTTTTCTGTTGAAGGACATCATATGTGTATCAGAGGTCCATATCCCTTCAGCTCATACTCCTTAGCCAGAGCCTAGACACATGGCCACATCTAGCTGGAAGAGATGATGAGAAATGCATGGTCTTTACTGTGAGTGGCCATGTGAACCGTCATATTCTAACAAAAGAGACTAGCTGGTTTTGGTGGTGCACATCTGTAGTGACTGCACTCAGGAGATNGAGGGAGGGGGACCATGACAAGTACACAGATATGCATGCATGCAGGCAAAACACCCCTTCACACAAAATAATAAAATAATTAAAAATTAAGAATAATAAAACATATCTAGCTTGGGCTATGAAACAAGAGTCTTTTCTATTTGGGGAAAAAAGTTAGAAAAGCAGACTAGATATTCACAAGATATTCACTTGCCATTTGTGCCACATGCCAACTTTATGTGATGGAGGGCAGATGTGAGNGTCTACTCTGGCTGGGNTGCAGACAGCTGGGTCTGATGACATAAATAGAAAGCATTTCCTTCAGAGTAAGGTCAGGGCAGTGCACANAGCAGCAGGGGCCATTATGGGAGTGTAGCACCAAAGTGCTGCCTTCAGATGCAAAGATTAGTGTGCTCTGGTTAGTTTGATTTGGTCAGTGAGTCTTCTGCCTGCTTTCCAGGAAGAGACAACCTGCCCTAACAAATGTGCCAATGTCTCGTATTTTCACAGCAACAGCAACACGAAGGGCTGAAGAGAGGCACCAAAACTTGTGTGGTGTGTGACTAGACATACATATATATATATATATATATATATATATATCTTCCTTTTTTTGCACTTTGAACCCAGACCCTTGCACATCCTAGTCAAATACCCTGTCACTAAACTATATTCTTAGCCGTTGACTATTAGAAGCAGGGTTTTGCTATGTAGGTCTTGAACTCATAATCCGTCTGTCTTAGATTCCCAAGTGCTGGAATTACAGCTGTGCATCACCACACCTGTCAACAAATTCCTTTTTAAATTGTTAGCCTCCTATTGTCTGCATTTCCTGGTGAGCCCACCATGGCTGCCAGTCTTGGTAGTTTCTCACCAAACTTGGCCTCTCCTTCTTCCTGGAAGATGAATGGCTGCTGGTGGCTGCAGCGGAGCAGCAGGTGGAAATTGTTAACCCACCAGGAAGAAACTCTCTGATGGGTCAATCTCGGACAGGGAAGCCCCCAAGACCACAGACCCTGGACCGTCTTTTGCTTCTGCTGTGCCTTTCCATGTTTGCTGCTGCTATNTTTCTCTGGTATGTGGCATGGTGTGAATGGGTGTGGGGAGATCCCCACTGCCTGTAATGTAGTGTGTTTATCTCATGGAAACATTCCATTCGACTGGGCATTTTTACCTGTGGATTATTATAAAGATGATTTCTTCCTAAGCTGTACTGTCTAATTGATAATAATGTTAAATAGAGTTTTGATGATTAAAAATATAAACAAGGAAGTGTCACACTGCTACAGCACATGAGTTTCTATTGAGGAGTTGTGTGGACTGTGGTTTAGGTTAATGATTAAAAAAAAATTGAGTACCAGTTAGCCCAGCTAGCTTAANCTCTTTAACCTTAATGTTGGGAGATGTGTTCATCTTAATGTTGGGAGATTTTGGAGTGCATCATAGCTGAAACAAAGCTTTGAAAATAACTTAAAGTTAGACCAAGATGTTTTTGTCAAATAGCTTTGAAGTGAAAAACCCAAGAAGATAATCCAAAGTTTTAGAAAGGCACATAGTTGAATGAAGAACTCTTTAAGGTCAGGGAACAAGAACAAAACAGTTCAATTATCATTAGCTGATGTGCCTTTATTGCTAGGATTGGTTGATGACCAAAGGTGATGATTAATTCCTTATACCCATTTTTGCCCTCAGTCTCCTGATATAAGAAACTATTGGTGAGTGGGTCAGTACCCTAAAGATTTAAAGTAGAGCTGACTGATTCTTTTTCATATATAAAAGTTTAGGTTTGTGATTCCTTTAAGATTCCTTATATGATTGCCTTTCAAGATAACTTTGTAACTGCAAAAATGCAGCCTGCCAGTAAAAGACCTGACTAAGAAAAATACCTTGCTTGCCTACACAGTTAATCTATAACAATTTGCTTGGTAAATGTATGTGGGTTCTTGGGGATAATTTGTTTTTCACCTGTAGTATGTAAAATGTTTAATCATGTAAGGAAGATGGAAAATATGCTGTTTTTACTGTTTGTTTTTCATTCATTGTAATCATTCACTTGAAAAACATAATGTAACCACATTGTAATTTTTATATTGCCTGAGAGATTTTGCTGGGGTTTATAAGCTGTAAGGGAAAAGAATAAAGATAGAGTTAAAATGGGCTAGAAGGAAAACATCAAGAATGAGAGTTAGAAGGAAAACATCAAGAATGAGAGAAGGAACTCACTGGGAAAATAAAGAATGGAGACTGCAAAGAAAGATAAAGAAAAGGTCTGAAGGAAACCATCAAGAGGGTGTGTGACTGTCTTTTCCTTAACCCCATCAGATAGCAAAGTCTTAGTTTGCACTGATACCATGGATTCATTTCGAACCCTGGGCTGTCTGGAGGCTGGTCCCCCAGGCATCGGTAAGTGGTTGTTTTCTCATTNCTCTTGCAGGTAAGTGGCAGGATGGCTGAGCTCTGTCCAGTGGGATCTGAGCATCCCGAGACCTAACCTGAAGGATGAGAGTGTCCTGTCAGCATTCCTTTCCCTGTGCACTGCTGGCCACATGGGCATAGAGGCCACTTCATTGTGCCATNTAGACAATAGCTGTGCCCCAAAAGATCATGAAGCAACAGCCTGGAGGGCATTTGGGTCTCTGATTAACATGGAGATGGAGCTGCCCTGACNGACATGCTCATCTGTGACTGTTAAGTGACAAAGGAACTTGGTTTTCTCCTTTGTGTTGTGACATATTTTCGTTATAGCAGTCCAGTCTTTTAGAGTAGCAAATATGCCTGGGATTTTCCNCCAAGTACTGGGGATTGAAGCCAGGGTAAGCACTCTCACACGAAACTATACTCTCGCCCCTTTATTCACTTTTTGTTTTGAGACAGGATCCTACCAACTTGCCTACACTAGCCTGGTCTCAATCTACAGCCCAGGCTGGCCTTGAAATTTTAATCTTCCTGCCACAGCCTGTAGAGTAGCTGAGATTATAGGCCTGAATCACCATGTGTCACCATAAAGCCTAGGCTGGCCTACAATTCACAATCCATCTGCCTCAGCCCCATGTGTCACCATAAAGCCTAGGCTGGCCTACAATTCACAATCCATCTGCCTCAGCCCCCTTTTACCCTCTCGACTAGGATTACAGGTGGGAGCCACCATGCTTAGCAAAAATCACATGTTTGAAATACACTTAAAAGGAAATAAAAACCTTATTTGGGTTCACAATCTTTCAGCCCATGGTCTGTTGGCATGTTGNTTTTTGGCCTGGGGTAGAGGCAACTCATCATGGTGGGAACACATGGCAGAGACAGCCTTCATCCTTGTGATAGCTGGGAGGCNCAGTGAGAAAGAGGAATGGGCTGGGGCCTCAGTGTTCTCCTTTAGGACACACCCTGGTGGCCTAACCTCTCTCCTGGGCATCACCTCTTAAAGGCTCCATGGATTCTTAACAACCCACAGGCTATGGACCAAGCTTTCATTCATGGGCCTTTGGGGGCATATTTCATATTTGAACTGTAGCACGAAGAAAATGCTCCATGATAGTAAATGAAAAAAGGCAGGCTATAGTGTGGCCCACAACTCCCTCATGAGCAGAGGATTCCCTACTCCGACCCCATACCCTACCGNTCGAGCCCTTCCTTCCTCTCTTGCCACTGCAGACTCCTGAAAGGTCTCCCACCTGCCCCATGTTCTCAGCCTCGGTGCTGTGTGTTTGTCCCTTTGGCTGCAGCAACTGTTCTGGACACTGTGGATGCACCTCCCCTTCCTTTAGACTTTAGCCAACTCTCCCCAAATCAGCCAAACCATCCCTGGCTGTGCCACATCAAAAGAATGGGCTCTGCGCCCCACCCACAGCCTCCCCACACTTCTGCTCCCCTTATAAGGCCTATTTTTGTCTAGAGAAGTTACTGTTGCTTGTCACATAACTTTGTCACCTATCTCCCCTTGCGGAGTGCAGCCCTGTGAGGAGGACAGAGAACGTGTATGATTTGTTCATCGTTAAATACTCAACGCATAGCAGGCCACCAATGAATATCTGTGAGATAAATGAGTTACAGAATGATTATAATTAACAACAATCATGTGATGTTGATTTTAAAAAGTCTTAAGTAAAGCCAGATGTGGGGGTGCAGTGAACATTTATAAACTTGGGAATTTGAGGCAGGAAGACTTCCAGGTCAATGCTAGCCTGGGCTACACAGTGAGACTATCAGCCTTAGGTGATAGGTAGAGAGGAAGTTGAAGGGATGATGAGGTGGTGACCAAAATGTGAAGTGTGTCTATTCTTGGGTGGACAGATGATTGACAATTTTGATTTTTTTCATTGTACTTTCTGCAGTTTTGAAACGCTTAGCAGTAAGCATATGTTACAATGAGAAAGACGATGGATGCATTGCTGTTATTCACACAAGTTCACTTCATACCTTTGCTGGCTAGATGTTCCAAGCTGTAGACCATGTCTATTATTCTGGAAGTGTTCACTGCTTCCATTTTACACATGGGGGACTCTTCTACGGTGCAAACGTTTATCAGCTACAGCCTCCTGGTATTTCCTTCCTCTACCTCACTGGCTTCAGCAGCCTCATCGGCTTCAGCAAGTGCCTCAAGGTCGCAGAGTTTCCTTTGGATGTTGTCCAGTTTCCAAGAGCAGCCTTTTGCTCTGTGCTTAGTGTTCTAAGCCTCAGGTGCCAGTTTGGGTTGGCCAAGGCTTGCTCCTCTCTCAAACATAGCTTCTTCCTGTAGGTCCTTCCTAGGACCCACAGTACAGGGGACCTGGGGGGACAAGGGATCATACTGCACAGCTCCTCAGNCCTCCAAAGCAGAAGGAAAGAGCTGCCTGGGGGAAATGAGTTGAGAACACAGGAGCCTGACATGGAACAACTTGTCTTAGCCCCCTCCAGTGAGTTCATGGCAGAGGCTGNATGGCTTGCCCTGGACAGGAGGCACACATCACAGCAGCCATGTTCACCTGCAGGGGCCAGAGCTGGAGTATCTTGTCCTTAGAGAGGGAAGCCTTGGTCTAACACCCAGGCTCCCTTATTCATCTCCATGAGAAAAATTATTACCCATAATTCCACTTGCCACCCCAACTCCTTTATGTTTAAACAATGACCTAAGTACAGAGTAGCTCTCCTGTTGCAACCAGAAGCTAATCCGTGATCACCAGAGGGAGTCCAGGCCTGAGTGGAAGGAAGGAAATCATCAAACACACCAGAATAATGCTCATCCNTTAGGGCACTGAGCATGTTCAAGGTGAACTAAAGACATCCAGTTATTATTTATAGAACCAGTGGGGAGGGCTTGTGGGCTGCTGGGAGCCCGTGGCAGTCAGGAACAGCACCGGCTTTGTCTGAGCAGAAGACTACGGGCTGACATTGGAGGATGTGCCCTGCCCATCCCCCAGAAGGGACAGTGCCCACCCAGTAGGNTTTTTTACTGTTTAGCCAAGTGTGTAGTCATCCTTGGCATCTCTAACCATGGCTGCCCAAGAAAGAACTTAAAATGCATCCAGGTCAATCCCCTTGACCATCTTAAAACCTTTATACTTGCAAATATATATATATATGTGTGTGTGTGTGTGTGTATATATATATATATATATATTTCCTCTTCTGCAGTGTGAATAGTCTAGGCACGCCTCTGAGGACCACTCTACATATTGTACATGAGTTAGCTGTCTTTGCCGCTCTAAGAGAACAGTGTTCTCCAGGATAGGCAGCATGCCTAAACTCCTCCTGGTAGGCCCAATGCCCGGCATGCAGTATGCGCTCAGCTAGTACTCATGTGCTGATTTGGAGGGTATGTCTTTGAAACGTTCATTTTAAACATGCTACACAAGGGAGGTTCCTTGACAAATTTTCATTTAGGGCAGCGGTTCTCACCTTGTGGGTCGTGACCATAGGAAAACATAGATTTCTGATGGTCTTCNGAACACCTAACCATAAATGTATTTTTGTTGCTACTTCATAACTGTAATTTTGCTACTGGGCAGTGTCTCAGTTCCTAAGACCATTGGAAATACATGTTTTCCGATGGTCGTGAGCCACAGGGTGAGAAGCGCTGATTTGGGGTAATGTTGATGAGTTACTTGTTGGGAATTGTCATGTGTCTAACACTTCCCAGCCCTTTCAACTTCATCCTCATGCACCATTATGTTTATTTATCATCTCCAAGAATGCATGAGCAGGAGGGGATACATATTTTTAAATCTTATAAAAACCTGATAACCTTTGTGATTAACCTGAAAGCCTTATTCTTAACATTAAGCATCATTTTATATTCATTTATTATATATTGATTACACATCTGCTGTGTGCCAAGTCCTGTACANGAGCCCTGGAGACTCAGCAATGAGGGGTTGCAGCAATGGCTCAGTGATAAAGAGTGCTTGTTGCTCTTGCAGAGGGCCTAGGTTTGGTTCCCAGTACCCACACGATGGCTCACAACCGTCTATAACCCCNGTTCCAAGGGGTCTGACATCCTCTTTGGCCTCTGTGGTCACTGCATGCATGTGGTGAACTTACACGCACACAAGCAAACAGACACTAGTACACATAAAATGATTTAAAAAATAAGTCTTTTAAGAAGAGACAGCAATAAGAAGTCACAATTCCTACCCGTCTCAGAGGCAAAGCAATAGGAGTTGTAATAAAGGTGTCATTACAGGTTATAACCTTCAATAATAAAGCAATGAGTAAGAGAGTTGTGGGAAGGATGCGGCTAAGGATGGGGATGCGGCTAAGGATGGGGATACCATCAATAGTATATAGTGTTCACCACTATGAAGGCGTTTGCATGTATTAACTCTAACTGCCCTGTGATGGAGGGGCTCATATCTTTCCATTTCACAGATGAGAAAATTGAGACATATGAGAGATTAAATAAAGTGCCTAAAACTGAACTTGTAAGCAGGAGAGACTGCCTGCTAAGTCTTAGGTATGTGGACTAAAAACGGCAGCAATAATAGTGTCAAAGGATGTGGTGTTTTGCTATTGCCAAAACCTACTTTCTTTGATCCTCTCCTAAAGAGAAGCCAGGTATTTCTTAAACAAGTCCTTGAACTTGGCAATAGATGGAGAGACTTTGCTTTTCAGCTGGTAGACCCAGTTTGTGACCCAGCCCCCATGTACCCGAAACAAAGAGTAATGGCTAAATACCAGTCCTTAGCTATGTGACCTCCGAACCTTTACTTCCCCATCTATAAAAAGAGGGTAATAGCAGTCCTGTCTCGGGGGCCTCTCCTGCCAGCTTCTTCTGGTTTCCTCCACACCCATCACACAAGATGGAGTGGTGAGATGCTGAAAGGGGGCCAACCTGGAAGTCTGTGGAGTGCTCGGAGTGACTTACAGCCATTGTTCTGGGCTGAGGAGGGCCTCTGGCAGGGAGGGCAGAGGGCGCTGGCCTTCAGNAGACATCTGCCTCAGAGAGTTCCTCTGCTTTGCTCTTTGGAGACAGGCTTTTCCTTCAAGGGCTGAGTAAATGCAGTCAGAAGAAATACTTCAGGGAGACAACATGGTGGTTGACTGGAGGCTGGAATAGGACAGGAAGTAGGCCTGACCCAGGAGTGTATCCCTGGGATGCAGCTCAGAGAGACCTCAGGGCCAACATCACGCTCTCTGTTTACTCAGGGGTTTCCTCATTGGAGCTGCCAAGGAAGCAGCTTTGTGAGTAAAGGGAAAACATGTGGGGTAGGCCACTGGAGCCCGAGCGGCTGCCTACACACAAGCTCCTGCCTCAAGCCAAGGAGGAGTGGAATGCAATCCAGCCTCGGCCCTGCCTGGGCCAGCAGCATAACATGGGCTTTTGGGGGGATTGGCCTCATGACCACTACTTCCTAGGTGACCTGGTACCTCTGTGATGGGGGTTGTGGTAGACAGGAGGGTGAGAGGGAGGGAAGGAAGAGGGAGAGAGGGGGGGGAACAAAGAGAGAGGGGGGGAGAGAAAAAGAGAGAGAGAGAGAAAGACATACAGACAGAGATATCAAATGAATGAGTACAAAAGGCCAGTCCAGGGAGACAATATACCCAACCTTGTCACCCTCCTGTGATCTACCACCTCCAGGTAAGGCCCTACTTCCTATTGCCCACTCAGGCCCCTGTGGCCAGGTCTGTGAGGGGGCACTGAACTCTGCTTTGAACTCTTCTCCACCCTGGCTGGGTTACTGGCTGCAGACCAACCATTGTGCAGCTGACATAGGACTAAAGGCTTTAGCTAGCCTGAGCCTTGGACATAAGCCATTGATGAGGTTAACATCCTTGTCATATAACCACTTCCAAATAGTGTCCTGGACCAGGGACTGATCCTTCAACATATGAGCCTTCTGAGGGGGCACTTTATAACTAAACTGTAACAAGACTGCTCAGGGGAATTCCCAGAGGGATTAATTTGTTGGTTTGTTACAAGGCCTGTCTCTCCCTTCACCTACTTTGGCCCACTTCTTCCTCATTTAAGGAATAATGGTAAGTTGAAAACTTATATGTTTGCAATCAAGAATGTGGTGGTTTGAATGACATGGCTCCCATAGGCTCATATATTTGAATACTTGGTCCCCAGTTGGTGGAAGTGTTTGGGAAGGATTAGGAGGTGTGGCCTTGTTGGAGGAGGTGTGTCATTAGTGGTGGATTGTAGCTGGAAGTTTCTCCTTCATGCCTAGTCCCACCAGGTCCCGCATTCCTCCAGCCTGGTGGTCCCGTAGCCGCTTATAAAATAATCACTTAGAAGCTTATATTAATTGTAACTGCTTGGCCATTAGCTCAGGCTTATTACTGACTAGCTCTTACATTTAAATTAACACATAATTCTTATCTATGTTTAGCCATGTGGCTTGATACCTTTTCTCAGTTCTGCCTTGTCATCTTGCTTCCTCTATGTCTGGCTCCTTTCTTCTTCCCAGAATTCTCCTAGGCTGCTTGCTCCACCTATACTTCCTGCCTGGCTACTGGCCCATCAGCATTTTATTAAACCAGTGTTCAAGAGCGTTATCCCACAGCAGTGGGCTTTGAGGTTTCAAAAGACACCATAATGAGTCTTCCCTCTCAGCTCTTGCCTCGGCACCATGCCTGCCTGCCTGCTTGCTATCATACTCTCTGCCATGATGGTCATGGACTCTAACCTTCTTGGACCATGAGCCCTAGTTAAATGCTTTCTTATAGAAGCTTCCTTGATGATGGTGTTTTGTCACAGCAATAGAACAGTAACTAAGATTGAGAGGTTTGATTTCCTAACGAAGGAGAAGGAGTTTATACAGCTCCCCTGGAATGAAGGGTGGGCTCAGAGGCCTCATCCTCTGGGGTCTTGGGGCTGCTGCTGCTGCTACTGCTGCTGCTGCTGCTGCTGGCATGGGTGGGTGGGTGGAGACAAGGCAGAGGATAAAAGGAAGAAGGGAAGAGGCTGCAAGCAGGGCTTCCTGGTTTTCAGTCAGACCCTGCACTGAATGCAGCAGNTCATACTCAGTGGAAGGCTGTACTTCCTGGATATGAATGCATGATTTTTTACCATCCTCTGGTGATCTTTGGACCCAACTGTAATGCTGTGTCCTCAGAAGTCCTCTTCCTGGTCCTACCCCAAGTCCCCATCTCTGCTTCTATCCTGCCACCCCAGGAGGTGAGGGGAAGACCTGCCTCTTTTGTGAAGCCTCCTGGAGTGACACCCCCTAGAGGTTCCCATTTGTCCCTCAACTGTTGCCTTCTCAGGGGTGACAGAAGAGCTCTCACCAACAGAAGCTCCAACCCTCCCACCATCACAGTCTTTCCAACTCTCCTCAGAGGAAAGCAAGGGGCCCACACATGGAGAGAGGCAGGCTATCAAACCAAGATGGAGCACATCATTTTATCCTTTCAGGGAAACCACAGTCCAACTCCAGAAAGACTAAAGGTTCTCAAAGCTGAAGCAGGTGGCTGACAGTACTTTAGCAAGAGAGCTCTGACAATATACTTCTCTTGAGAGATAAGAGAACCTGAGGGATATACTAAGATTCCCCCCATGGGAGCTCAAGAAACAAGCATTGCACACACTTCAGATACAAGGCCTCTGCTTTGGCCCTTTGCTGGAGAAAGCTGAACTCAGTATAGCGCTCAGAGCAGCCCGGAGTGGCCATGTTAGATTCAAGCATAAGGCAGTACTCTCAGAGTGCAGCTTCTTTAGATGCCAGCTGGCTTTGCAGTGATCAAGCGACCTCTCCCCATTTGACTTCAGTGCCACACAACTCCAAATCACTCTTCTACCAAGAGAGGCATAATGTGTGTGACCTTGACCACCCTGTCCTGGACCTCTCCCATCCACCAACTTCTTTACAGACCCCTTTCTCATCAGCATACTAAACCTTGGAGAAACTTGTTTGATTCCACTCCATCCCCACCCTTTGTAGATATTTCAAAAATGTTTTCTTTTCCTCCTCCAAAAACATTATAGGAAAGAAGGAACTCAGATAATGAGAAAAGCAGGATTAGGCAGGATAGGCATGTGACCATGCCTAGGGGTTAGGAAGAAAAATTAATCTTTGTCCCTGTCATTGCAGTCCCTGGAGAAATTGTCTCAGGCATCCAGAGGAAGGTGAGCGATGCGGAGGGGCTCACGTGGCTCAGTATCAACAACAACAACAACAACAACAACAAAATATTGTATCATAGACAGTCCCACCTATAATCAGAAGAAGAATTTCTAAATATTCAAGGATATGTTTCCAGAAGGGCTGGAGAGATGGTTCAACAGTTAAGTGTAAACATTGCTCTTGTAGAGGACCAGAGTTTGGTTCCAAGCACCCACCTGGCTCACAACCATCTACAACCCCAGTTCCAGTGGATCAGACGCCCTCTTCCGACCTGTGAGGGCACCAGACATGTACATGACGACCTACATACATGTAGGCAAAACACTTATACACATAAAATGAAACAGAACTAAAGAAATCTTCAAAAAATATTTTTTGAGGTGCTAGGGATCACAGGACCCAGGGCCTCACACTTGATGGACAAACAAGGACACTGATTTTGATCAGGAAAATGCTTCAGAGATTGATCTTGGCTTTTNCAGCCTACGATGCCTATGTCAACAAGGCAAAGCTTGATGCCAGACCCGAGAATAATGCACACAGAAAACTGCCCATAGGACTCAAGAGGAAGGGCCTGGAGAAGCAAGATTTTCAGTAGCTTGATAGGAGTCCTCAGGGTGTATATTGCACATGACTATCTTAGTTAGGGTTTCTATTGCTGTGAAGAGACGCCATGACCATGACAACTCTTATAAAGGAAAACATTTAATTGGGGCTGGCTTACAGTTCAGAGGTTTAGTCCATTATCATCATGGAGGGAAATCATGGTAGTGTGCAGGCAGACTTCTCCATGATGTTGGAGAAGGACCTGAGAGTTCTACATCTGGATCCACAGGCAGCAGGAAGAGAGAGTGACACTGTGCCTGATTTGAGCATCTGAAACCTCAAAGCCCTCTCCCCAGTGACACACTTCCTTCAACAAGGCCACATCTACTCCAACAAGGCCACCCTTCCTAATTGTACCACTTCCTATGAGCTTATGGGGTCTGTTTTCTTTCAGATCACCATAAATTGATATTTCTTTCAAATATCAATTTATTTGTTTGCTTCTTTTTGAGACAGGGTCTCATGCATTCCAGGCTAGCCTGGAACTCACTGTGTAGCTGAGGATGACTCTGAACATGTGGTCTTTCTGCCTCTACCTCCAGAGAGCTGGGATTACAGGTGTGTGCCACCACAGCTGGCCATTATTATCATGCTGTCTTGTGCTCCTTTATTGTGTGTTCTAATAACACAGGATTCCATTTCTAGGTTTGCTTTTTGAGACCCGGAGGATGTTTAACTTTCGCTGTGTAGGGTCTGGGTTAGGTTTTTGATATTTANTATGCTCATTTTCTCTTTCTAAATGNAAAGTCTTCATAGAAGACATCTTCTCTCTTTGAGANAGGGTCTCATTATGTAGCCCCAACTGACCAAGAANTCACTACGTACCCCACATGCCCTTGCACTTTCCTAGATCCCCTACTTCTGCCTCCTGAGTGCTAGAGTTAAAGGTGTGTGCTACCATGCCTGGCTCTGTCTTTCTTAAATGGAGTCCTTAGTGCCAACTTTTCAGGAACATAGCTGGGCCCTTACTGCCACGTTGCTCTGGGAACACCCGTGTCTTAATCCCGCTTCAGCCCTGCAAACACACAGCAGCTCCCTCAGCAGGTCTTTATCCNATCTTCCTCATTCCATAGCTCCCTCCCCACCCCTTTACTCTTACTCTTTTTTTTTTTTTAAGATTTATTTATTATGTATACAGAAGAGGGCACCAGATCTCATTACAGATGGTTGTGAGCCACCATGTGGTNGCTGGGAATTGAACTCAGGACCTCTGGAAGAACAGTCAGTGCTCTTAAACTCTGAGCCACCTCTCCAGCCCTACTCTTACTCTTGTTACTGCTAGACAGTTACAATAGACTTTTTAATATCAAACTGAACTCTGATGGTACAGATCTGAGCTAATTGATACCACACGGGCAAGATGTGTGGAAGCAAGCATCTTCATGGACGCTGTAGGTCTGAAGGANGCAGCCCCTCCCAAGGATAATGTGTAGTGTCAATTAAGGTTGCAAGGATGCTATGCTATGCTTTGACTCAATGTTCTGCTTGCAGCAGTGGGTCTTATAATCTTGCATATGCAAATGTGTATGTGTAAAGATATCCACTGGGGAATTGTTTATAAAGATAAGATACTAGTTAGAGCCAAAGACATTGATAAGTATCACCCAATTACATGGGGGAGTCTTACTACTTTTGCCTTCATCCCTTAAATGTTGACTAGTAATGAGCCTATTCTTTTTCCAGGAATGGAGCCCATATTGGTGAAGTTCAGTCCATCGTTTTCCTCTGGTCATAGAAACTCTTTCATATAATGAAGTCTTGTCTTATCAGAAAGAATCAAAATGAACAGGAGGCTAGGAACAGCTCCGACCATGAACAGAGCTTAAAGCGTCCAGGAACCTGAGTCAGGAAGCTAAGCCAGGGAGAAGTGTTGTTGTTGTTGTTTACTCTTTGGGGNGCCCACCACCCAGCTCCCAAATAAATCATACATGGAGGCTTAGTCTTACTTATGGATGCCTGGCCTTAGCTTGGCTTAGTTTCTAGCTAGCTTTTCTTAACTTTAAATTATCCCGTCTACTTTTTGCCTCTCACAGAGAGCCACCTGCCTCTGCCTCCCGAGTGCTGGGGTTAAAGCATGTGCCACCATGGCCTGGCTTAATTCAGTTTCTAAATAAGTAAAAAACAAACAGAACCTTGAGATTTGATCTCAGCTCGTCCTCAAGAAACTGCTTCAGCATGGAGAAACTTTCTGCATCATTCATTGTGGCATTCAATGGTGCTTTTTGGCTTTAGGCTATTTCCCTTTGTGTCCCTGGCCACTCTCTTCCCATATGTGGTGCCTTCAAGCAGTGTTGGTGTGTTATTGTGTCCTCTCTGCCTTNTGCACACATTCTCTGCTCTGTGCCAAACCCTCACTCTGGGAACTTCCCATTGTCCTCCAGGGNCCTACTTTCTTGGTACACCCATAGCCCTTTGCTTCTGTCTCTTTCTTGCTATTTGCCACATTTGACTGTCCTTTTTTTGCTGTGGTTCATAATTACAATTCTAAATAAATTCTGTGAGCGGCACTTTGAGGGACCAGACTCTACAGTCAATGCTTGTCACTTGATGGGAACAGGAGCCTCATAGGTGTCCCATGAGTGAGTGGAGGCAGGCTCAGATTTCAGCTTTTCACTGAATCTCTTTTTCCTTACAGCTGCAAATCCCTGTCTATTCTTTGCCTCTCTGCCCAGTAACAATTAGCCATGTTATAGCACATCTCCGGTTTCCAGCCCAGCCCAGATTGCATTTCCTTGCTGCCAGCAGCTGAAAGGGGCCATCTTTTATTCCCTTAAGATGCATCTGAGATTAGCAGTGGGTCTAATGACCCCTTCCTTAGCTCTTTGTCTGCCCTGACACAGCCTATCAGAAGAGTCCATCCAGCTAAAAACTGAAAAGTCAGAGGAAGCAGGAGGCAAGCGTGTGTGAGAACATCGTCACCTGGGCATCAATCTGTGCCACCTGGGCATCTATCTGTGTCACCTGGGCATCTATCTGTGCCACCTGGGCATCTATCTGTGCCACCTGGCCTCCGCCCCTTGGGTAAACCTTTCAGCCTGGAGAACTGGGCAGGAGCTGATCCCATGGAGCCATCATTCTTGGAAAATCATCATCAATTGTGAAAAAAATCTGTTTTACGGAAGCAGCCTTTCAAGAAAAGAGATGCAGGGAGGCCATAGCTTANACACCATTCTCAGAGAAGTTAGTCAAACTCTCCCAGGAAGACTCTGACTGTTGCTAGGCCAGCCACTGCTGAGGNCATAGTTAGAGTTCTAGAAAGACCCAGGCGGCTGTTGACTGGCTAATGATGGATAAGCGAATGATGACCCATCAAATCCCAGGCTGGTTTTCACCTTCAAAAACAATGACAGGTTGTGGCTGCAAGCACTGCTGGGCTCTGTAAAGATATTACTATGTCATGGCATCGGATGGGTCAACAGACTTAGACATCCTGCTGGCTCAAAGGGTGTCTATATGACTCAGAAAGAAAGCACCCCGCTGAGCTGATACACTAGGGCACAGGCTTGTGAAGTAGAGGCACTCTGTCTAAAGAGTGCACGTTACCCTGGATGAACCTGGCCCCACTTGTCACACCTGTATTTCAGCCCACTTACTTTCTGGAGGGGACCATTATGCAGTGCTTAAGGGTCCTTTGGCTTTTCCCNAAGGTCCTTGCTGGGTTTGGGGGATGCTGTCATTGCTTCTCCTTACACCACTGTTTGATTGCCTCTTCAAAACGAACAACTTCCAACATTAAAAATCTAGGAATTTCGAAACAGAGAGGTATGGCTGGAGTGCGTCCCAGTCCCTTCCCTAAGTGTGTGATTGATGTCGGGCTTAGGACAGGAGAAAGTGGGCCCCAAACAATTTAGAAGGGCCCCAAGTCAGCTTTGGAGAAGGGAAAGGCTCTGGGGAGGAGGTGCTGTCTGAGATGATGCTAGGAAGAGGTACAGGGGGTGTTAGGGTGCCACACATTTTGGAGAGCTGTAAATAGTTTGCTGTGGGTGGGGAGAGAAATAAGGCATGGGGGCACCTTGGTTTATCCCACTAGGGACCACCTTTTCCAAGAAAAGNNATTGGGGTATTAGAGATAAAGGGATTGCTTCCCTCCCCTGGCAGCTTGCAAGGTACTTTCTGGTGCTGTGGAAACTNGACCCCTGGGAGTTAGAGAAGATCTAGCTGAATTATCTCAGTCNTGNGTCTTAAGTNTTTGCCTTTAACCTCTGAGAGGCAGCCAATGGCAGCAGCGATTGCCTACATTGTTTTGGGAGTCACTTGGACTGCCCTGGCCAACAATGGAGTTTTCTCATGCCTGGTGTGTGGGTTTTTGTTAGGTAGTCTATGGCTCCAGTGGGAAGCATTGCCAGTCTAGGTGGCATAACTTTATAGACATACACATATTCACACTTATATATATCACATATGATTTTAGGTAAATATAAAGTAATATGACCCCTTGAGGCTGTATCAAACAANTGTAGTATTATTTGTCCCTCTGGTATTGCAANCAATAGTCTTATCTCTCTGTGACACCGATGAACTCTGACCAGCATGGCAAGATATTCCTACAGGTACAACAGTGGCACTCATATCTTGGTAGTAACCAACANCCATCTAGTTGGATTTAAGGCCNACTTAATGGGAAGAAAATCATGCCTGGTACTAGAAACCAAGCTAACTAGCTGGGCTATGAAGTCATGGGAAGAGAATCTACTGCTGCTCCTTTACTAGACCAGCATAATTCTTAGTGGCATTATAAAACTCATCCTTACACTCACTGGATTAGTTTCTTTTCTGTTGCTGTGGTAAAATAATATAAGCCAGGCATATTATAAAAGGAAGGGTTTAATTAGGCTTTCAGTTCCAGGGGGTCAGAGTCCATGAAAGTGAACCANAGGCATGATGGCAGGAACAGCTGGGAGCTCACATCTGAAAGCCACAAGCAGGAAGCTGAGAGGCACACTGAGAATGGCATGAATCTTCTGAAACCTCCAAGCCCACTCCCAGTGACACAACAGGCCACATCTCCTAATCCTTCCCGACCAGGTGCAGTAACCGTGGATCAAGTATCCAAATGTATGAGCTTTTGGGGGCCATTTGCATTCAGGCCATGACACCCACAGAAAAATATAGCTCTTACACCACCTCCATCAAAGAAACTTCTCTTTATAGCAAATGGAGACCTTTAGGAAAAACCACAGTTAGACACAACGTGGAGATCAGCAGATCATAGAGAGTCCAGCACCCACTGATATATCTTCAGTACAACTCCTGCACCTAAGGGTCTGGGAAGAGAAGTCTGAAAGATTGTAAGAGCCAGAGGACCAGGAAGTCTACTGTAAAATTGTGTCTCCTAGAAACGGCCACCTAAACAAGATATGAACAACTACAATATCAACAGACATGCTAANACGGAGTGGGAAGAATCTCACAGGGCCCACCCTTAGACAAAGAACTTCAGGCAACTAATAATGACTGCTGAGGAAGGGAGAATTCTACCCTCTCCCAGGAGTGAGCCCTCTGGTTGGTTATCCAATACCAAGTGGTCAGCCTTAAAATCATATACACACAAACAACAAAAACAGACAGAGCAGGTTGTATTTATATAGTTGTACAATCATCTATCTTCTATGGGTCTGTCTGTTTTAGTCAATGTTCTATTGCTGTGAAGACATGACCATGACCACAACAACTCTTATAAAGGAAAGCATTTAATTGAGCTTGTTTACAGTTTCAGAGATTTACTCCATTAGCAACATGGTGGGAAGCATGGCGGCACACAGGCAGACCTGAGAAGGAGCTGAAAGTTCTACATCAGGATCCACAGGCAGCAAGAAGAAAGAGAATCATTGGACCTGGCTTGAGCTTCTGAAACCTCAAAACCCACCCCTAGTGACATACTTCTGCCAACAAGGCCACACCTACTCCAGCAAGGCCACACCTCCTAATTCCTCTCAAGTAGTGCCACTTCCTAATGACCACACATTTAAATATATGAGCCTATGGGGGCCATTCCTATGCAAACCACCACACTATCTGTCTATCATCTATCTATCTATCATCTATCTATCTATC
>LZPO01066291.1:189392-208369 GCA_001675575.1 Neotoma lepida
TCTGTCTGTCTGTCTGTCTGTCTGTCTATCTATCTACCTATCTACCTACCTATTTATCTGTAACAATAACCAAAGAAAGAGGCCATCAATTTGAGAGGAAGAGGGAGATGGGCATAGGGGGATTGGAGGAGGTAGAGGGAGGGTGGAAAATGATGTAATTATATTTTATTAAAAAAAATTTTAAGAGAGCTAAATGAATCTTTGGTGTCCTTTCCAACCATATGGGTGAGAGAGGGTGGAGGGTATGTTCTCTAGAGTGAGGACGAAGGACAAGTGTTAAACTTGTGGCCTTTTTTGCCAAAGGCACTGAGACATTAGAGCATTTCTTACCAATGAGATTCTGTCTACAAAGGGGATTTGTTGATGCAACATTCTCTATTGCGATTTGATTTTATCGTAAGAATGTGGGAACTATGAATTCTATCTTTGAGAAAGCTGAAATATTTGTTTAGGGTTTAGTGCATCTTGCTTTCAGAGAAGCTTCAAATAATATTCGCAGAGATTGTTCAATAACAACAATCTCAGTGAGGACAATAAAATTCATCAAATAATAATCCTTTTGAAAGCAAAAGAACCCCAAGACATCATGAGGATGCTTAGGGCTGTGGATTTTACAGGGACAGCCCACTCAAGGCCATCAGTGAGGAGCACTACCCATCTTATCTTCTTGTGGGAAGCAATGCATCCAGAAGTGAAAAACCAAAGACTTGCCCTAAGTGAGCCACTAAAATCTCTCCTCTCCTATGGAGCTCCATTCAGAAGAAGATTCCAGAACAGTAAAAGCAGTTCAGAGTGTGGGTTGTTTAGCAAGTTTCACTTCTGTGTGTGGTTTGGCTTTGCTCTGAACATGCAGTGACTTGGTTCGCATCTGGGAGTTCACTGGTCTGGAAGCAGTTAGTTTGCATATTGCTCTTGTTACTCTTGGAGCTGCTCTAGCGATGCGGGAATGGTGGAATTTGTCCAGAGCGAAGTGCTTCCTGCAGATAAACGTCCTTTTGCTCCTAGAAGGCTTAAGAATTGCCTTACTTTACATAAGGAAAAGGAAGGACATCTAGTCATTTCTTTGTCTGTTTATTGAGCACCTTTTATGTGCCAGTGACTGGACTGAGACTAGATAGGGGAATAAAAAGGAGCCATTGGAGTTGTGGAGATGACCCCATTGGTAAAATGCTTGCCACAACAACATAAAATCAGGGCACAGCATGTGCCTGTAATCCCAGCACTGGGAAGGAGAAGATGGGCTCATTGGCTAGTTGTCTAATTCATTTATGAGCATCAGGTAAATTGACATCCAGTGTCAATCTGTGGTTTCCACACTCATGTGCATGTATATGAACAAGCACTGTACGTACACATGCACACAAACACACGAATGCACATATGTACAATGCACACACACACACACACACACACACATATATATATAGAGAGAGAGAGAGAAAGAGAGAGGAATCTTTACTCACACACACAGAGCTTTACTTAATAACGTTCATAATCAGGTCTTAGTTGATATAGTATATCGTCACATGCCAGTAAGTCAGCTGCAGTTTGGTTTATTGTGCCTAATCGTGTGTACACAGAACTACAAAGGCCCAGGCAGGAAGACACTCAGGTTTTATCTGGATGAGAGTAAAAAATGCACGGAAGATTTCACCCAAGAAACACCTTTAAACCATGCAGCAGAAGCAGAAGAAGGTGGAAGAGTGAAGAATGGCATTTTGGGCATGAAAGCAGGTGGCTTGCCTGGAGAAATGTGGTCCAGTGTGTGAAGCAGGTCGGGGGGAGGAAATTGACAGATTGGTACAGCAAAAAACCAGGAAGAGACTGGAATGGACTTCACAGGGGGTGTGGCCTTCACAGGGGGTGTGGCCTTCCTGGGGAGGTTCAGCTGGAGGGTGACAAGCTCCAATCTGTCCTTTAAAGGAGTTCCATTAGCTGTGAAGACTGGCTTGGTGTGGGGGAGGACCGGGGTTGGGGGGTAGGGAGGACTACTTAGTGACCCAGAGGCTGTGAGCTGCAAAACTTCCATGGTCTGGACCAACTTTCCTCATTTCCAAAAATAGCCAGTCAGTCCCTTGGCCACTGGGCGAGGGTGGAATTGTCTTAGAGCAGAGGAGCCTTCTGTTGCTTAATNGAGGAACCCAAGGGTGTGTGTACACCCAGGCTTCAAAGACAAATCCTCACTTGCCTGTTCATGTTCCAGTCCTCTGTTGGCCCACACCTCAGAGCTAGGAAGAATCCTAGTGACTAAGTAGGGACAGCTCATCTGGTCTCAAAGCCCAGCTCCCTAGGGCAGTAGTTGGTTGGCTGTTGGTTTCAGGGCTCAGCCCTTGCCTGGCGCCTGTGTCTTCAGGGCTGGCCAGGAGGCAGGCTTCTAAGCCTGGTGTAATGCTGGCTTCCAGAATGGCTGCAGGGTGGCGGGAACTGTGGTGCAAGTCGAGGTTTCCTCTGGCTGCCTGCCACTGTTCCCAGTGCACACCGACACCCCGCCCTACAGCAGGATGCCCTGCCCTGCAGAGCGGTTGGAAGTGATAAATACGTTTGTTTTTGCATTCGAACCTTTCCTGGCATAGGAGGCAAAGCATCTGCAGCTGCCTGGCCTTGCCATGAGGCCAGCTCCAGCTTTCACTCAGTCCGGGGCCCTGGGTAATGATTACACTGGTTTGCTGGATCCCAAGCCTCCAAGGACAAGGGTGTACTGAGATGAAGGGCTCCCCAGCGGCTTATCAACATCAAACGTTCCTTAATCACACCATCCCAGGTAATCAAAGCTCCATTTCAACCCTCAGGTCTCATTCTGGCATTGTGCCCTGTGTATGCCATCCAAGAGTGGGAGGAGGTCAGGTATTCCTAAAGCCCGTAGGAAGCTGAACACTTCCCGAGGGGAAGCACGCTTGCTTTCCTCTCCCCTGCTTAGCAAAGAGGGGAGATAGAGGCATTAGCCACCACAGAGGCTTCTGAGAACTCCAGCCCTCAGGTGCACCCCTATTAGGACTGTCTTGGGCCGGGGCAGGTGATACCAGGGCCAGGGAACCACTGGCTGCTTTGTAGGGCAGTTGGCTCCAGACTTGCCAATGTCATTGCACAATCTAACTATGGGCAGATATTTGCCANCCACCTCTGTGTGTCAAGTGTGGTGCTTGCTGTATGATCAGGAGACTTGTTTTAAGTTAGGCTGCGCTGTATGTAATAACCAAGGAGCTCGTCTGGTTGCTACATGCTTGCTAATTTCTGAGGATCCAAAACCTAAGGATTAAAAATCGCCTCACTCTTCATTGTCTTAATCTGGGAAATACATTATGTTCTGATGAACAAGAGAACAAGAGCCCCCCTTCTTTGTTCTGTTCAAGTGGAAGTTAAAGAGAGTTGGGGGGCTGAGGTTTTGCTGCAGCACAATACTGCAGTTCAGTGTCCAGTTTGCAGGANGGACAAGATGGCTCAGCAGGTTAAGGCCTGCTAGCCTAACAACCTGAGACAACTGGACAACCCCCATAGCCNGGGTGTTGTATTTTGAATATAATTGGTCCCCATAATTTCATAGAAAGTGGCACTATTAGGAGGTGTGGCCTTGTTGAAGTAGGTGTGGTCTTCTTGTTGGAGGAAGTGTGTCGCTGTGGGGAGATCTCTTGCTCAAGGTTTGCTCAGTGTGAGACAGATCATTTCCTGTTGCTTACAAGATGCAGAACTCTCAGCTACTTCTCCAGCACCACATCTACCTGCACACTGCCATGGCCCACCATAATGATAATGGACTGAACCTCTGAACTATAAGCAAGTAATCCCAATGAACTATTTAACCTTATAAGAGTTGCTGTGGTCATGGTGTCTCTTCATATCAATAGAAACCCTAATTAAAACACAGTGTAAGAACGGAAGGGAAAACTCACTTCACACTCAGTCATTACCTGAGCTCCACATGTGTGCCATGGTATATATGCTCACACTCACACACAGACATCATATGCACACCCACATTCACACAATAATAATAAAGTTTAAAATGTTTTATTTTGGGGGAAGCAAGGTCTGACTTCATGACCTAAAACACAAGCATGACCTAGTTCATAAGTCAAATGGGAGGACTGATGCCTGATACTGTCAATTTGTCTGGACTCAGAAGCTCCCGGGAGATTTGTAAAGCACACTTCCGAGAGTGTTTGTGCCGGTGTTTGCACAGAGGATTAACTGAGGGAGACCTGCTCTGACTGTGGATGGAACCGTCCAGTAGTCCTAAGGCCCCAGGTAAAAGAAGAGAAGCCAGCTAGTGAAGACATTTTCTCTCTCTCTTCCTCCTGACCACCACACAAGAGCTGCTGTGCTCCACCACATCCTCCTCATTATAATTCATCGAAATCTCCAAACTATGATCCCATATGAAAATGTCCCCCCTTAAGTTGTTTTTCACAGGCTTTAGTCCCAACAGCCCAACATATTCAGGTGAATGTGTTGAACAAATATGCAGCACTGTAAAATGTTCTGGGGTTGGCATGTGCGAGAAACTACAGATAATGGTGCACAAAGCATGGAAACAGAGGCATGTGCAAAGCTACTCAACTCGGGAGTATCTAACTTCTTGAGGGAGTCAGGGAAGGCTTCACAGAAGAGGTACTCCTTAGTTGGACTTTGAAGAATAGTTAGGAGTTCTCCACGGAGAAAAAAGATGGAGACAGACATTCTGGACAGTGCCCATAGCTTGTACAAAGACGTAAGATCGTAAACCAATCTGAGAACCATATGAGTTGTTTGTATATAATGTTTTCCAAAAGGATACAAATCATGGCTCTGATAGAGTCATAAAGTAAGGGTTATCAAAGATGGTATTTAAATCACTGTCTGAGGTTGTCTGAATGAGAACGGCCCCTGGAGGCTCATATGTTGGTACCCAGTTGGTGGAATTGTTTGGAAGGATTAGGTGTGGCCTTGTTGGAGGAGGTGTGTCACTGGGGATGGGCTTGGAGATTTCAAAAGACTCATGTCATTCTTAGTGTGACCCTTAGCCCCCTGCTTGTGGTTTTCTGGTATGAGTGCTCAGCTGTTCCTTCCACCATGCCTTGGCTCAGCTATCATGGACTCGAACTCTGAACATCTAAGCCCAATTTTTAAGTTGCTTTGGTCATAGAGTTTTATCACAGCAATAGAAAAGTAACTAACACACGAATCAATGACGAAACAAGTAAGGTGTTATGAATTTAAGAACATCAATATATAGATAGGTGAGCTGCAAAGGGGTCTGCAGCTCAGTGGCAAAGGGTCTCCAACATGCTGATGACCCTGGATTCGATTCCTCCTAATCTATACACATTAAAAAAAAATCTCTGAAAACAATATGCCAATAGGTATAAAAGTGGCCAGTATCCTCGGGGCAATAGTTTATTATGCCTCCAGCCATCCAAATCACTTGTGTCGTGTTCACTAGTCTACAACTTGTCCATAAACCAACCAGACCTTGGCTGTTCTTCAGCTGTCCGCCCCCTCATCCTACCCATACAGGATCATACGCATGAACACACCCCACTCAGTCTTCTCCCTTCTCAGCCTTGTGCTGGAGGAGGGTTAACTTCCCCAGAATCCCCTTGCCCTCTTGCCTGTCTTACAGGTGGGTTTGATGCCCGGAGAATGACATGAGAAAGAGGCTCGGGTGGCTGTTTTCCAGCCATGCCCTGCTGTGTACCACTGACAACTGCCATTGCTGGAATCCACAGCGAGCCCTCTGCAGCCTGCCTCATCACAGGGAGAGGTGTGCTGCAGGTTCAGCTGTGTCTCACCAAAATTCCTATGCCGAAGTTCTAATTGAGGGTGACTTTGTTTGGCAAGGGGGTCTTTGCAGATGTAATTTGTTAAGATGACACTGTACTCCAGTCTGTCTGACAGCTGTCACAGAGGAAGACAGGGCACAGGCAGGCATGCAGAGAGAATGCTGGGAGTATGCTGTCACAAACCAAGTAGCTCTCCCAGCTAAGAGGGTCTACCCCAGCATCTTCAGCCTAGCCTGGCCCTGATGATGCCTTGACTTTACACTGTGAACTCCAGAACTGTATGCNAGTGTGTGTGCGTGTGTGCGCATGATGTGCATGCATGGACATGTGTGTGTGTGCCATAGCATGTGTGTGGAGGTCAGAGCACAACTTTAGGTGTCGATCCTTTGACCTTAAATGAGACTGGGTCTCTGATGTTCGNTAGTGCATGTGCTAAGCTATCTGGCCCTTGAACTTCNGGACATTCTCTGTCTCTGCCTCCCGTCTCACTGCAGAAGCATTGCCATCACGAGCGTGCGTGGCTTTGTATGTGTTCTTGGGATTTGAACCCAGATCCTCACTCTTGCTCAGCAAGAGTAAAGACCCACAGAGCCATCTATCTGTCCAGCCGTAGCTTGTAAGGAACATGCTTACAGAGGGCATTGTACCAGAGAAAAAGATGGGGCAGGAAGTGTGTACAACTTAGTTGGTGTTTTACATGCTGGCCAAGCTCTTAAATGTCAACAGTTGAGACACCCAGTGGTCTGGGTGACTTCCTGGGCACACTACACCCTCAGGCTTCCATCTGTACCCTGGGCTTTCATCNCTGTGGGATCTTTACAACTTACCAGAGGAACAGAATTAGACCTCACTAGATACTCTTGCCTGTGGTGAGTCTTATCAGAAGGACCTGTGTACCGAGCAGTGTCACATCCCAACAGCCCTTGCAAGTTGGAAACACAAATATCTCTTTATCCCAACAGCCCTTTCCACTCTCCTTCATGCCAGTGTCTGAACAAAGGTCAGCCTGTGTTCTTTGGCTGGGTTTCCAGATTTCTCCTCGGAACAGCACAATGAAAAGGCCTCTTCTTAGCCTGGGTCTTATTTATTTTCTCCACTCAAGACAAGACACATCGGTGGTTATGATCCAGAGAATAAAGTGACNCTTGAACAAGATTGTGCTAATGGTAGCTGTCCATTCTGTTAATTTCTCCGGGTTGAAAGGCCAGCAGCTGTTCTTGTAAATGTGAAGGGTACTTACGGCTGTAAAAGCCTGTTCAAGGCAGGCCTAAGAATGAGGGTGTATGCTTGTAACTCCACACCTTCAGAGGCTGAGGCAGGATTATGAGCTCAAGACCAACCCCGGGGTGCACAGGGAAGTCTATAATATATAAAATCTTGTATTAAAAAATAAAACAAGGGCTGGAGAGGTGGTCCAGTGGTTAAAAGCACTTGTTTCTCTGCCATAGGATCCAGGTTCAGTGCCCAGCACACATGTGTGGTTCACAATCATCTGTAAAACCTTCGACACCAGGCATGCACATGGTGTACAGACATGTGCAGGCAAAACACCCAAATGCACAAAATAAAAATAACTAAAGCAAAACAAAATAAGACAAAAAAGTTGGCACAATGGCTGAGTGGGAAAAGACGCTTGCCACCAAGCCTGATGACCTGAGTTCAATCCCTGGGACCCACATGATGGGATGAGAGAGCTGACTTCTACACATTGTCCTCTGACCTCCCTACGTGTATCATGGCACAAGTACACACACACACACACACACACACACACACACACAAAATACATAAATAAATAGGTAAATTTTTTTTAAAGTCTTTAATGTTTTCCATTCCAGCACTTTCTCCCTACAGAATATTGTGCCAAAGAGCTGGATCTGTGGTGGTTTGAGAATCCTCACAGCAGCTTATTAAGGTCTACAGTACTACATTTCCTTCACACTGTGACTTGTGACTGCTAGAGAAAACAAACAGATCAATACTTTTTATCTTAATATTTTTAATTTTTGTCTACAGCCGGCGATTTTGCCTTTCCATTTGGGGACCATTTTACAATTGTCTTTGGAAAGTCAGAGGTAACAATTAAGTTGACATTGTTTGAAGGTGGAATCACTGAAATGTAGAGAATGCGAAAGGGTCCAGTCCTCCCCTAGCCAAACCTTCTGCCTTCTGGAGGCCCCTGTGGTTCCTGGAGCAAGTGTCCTGTGCCCTTGGTGTAGGGAGTAGAGACCACACCAGGCTCTCCACATATTTGTCTTTGTTTAGCTTTCTGTGGCAGCTGTAGCAATGAGTGAGTGAGAGGCCAGACTCTGAAGCCGGGATCCGGCAGCACTGGTCCTTCTGGAGGCTGATAAGAAAACCACTGTAAGCCAGCTCCAGCTTCGGGTGGGTGCCAGCAATTCTCCATGCCCCATGCTTGCAGCCCAAGCACTCTAGTCAGCATATCTGCCCACCCATGGCTCTATCCTCTGTGTTTCTGTCCAAACTTACCTCTTTTGTTTGAGACAAGGTCTCATGTATCTCAGGCTGGCCTTGAGCTGTGGCTCCATATAGCCCAGGATGACCTTAAGCTTCTGATTGTCCCTTCTCCATTTCCTGAGTGCTAGGATTACAGGTGTATACCACCATGCACCCAGGGCTTTGTGCGAGTTAAGTAAGCACTCTACCCCAGTCCTATAGTTCCCTGGTCCCCAAAGTTCCCTCTTCTTATAGAGACATCAGTCATAAGATTGGGAGTCACCCTAAGCTAGAGTGACCTCATCTTAACTTCAGTGTGTGTGTGAATATATGTTTGTGTGCTGCATCAAACCCAGGACCTTGTGCAGATAAAATTCACGCTCTACCACTGAGCTACACCTCAGCCCAGGGGCAGTACAGTGCCTAACCAGCTGCAATAACTCCACATAATCACCCTCTACTCTCTGTATGTCCAGGTAGCTTCACAGGTGAGAGGATGGGCCATACAGATGCCTGATGGGAAAAAAAATGACACTTTCATCTGGTGTAGATGAAAAATGAATGTTTATGTTCAGTTGTGTTTGCGCTGTCATACAGCCCCAAGGTTTCTTAGATAAACACTCAGAACGATACCGTCTATTTGAACAAGGCCTCTCGTTTTCAAAGAGTTTTCCCTGGATACTCATAAAACCCTGGAGGAACTGGTGGGTTGGGTACCAATGACCCTGTTTTGTAGANAAAGAAACCAAGGCAAAGGTTAAGAGATTGGAGTTAGACCAAACAGTGCCCAGAGGCCATTGGCTGCCCACTCACTGTGCTCTATTACCTTAGCAACAGGACCCCTGTATTTGTCAAATAGCAATATAGCTGGGCAAAAAAAGAATATTCCAGATTCCTTTCCAAACGGGGCTGGCTAGTTAGTGACAGGTCAGCTGTGGGTAAGGAGGGGGGCTTNCAGGACAGCCCTCTAAAGGGAACCTATTTTTTTCTGGCCGAGTCTTTTCACCAACTAACCCACAACTGTGCCTAGGGTGAGTGAGTGAGTGTATATTTGTGTGCATTTGCCTGTGCATCTGTGTGCACACATATGTGTATATATGCTGGTTTTCATCNGAAGCCTAGGACCTGGTGACTGCATTTGAAGGATGCTGGTGAGAAATTCACGCTCTAAAGTGNCTGGAGATAGACACTTGAGTCTCCATTAGACTCATTAGTTAGCACAAAGAAAGGTTAGAAGGGTACCAGCAAGAAATGACTTGGGCAAAATGTAGCCTGGCTACAAACATTGTGACGGTGCCTCTGCCCTTGAACTGATGCTGTATTAGAGTAGGCCTGCCAGTTTAACCCCTTCAGAGAGGTGTGAGCTCCAAGGGCTCTGTGACCTTCCATGCCCTGACTGGTGCCACCCATGCATGTTGAGCTGATTATGCTGCTGGGTGTCATGGCTCCTTTAGGAAACTCTGCATGCCATGNCAGGTGTGTGAGCTGCGACCTCTGTGAACTCACATGCTCAGACAGCATGATGTGTTTTTGTGCCTGCTTATTTCCAGGGTTGTATATGTGACAGACTTCGGAAGGAGACCTGACATTGTGTTCACACCCTGACAGTGAGNTTGTTGGGGAAAGTGATGGTTTCTGTGTCAGTTGTTAGAAATCACCATTATCTATCAAAAATCCTGGACAAGNGTGAATGGCCAAATTGAATTGTGTTGATGGTCAGTGTAATGAGTCTTTTTCTATCCTGCCAGCCAGCTCCCAAATAATGACACAGAGACTTTTTATTAATTATAAAAGCCTGGATTTAGCTTAGTCTTGTCCCANTAGTTCTTATGACTTAAGTTAACCTGCTTTTATTAATCTACATTTTACCATGTGGCTTTTTACCTGTCTTTCATTCTATGTGTCCAACTCCCTCCATGTTGCATTGGCATCCCCTCTNTGCCTCAATTATGTCCTCCTCCTTCCTCTCTCTGCCCAAAGGTCCCACCTATATCTCCTGCCTAGCTATTGACTGTTCAGTTCTCTATTAAACCAATCACTGCAATATATCTTCACACAGTGTACAAATATCCCACAACATGTCAACATCTCAGCTGCCATATTTGATAGAATAGAGAAAGATAATGNATCAAACAATGGCAATCAGGCCCTTTCTCATGCCAGTTTGGCATTAACACTGAAAAATAATAGACTCGGGTTCTACTTATTGCTAAAATGAAGGTCATGTTGACCCAGAAATGATGAGGAAGCTATGTGGATGGTCAGGGAAGTAGATCTGCTGAGAGAAGGAGTAGACACGNAGACAAGCAGCATAGAGATTGTGAGGCTCCTNGGGATGAGGCTAAGAGGGAGCGAGAGCCAGACAACAAGAAGCTGCCTTAAGTCCTGCTAGCTATTTGGTTACATGCTTCAGTTCCTCAGGACTGTCTGACTAATCTTTCTGTCCCAGAGTTCCAGGGCATGCCCCTGTATCCGTACACTAAATGACTCNTTGTAGTTAAAATGGTTTCTGTTACTTCAACTGAAGGACTTAATGCAGTTCAACATTAAGCTGAAATGCATACTGACATCTCCTAAAATGGCTTGTGTGTCTGTAGGCTCCATTGATAGCTGTCCTTCCCAACCTCAGTACCATCCATCACAATCACAAACAGACGTGTGCCACACACAGCAGGGCACTCATTCCCAGCTNCACCACCATTCCTTCTGGGTCTCTTTTAGCACTCTTCTTTCTCAGACTCCATAGTAATTTTGAGGGACTTTTTCTCACACCAAACAAACCAATGATAGGAAGAACAACACGTAATTGTTTTCTTTAGTATAGGGCTTCACTGGAGCTCAGTCAGTACCAACACCGTGCCTTTGAATTTCCAGAACTATAAGAAAAAAACAAAACCCTTTTCCTATAGAATACCAGTTTTAGTTGTTTCCTTATAGCACAGAAACAGACTAATGCAAAAGGAGAGAACGTGGAAGGTTAGTTCATGATGAGGACACCAGATANTTATTGGGCGTCTGTCCTGGCTAAGCCGGTTGAGTACAGTGGAAAAAGAGCCAGGTCAAGTTTTGATTCTGACTCTTTTCTGAAGCCCTTGGGTGTTAACTTTTCCTAGGAGACATGAACAAATATTGATTATTCACTCCAGATAGGGCACCAACAGTGGACCAAGAACTGATTCTACCTAGTCTAGTTTGTTGAACCGGTGAGTTTAGTTAGAGTATGGGTGAAGGGTTACTTACAGAAATATGGACAATGTATGAATAGCTACACCTCTGAAGAAAGGTCCCCCACTCCGGCAATGTTAACCCTTTCATGTCCTTTTGAGCCTTGTGAGCCTCACTCCAGTGAGGGAATGTTTATGAACCCAGTCTTAGGAGGGTCTCATGTGGGNAATCTCAGGTGCTCNGATTTCAAGATATCATTAGCTGTGCAATGCCTGGGATCCAGTTCCATAATATCAGTAAGTAATTTAATCTGTTTGAGCCTATCTAAGTCATCATCAGAATGAGGAAGCTGGACCACATAAACTTTCAGATCTCTTGTAGCTCCAATGCACNGGATTCTGTGACTGACAGAATGATGGGAACAATTTTAAAACCTCAGAGGGATCCAGGACTCTTGCTGGAAAGTCCTCGCTGCTGATGGCTGGATGGTCACTGCATCCAAGTGTATATCCTATAGGCAGAAAGGCAAGAATTTTCCCTGGAAGAACCAAGAGACAGACAGAGAAGACTACTTGAAGGTTCCACCCTGAAAAGCCCGCATCACTATTAGGTTGCAGCCAATTTGCCTCCCATGCTGACNAATCCACTAGCAATGCCTGAAAGCAATCCACAGTCAAGTTTGGGATCTTAGGATTCGATACGAACAGGCTGCTTTCAGGCATCAGCATCTGATTCTGGAAGGAAAGTTTCAACATGAAAGAGATTCGGGTCATTCAAGTGGGGAAAAGAGATTTAGTAGAAATGGGAATGATGCAGGCAGCAGAATAAAACTTTGGAAACACAGAGAGAGGACATATTTAATATTCTTAGAGAAACAAGAGATGTTCATTAATCAAAAGCAGGATGCTTTTGATTCGGGACCATCAAAGAGTAAGAAAAAAGAGCCTAGAGAAGTTAAAAACAGAAGAACTTTTAAATGAACAAAGTGGGACTACCTTCCAGGAAAATTAACAACAACAAAAAAGAGGGGTGGCCAATAGTGAAGAAGTCACACAAAAATGAAAGCATTGATCCAGAAGGGCTAACATTCACAGATTCCATAGACCATAAGGATTCCAGACACTAAAGAGAGGAAAAGGGAAGAAACGCTACCAGGAAACTTCCTGTGAGTTTGAAAAGATGCACACCAGTTTCCACCACTGGACATTTCAAAGCTGTGGACGCAAAGAAGACTCANAGTATCTCCGCAGAGAGACAAAAACAGATTCCNTTCCACTAGGAATGGGGATGAGATGGGAGGTCAAGCTGCAACTTTGGGCACCAGAAGACANAGGAAGGGAAATGATGGTGTGTTCTGTCTTCAGAGTCAGTTCATCTAACCAAAATGATTAATGTATCTTTATTGAGAGAATAGAAGGAAGCAAACAGGAAGAAGGGTCATAGTCTACTTCATAGTCTGACTTCATAGTCAGAAGTCAACAGTGATATCTGTTGTGGAATGTTATTTTAAGATGTGTTATATTTGTCTATGCTATGAAACATTTGTTTAATGATACAAAGATGTGTTGCATTCTTTTACGTTGCATTTGCTTAGCTCTGTGAAGCTGTGTTACTTTGCCTGTCTAAAACACCTGATTGGTCTAATAAAGAGCTGAATGGTTAATAGCAAGGCAGGAGAAAGGCTAGGTGGAGCTGGCAGGCAGAGAGGGTAAATAGAAGGAGAAAAAGAGAGATTGAAAAAAAGAAGGGGCCAGTCACCCAGCCACCCAGCCACCCAGCCAGCCGTGGAGTAAAAAGCCCNGAGGCAAAGGTAGACAGGACAATTTAAGTTAAGAAAAGCTGGCTAGAAATAAGCCAAGCTAAGGCTGGGCATTTGTAAGTAATAATAAGCCTCTGAGTNTAATTATTTAGCAGCTGGGTGGCAGGNCCCCAAAAGAACAAAGAGCAAAAAGCCAAAGAGTAAAAAANCAAACAACTACAGATATCCTTAAAGACTAGATCAAGAGCAGTACATGCACGTTATTATACACCTAAAGGAAGCAACAGAAAACAATCTNAAAAAATGGGTCAGGGGAGGGAGACAGAGCGTTGGTTGTAAAGCTTGGAATGCTGAACTTTCCAAATGAGCCATGTGACATAAGCTAAAGAAAATATCCTGTTCCCATTTCCATGTCCAGTGTGGTGATGTTGCTTTCTTGTAGGAGGCAGGCTCACCCCAGCTCGCTCGTTACCTCATCATTGGTAGGAGATCTGAGTTTCCCTTGTTCAGGATGCAGAGCCTTATGGAACAAGATGCTTACATAATAGGAGGAAAGAAGGAGTCTCCAGTGCAAAGTTGTGCCTGAAGTCTGGGCAGGCACGTGAAATACAGGACCATCTTTATTTCATGGAGACACTTATGCAAAGCTCTTTGCCCCTGTGGTATATTGTTTGGCAGGGTTTGTAGGATGAACAAACTCAGGTGGTGAGTAATGGTTGAATCTCACTGTTCCCCCTCCCTTGTGGCAACACCCATACCCTATAAGCTAGGAGCAACTCTATGGGCAGGTGTACTGGACAGTGGGTAAAGCCAAATTTGCCTCAGATGTCCTACTGATGAAATAGTTTTTCCTTGATATTAATATGAATTTAGCCCTCTAAAAGTCAATGGACCTCAATTATGACAAGTGAAAGTTTAAAGAGTTGGATACAATGGCAATAAATGCTTGCAGAAGTGGGCATGGCAAACCAGGTATGGTGGCACATGTCTGTGACCTTCACATTTGGGAAGTGGAGGCAGGAGGTTCCTTCCACTTTTTCTGTGATCTGATAAACACAGGTTTTTCTTTTTATTTTTTTCAGCTAAGAACTGAATCCTTTGGGCCAATTGATAAATGACTTTGTTGGAACTGGAGGAGATGGAAGATTTATATTTTCTGAATTGGTTTTATTTACAACACCCCTAATGTTATAAAAGAGAAAATGCCAGGAGTGTCTTGGATTAGATCCTGGCTCTGTTTAATCAAGTGCACACCAGCCTAGTCCAGTCTCTAGCCAGAGTGAATGGGTACAGAAGTTGGTGAAAGCCACATTTATCTGATTAGGAACACTCATTAACATTTGGAAAGCAAACCCATGCCTCCATTCTGTATCTCCTTGTCTGGTTGCAGGAAGCTTGCCCAGGCCATGATTTTCTCTTCAGAAGACTCCTCTCCTGGCTGTGCTTTCACACTGGCCAGTGAAATCCATCACTCTCATCTCGTGTATAATAGACTGTCTAGAAGATTCTGGGAGATGCTGGTGTTTCTGTATTGCTCACTACAAACAGAAGGCTCATTCTTTCAGCAGCTGCCCAGCTAGAGGGGTTTGGTAGAAATTTTCAACACATGCAGTGGAAGTTATGGACCACCCTTCTCTTCTGAGACTGCCCAGTCTTACCTTCTCAAGTCCATGACAACATGTGTCTGGCCAAAGTCATGTTTTCTTACATAAAATTGAAGAACAGGAGCATGGGGGATAGTGCTATCAGTAAAGTGCTTGCCTTGCAAGCGGGAGGACTTGAATTTGAGCTAAGTACAATGCCACATGCTGGTTGTCTCAGCTCTCAAGTGGTGGAGACTGGCAGATTCCTGGGGCTGGATGGTCAGTCAGCCCAGCTGACTGGGTGAATTGTAGGCCAATGAAAGACACTGCCTCAAAAAACAAAGTGGACGGCACCTGAAGACAAAGGACCTAAAGTTGACTGCACACACACACACACACACACACACACACACACACACACACACACCATACATGCACAGGCAGAATCAGTTTCTCAGTTTGCAGTTTTATTAATCCCACTGGTCGAGAATAAGACCACTACCACAACTTTTGAAGCAAGCTTTTAATTAAATGGATGATGGACTCCGGCCAGGTCCATTCAGGGATTCCCAGAAAATGGCTATGAGTCACATTTTGCAGAGGCGTATAAAGGCAAACCCATAAGGCTATAGTTTTCCCATCAGGTCCAATCAGGGACAAGTACATATCCTGACATACTTCCTACCTGCATACCTCCCACTTCTATCCAATCAGGGGCAAGTGTACATCTTGATGTATTTCCTNCCTATGAACCTCCCTCCTACGTGTGATCAAGGATATCCCCGGCAGTTGAGTCAAATAAACTTGTTTAGGAAAACATGTGGCCTGTTATCTTACACAAAGAATAGCCTCCAGCATTTCAGGAACTCTCTGTCCTTAAACAAGGGGCTTACAGGTTAGAGGCATTTTTGTTTTATGGATCTCTTAGGCANAGTAATTAAAACTTAAAACACAACTTTGGCTCTCTTTAGTTTAGCTAAAAATAGCATAGTATATAAAAGGAATCTTGTNGTTTTATGTTNCTTTTCTACAGTATTGCAACAGAGTATAAATATTTATCACTCCTTACTTCTTGCATAGGAATCAAGAACAAGAGGAGTTCAAGTGCATCCTTTTCATCCAACACTGTTTCTTAAACAATCAGCATCAGGACCATTGAGGAGTCCAGGCACCCTGACTCTACNGGACTACATTTGGAGACTTGTCCCTTAGACTTCTTTGAGTGTCACAAAATTAGACAGAGCCTGAGACCTCATGACTTCCCACCACCACCTCCATTTTATGGTGTGAGGAAAGAGTTGAGAAGCTGAAGAAGTACCCCCCTCACTTCAGNTCCTAGGCTCATCCAAGGAGAAATAGGTCTGGGTCTTGGTCCTGAGCTCCAGAAAACCTTGCCCTACTAAGCTGCCCTGACTTGTAATTGAACTCATTTTCCGTTCTCTTTCTTTCCAGTATCCTCNGTGTCTAGAGCTTTTAATGGGAGTGGGAAAAGAAGTGGATTCCCAGGATCTTAAAATTAAATTAATTTTTGTATCATTATGACAATATGCCTGAGAGAAACAATTTATGGGAGGAAGATTTATTTGGGGTCATGGTTCAGAAGCTTGAGCTCTGTCATGTGAGGAAGGCGCAGTAGAGTGGCCTGGTCCAAGGCAGNGGGAGGGCGTGGCAGAGGCTGGCTGTTCACATGACCATAGACTAGGAAGCAGAGANCAAGACTGAAACCAGGGGTCACCTATAACCCTTAAAGGCTTAACCCCAGTAGCCCACTTCTGCCAANTAGTCCCCACCCCCCAAAGGTTCCACAACCTCCCCACGTTGTGTCACTAGCTAGAGAACACCTATTCAAAGCATGAGCCTGTTGGNGNATGTTTCAGATTCAAACTATAAAATTCTGTCCCCAATTCCTAAAGGTTCATGGCCATTTCAAAATGAAAAATGTGTTTAATCTTTTTCAAGAGACCTCAGAGTCCTAACAGTTCCAACTCTACTCAAAAATCCAATGTAAAAATCTTCTCTGAGACCTAAGAGACTTCCCATGAGCCCCTGAAAAATAAGAAAAGGAGAAACACATTTCCACTTAGAGTGGCACAAGTGAACAGTCTCATTCCCAACAGGTTGATACCAAGGAAAGACTGAACCAAAGCAAGACTAACACCTAACAGGGCAAACATTAAGTCCTGTGGTTCCATGCCTGGTCTTCTGGACACATGGTTTCATGCCATAAGCTCCGGTGGGTATACACAGCCTCTCTCCTGTGGCCCAGCCACCTGTAGCACACAGGAAGGCTAGGCTCTCAGGGTACTGAAAGGGGTGGAGGCAGCTGCCAGTGCCATGTGCTAGCACCATGCACTAAGCTGAGCTGCACCGGCAGCTGACATAGAAGTTTAAGATTCATGCAATCAGAGAATACTACAGATGCTCAGTAAAGACAGATCCAGACCAAAAACCCTCTAAACAGGTAACAGTGTTTTTAAAAATAGACTTAGGCTTAATAAAGAAAAGAGAAAGGATATAGACAGTCATAAAAAAATAGTTTAAAAATAATAGAGTCTTTAAAGAGAGAGGGTAAAAAAAAAAAAGAATAAGCCACAAAGAGATGGGAAATACACAGAGAATCTGGATCCTGTACATTATTGTGTTGTCTTTGAATTTTTTTGACACTGATGAATGAGCAATAGTGGTTGAAAGACATTGGATTACAGAGGCTGCTGGATTAAACCAACCTATATATTTTAAAAGTGTCTTGACTTCAAAATGAAAGTCAAAAGATGTATTGTTTGGGGGAAGAGGTTATGCTTTTGCTCCCACAGAAAACTAAAGGCTGTGAATTCATTCAGGGTTTAAGATCAGGTTTGATTGGAAAAGACCACCTNAAAATCCTGGCTACAGATATAAAGAAATAAACCTAGAAAAACTACAAGACAAGTGATGTATATTTTACCCGCTCAAACATAAAACCAAAAATCATCTTTGGCTGACTTGTGTACAATGCACAGTCTATACCTGTATTAATACAGGTACATATATTACCTTTAAAAGTTTATATGTTTTCAGATCAAGGGGACCAGACACCAATGAAAATGAATGGCCCAGGTGATCCAGCATCTTGGAATACTTGTTACAGATTCCTCAGAGTTCTGGATCCAGAACAGCTTCAAGGCTGCTGGCTGAGATGGTCCAGCCTCACAGACTACTCCAGCCAGGACTTAACAACTATCCCGATTTTCTCAAGGTCCCCCCAAAGATGCCAGTATCCCCANACAACAGGAAGTGGTCTAGAAAAAACAATGCCCACATTCTTAAGAGATGGGTTATGGGTGCTTGTCATCATTTGTGGGGGGTTGGTTACAAGTTGTTATTGATCATGGTCAGGGAAAATGCTAAACAAAAGAGTTAAATTCAAAGACCTCTTTCCAAAGGAGAAAAGGAGGGATATAGGAATGATAGGGGGAAAAGGTAGATTATTGAATCTACTTAAATCCAAAAAACAAATATTAATCTCAAAATATTTTATATTGGTATTGATTTTGGTATATTGATACAAATTTAAAGTTATTTTTGCTATACTATATGTACATTTCTACTCTTGTTTGGGGTACTGTTCTAATGTAGCTTATTTAAAACTGTAATGTATAATTAAGAAATATAGGTTAGTAGTTAGTCATCTATAATAATCAAAATTGTAGTCATATTAGATATGTTATTAAGGTTAAACATATATATTTAGATAGATAGATGGTCTTCAAACACTTCAAAGACCTGTAGAATATGGCATTTAATATGTTTACTAACCTGAGGCTTTTCATGCCAGTGAGACATGTCTGCTCCTAACAGNACCAATATGCTTCAGAAAAGATGATGGGCATTGAAGAACTCAGAATACTTTCTTTGTGGCAAAAGTTAGCCATTTGGACAAGAAACTGCCCTTGCCTCAATTGCTGACAGTATACTATACAAACTAAACAAACAGAATACAAAAGAAAGCAACTGCTGAACTTTGCCAAGACAAGGTAGGACAGTCCTTCAAAATTCTCTGCTTTTCGAAAATGTCTGTCAGATATTATAGGCCTGTAGGCTGAAGATGGATGCCCCAATGTTACAGATAAACATTGGGTAACTGTCCAACTGCCAGATGTCCCTGTCATTAGGTAATAGTACATCCTTCTGGGGTCTTCGATGGCATTAAAGACTAAATAGCTAAACTTATAGTTTTCCTTAGTTATGATAAAAAGTAAATTAGGTATAAAACTTTAG
>LZPO01066291.1:220831-232223 GCA_001675575.1 Neotoma lepida
ATGTCTTCCTCTTCCTTTAAAATATGGATGAGCTGAACAGTAGTGGCGCATGCCTTTAATCCCAGCACTCAGGAGGCAGAGGCAGGTGAATCTCTATGAATTTGGGGCCAGCCTGGTCTACAGAGCAAATTCCAGGGCAGTCAGAGCTACACAGAGAAACCCTGTATTAAAAAAACAAACAAACAAACAAAAAGGATGATTTAAAACCCTGAAGTTTCTCTATCGCACTGGCTAGTGTTCCCACCACAATGTTAAATAGCAATGGTGTGAAGGACCATCCTTGCATTTTTCTTGATTTTGGAGGAAAAGTATTTGGTCTCTCATTAGTGTGATGTTAGCTTAGCTGGAGGATTTTTGCTCACTTTATATATATATATATATATATATATATATATCTGGGTGTTTTTGGACTCTCAAGTATCTGCATGTGTAAGATCCCTTGGGAGTTGAGATTCATGTCAAAACTTGATTCACTTACGCTCACTTTATATATATATGTATATATATATACATATATATATATATATTAGGTGTCCTTGTCTTCATATTATATTTTTGAGAGTATCAGGAATATAAATTGGATTTTTGTTAATGTTCTTTTCTGTTCCTGTTGAGATGGCCACGTTGCCTTTGTTTTTTGTTTATTAATACAGTGTTTCACTAGGTGTTTCACTGCTGCAACAAAATATCTGATAGGAGTAGCCTAAGGTGGAAAGGTGTCGCGACCTGCACGGCACAAGTCCGGATCTGGCAGAGGGAGTCGGGATTGAACGCAGCACACACTGTCAGATTGCAAGCATCTAGGACCTTTATTCACCGAACATCTCTTACTGGAACTGGGACTAGAAGCGGCTGAACGAGCTGAACGTCTTTCATCATTCCCTTCTGCCTTATATACCCTCTGAGAACGACCCTGCCACGTGCCTCAGCACCTGGGGTCAAGGAAAGGTCAGCATGTTCCAGAAAGCCACAGCTGCAAGGCATTCGTCCTCTCAGCACTCAAACGAAACAACCTGAATAGCATCATGGAACTCAGCATACAGGAGGAGTGGGAGCACATTCAGCTGGAGCCAGAGATATTTTGCTTCCAACAGAAAGGTATGTTCCACCACACAATTTCAAGAGCTTCAGTCCATGGTTGGCTGGTTCCAACCTGGGCCTGTGGCAAGGAAGACCATCATGACAGCAGAAGCATGGGACAATGTTGTGGGATATTTTGATCGCACTCTGACATTTCCCAAGACTACCAATAANGTTTACTTTGAATCGGGGGTGGAGCTGGCTACTAGCTGACCAAAATTAGCCATAGAGGTTTTGGAGGACCAAGGGCATATAGAGAGACACAGGAGGTACTGGGGGGGGGCTTAGAAACATTCTCGGCCTTTTTGGAGGAAAGAGAGAGAGAGAAGAGGTCACTGGTCACTTCTCTGCTGGTTCTCTGATCAATCAGGCTCTTACCCCAATATCTGACTCCCGAGTTTTTATTGATAAAGAATAATTAGATAAATGCTTCATGACACACGAGGCTATTTACCTTGAGATGTCTGGGAAGCAAAGAGAGAAAAGGAGAGAGAAGACCCAGAGCAATATACAGGCCTCTGGAACCCACCCCTACCAACCTGCTTTCTCCAAGACTCACATCCAAAGGTTTCGACNTCTTTCCAATAATGCCATCAGGTTATTAATCTATCTATGAATTAGTCCATTGGTTAAGTCAGAACCCCCAGAACCTACTCACCCCTCAGTGACTGAATGCACCAGGTGGGGAGGCAGCCTCCAACAAACACAGAAGTCTTTTGGGAGGACACTTCATATCCAAACACTAATATTTGTTCAGTTGTACTGTCAGATTTTTGAATAATGAACAGACCATGCTTGCGTTCCTAGTCATAATATATTCTTCTTCTTATGGTTGGATTCANTTTGCTAAGATTTTGGTGAGAATTCTTACATCTTGTTTATGAGGACTGTAAGTGTGTAGTTTTCTTTTCTTGTAATGTTTTGTCTGGCTGTCTGGACTCCCTTTCCGGTGCTGGGCTTGGAAACTCTCTCAATGTGGCTAGTGGGGGGCAATCTCAGGCCTCATCTCATCTTTATCCCATTCTTCCAGGAATCACTAACCTTCATTGCCTGATGTGTAACATCTTGAAAGCTATTGTTTTAGATATTTTTTTCTGCATTTTCAGTTACTTGGAGTGGAAGAATAAATCTAGCATCTGTTCTTTCATCTTGGTTTGTACTGGAAGTCTCCAAGGATAGACAATTTTTACAAGTTTATTTAACATTGTAATTCTAGATCTCTAAAAGCCTTCTTTGGGGTTAAGACAGAGTTTAACTAATTAAATTATGTTTTTAAGCTTTTGTTTCATAGTGTCTTCATTCTTTTTTTTTAAGGAAGTCTTTTAAAAGAAAAAAAATCATATTTATGTGTGTGTGTGCCTCGTGCCCATAGAAAGGGCATTGGATTCCCTGGAACTAGGGTTACAGACAGTTGTGAGCTGCCAGACATGGGATTTGAACCAGGGTCCTCTGGAAGAGCAGCAGGCTCTCACTTGGTCATCTCTCCAGCCACACTAAGGTCTTCATTCTACTACATCCTATGTTATAGGCAGGCTTTGGTAGGACGAACACAGTTTTAAAGGAATGCGAAGACGTTCCCTCTCTAGCTAATGCCTACAATTTCAATATTAGACCATCCCCTTGGGGAAAGCAAGCCTTTTCTAAGCTTCTCTTCCAGATACCTCTCGGGGAAATTATGTTGAGTCCTTACTATCCTAATTGTAACAAGGATAATGTTCAATTATATATAGCTAAGTAAATTATGTATAAATAAATATCTTAATGCTAACAAGTCTTTAGCTGGTTTTCTCTTACAAATAATAGGAGCAGAACTCTTGCANTAGTGATAAAGGAGAGGTGACCACCTGTGAGTCAGCCTTACTTGCAGACTGAATGCCAAAACATTAAAAGGTCCCAAACAGTCCCCACAAAATGTCTTGATGGAGACTGTGGCTCAGTTCTTGGACCCCAAATCAAGCCATTTAAGTCAATTTTTAGGATTCTGCTTTTGTTAACTTTCTGTCAGGGTGAAAGACACTTGAAAAGTCAACTTCTTATTTCTGGGTCTGTGATTAGGCCTATAGCATCACGGTGGAGAGTGTGGTGGACCCAAATCTGCTATTTCACAGTGGATATGAAGCAAAAGGAGTGAGAGAAGAAGAGTCCAGGATGCTCATGTCCCTTTCAAGTGCACGTCTCCAATAACTTCACTTCCTATTGCCAAGCCCCACCTCTTAAAGGGCCCACCAGCCCCAATAGCACCATCATTGGGGACCAAGTGCTTAGCATATGGATCTCTGGTGGACACTTAGGGTCCAATCCATAGCACTGTTGTTACTCAAGTGCCCCCTGCCTTGGACATATTACATACCTCACTGGCTTCAGAAGGGTCACTGTATGAAACCACGTGATTCAGAGNTAGATCAAGTTCCAGGCACAAAATATGAGTAGACTACATTGGCAGGTTTGGCAGAACCAGGTTTACAATGGAAAGTCAGTGTTCAGCCTACAGTTATNGGATAAGGAGTCATCTTGGGCCTAAGAATAAGACCTCACCTAGTTATCTTGGTATTCTTAATGGCATTTGGTTTTTTAGCGGATGAGGCCTCTGCACTGCCAGGGGTTTCTTTCTGAATGTCAAACTGAACCGAGTTCCCAGAAACTTTGGGCTGTTTCATTTTCTAAATAAGTAAATTGGAGATCATGGCTCTAGGAACCCTTAGCCACATCAACAACAACAACAACAACACAACATCAATCACTCCAGGTTCACATTTTCCATGGATAATTTTCCTCGTAGGGCTTGATAAGGTGAGAAAGAGCTAAAATCCCAGCTCTAAGAATTCCTATCTTGTTCATTACGCCGACATCTCTAAAGTTGTTGGAGTTTTTGTTTGTTTTGTACAGGAATCTCAGAAAAATAGAACAAAGGACTCAGGCCCTCATGCCTTGCTGCTAGATACGATCAAGGCAGACTGGCTGAGTCTGATAACCTAAGTGCACATGGCATTCACCTGGGGGGCTGGATAAGCAGAAACCAGCCCTTGCTCCAAGCCATTCTAATTTGGAAAGGCTGAGGTGGGGTTTCAGCCTTGTCTTTTCTTTTTTAATCAGATGGAATTTTTAAAAAAATCTAATATTTGTATTAATTCTTTGAGAATTTCATACATGCGTAGAATGTATTGTTGGGTCTATTCACCCCTTTCCTCTCAGGTCCATCCCCATCTCCTCCCAACTTTGTGCAAAGAGACACTATGACCATGGTAACTCTTATAAAGGAAAATATTTGNTTGGGGCTGGCTCACAGTTTCAGAGGTTTAATCCATTATCACGGAGGGCAATGTGCAAGCAGACATGGTGCTGGAAAAGGAGGCAAGAGTTCTACATCTGTACCATCAGGCAGCAGGAAGAAAGCGTGACCCTGGGCCTGGCTTGAGTTTCTGAAACCTCAAAGCCCACCCCCAGTGACACACTTCCTCCAATAAGGCCACACCCACTCCAACAAGGCCACATCTCCTAGTAGTGCCACTCCCCATGAGCCTATGGAGGCCATTTTTATTCAAACCACCACACCCACGGAGTCCAGATTGTGCTGTCAATATAGACATCCATCTGGGCCATCCACTGAGCTTGGTCAACCTACCAGAGACCACACCCTTAAGAAAACTGAGTATCCCCAGCAATCAACTGTCACTAGCTCCTTAGCCCAGGGTCAGAGTTCATGGGCTCCTCCCACTTCCACACCCAGCCTTGTCTTTAACAAGCACTCAGCATTTCTGATGTGGACCTCACGCTGACCTAGACCTTCCAAGCAGCTGTAAGTGACTTTACCAGATGCTTCAGTGTCCTCCAGGAAGGAGGCTTTACAGGACATGGAGAACTGAGATGATTAGGGCACAACGGAAAAACAGAGAGGAATCAACTGGCAGGGAAACGTGAGGACATCATACTGGAAAGAGAAGCCCAGTCCTAGGGCTCTGGTAACCACACTTCCTAGTCCTGTGACTCTTCGTGCATGACTCTCAGGTGTGAACCACCCCAGGTCCAGAGTGCCANTGTTAAGACAGCTTGTGCTCTGTGGAGAATTGGGAAGCCTCCTGTCTTAGCGGTAGAGTTTGGAACTTGACCATGCTTATCTACCAAACAAGGCAGGACCTGTGACTGGGTGCACGATAGCCAAGCTGTTACAGTGCTCCCACAAAGAGAGGTGACGGCAAGGCCAGCCAGGGTGTCATGGGAGAGCCCTGCCTGTGGATAATGAGCCAGGGCTGGGCCTGAGCTTGGCAGCCTCTCTGTTAGGCATTGTGAGGCCTGTTGGCAAAACCTGGCATGCTGAGCCTGAGAGCTTGGCCAGAACCATTAGACGAGAGACAAAGAAACCTGGCCCAGGCGGGGAGCACTTGCCTTTGGACTGGGCAGTATCCATGCTAGATAAACTGTGGTTTCAGCTGCAGTTAGAAGGGAGCTCCTCAGGGACTTTTAAACCTTGTTGTTTTGTGACTGAATGAAGTCAGGTACAGGACGAAGCTCTTGGTAAACCAGAAGCTCCAACACTATTAGCAGGGATCCTAGGTTACCATGGAATTTAATAGGTACATGAACATGAAGTGTGTGTGTGTTGAGTAGTGATGAGGGAATCGCTCAGGACACATAGGAGAATTACCGTAGTGTGTGTGTGTGTGTGTGTGTGTGTGTGTGTGTGTCTATGAGGGCATGAGTGTATACGAGAATATGTCTCTGTGTGTGTGTCTGTGGGTATATGTAAGTGTGAGTGTGTAAGTGTGTATGTGTTGTGTGTCTCTGTGTGAGTACATATGTCTGAGTGTGCCTGTGTGTGTGTTCTATCTGTGTGAGTATGTGTTTGTGAGTGTCTGTGTGTGTACATANGAGTGTGAACATGTGTGTCTGTGAGTATGTAAATGTGTCTGAGAATGTATGCATCTGAGTGTTGTGTGTTTACAAGTATGTCTCTGTGTGTTCATATATGTGTCTGTGAGTGTGTGTGTATGTGAGCATGTGTGTATGTCTGTGAATGTGTCTATGTGTGTGTCTATATGTATGTGTGTATCTGAGCGTGAGCATGTGTGTGTGTCTTTACTTGTGAGGAGCTGCCAAGAGGAAGGCTGGGTTGGACAAATCTCTCAAGTGAAATTGATAGGTTCTATTTCCAGGAATCAGAACCCCCCTCTGCCCTCATGACCCTTGATCCACCATCCATCCCTGTACCCACCCCAGCTTGGCACCGTTTCCTTGCCCAGACATCCTGACAGCCCTCAAACATTCCTTTTCTCTCTTTTTCCTGCAAGAATTTATTTATTTTTGTTTTGTTTTTTTTGAGACAGGNTTTTGGAGCCTGTCTTGGAACTTGCTCTGTAGACCAGGCTGGCCTNGAACTCATAGAGATCTGCCTGCCTCTGCCTCCCGAGTGCTGGAGTTAAAGGCGTGCACCACCATCGCCCAGCTCTCCTCTGGCTACTTGAACAGGTGCCCCTTTCATAACTCTTCCATCAGAATTTGTGAGCCGCCCTTGAGCTCTCTGTGGTCATGAAGCCACTAGAGTCCTTAGTCACTGTTGAATCACTGTTGCTTGATGTAGCCTCTGAGGCACAATGGTGAAGTCCTTTCTGGAAGAACTCAGTGGTCTTCTTTCCCCCGGCGATTGCCTTTGTCCTGTGGCTGTCAGGAAAATTACATCCCCAGAAAGATGTGTCAGGATGAGCTTGACTTCACTGGAGCATCCGAGGGAGACGACATGGGGCAAGGAGAGGGAGCAGCGAGTTTATGCCCTGTTAGGACATGTGCCCCAATCCCTCGCATCTCCCCATCCCTTCATTACTACCCTCTGCCCTTACAACCTCCCTTCCAAAATAAAATAAAGACAACAACTGGAGGTGAAAATTTGTCCAGTCCCGCCCGGCTCCCGTGGCCCCTTAGACCCAAGTAAACACACAGAGGCTTACATCATTTTNAAACTATGGCNATGGCAGGCTTTTCGCTAGCTAGATCTTACATCTTGAATTAACNCATTTTATAAATCTATGTCACCATGTGTTCCATGTGGCTTTACCTGTGTGTCGTTACATGTTGTTTTCTAGATGGCAGAATGGTGTCTCTCCAGCTCTGTTCTTTTCCTCTCTCCCCCTAGTTTGAATGTCCCGCCTAACCTTATTCTGCCCCACCATTGCCAAACAGCTTTATTTATCAACCAATCAGAGNAACACATTTTTAGAAAGACATTCTCATCAAACAGCAACAAAAAACTCTCACCATGGAAGCTGTAGTGTGTCACAGTGAGTCACACAGTAAGCCCTTTAGTCTCTACATCCTGTACATCTTTACCTACAAATGTTCATTGCAATGAGTCATTGGTGGGGTTGCGACCTCTGGCTTCTTTTACACTATCAATACTGGATCCTCATTGGGATCCTCTTGGATATCCTGTTGTTGCCCTGTGTCATGGAGATCCTGCCACTTTGGATCTGCAGGACTGGTGCCTCCAAGTGCTCCAGCCGTTCTTATATGCACTCCTGTGCTTTTAAGAGCACTTGGCGGAGCTGATATACAAACAAGGTCCTTTGCTGTGGCTCCCTGTTCTGGCCTCTGGTCTCTCCCTCTGTAGTTGTTAGTCCAGATAAGATTGTGTCATGTGGTGTTGGAAAGTGACCCTTTGCGCCTGCTGACCCTAGCAAACTGTGTGACATTGCTAATTGAAGAAAACCAGGAAGCAACTAGAGCTCCATTTTGAGAAGGGGCCAAAATATTGAAATCCATTCAACTTGGCTGTTTTCTGTTTGATATCAGCAATATGCCCCTAAGGTTTCTTGAAATTATTTGACCTTAAATATTATAACCATCTAAAGAGTAAGATTCTGGAAGAGGCAAGCTCCATTCGTCTGAGAATAAATTGATAAGGGTATTAATGGCTGTGTGACTTCCTGGGGAGAGGCCAACAAACTTCTATTCACCCTGATATTGCCAATGTCAGGCCAAAGAAACAATTCCACCCAGGTCTAGCTTAGTGAGCCAGGAAGTTTATTGGGGTTGCTTACAAGAATATGAGTGAAGAACGTAGACAACACGAAAGCAACTGCCTCACCAAAGGCGCACCCCAGCATGGGTGCTGATGACCGGTTTACAAGGTGGCCCCCAAACCAGAGCTTTATGACAATAGGGAGCTCAAGCCCCCAGGGCAAGGAGCAGTGATGGGCTGAGTCTGACAGCCCACCCCCCCCATGGTCAGTTGGATGACCCTAGCTGTAGGGGAAGTAGCAACAGAGAGCAAAACCCAAAGACCACCACCTGCATGGAAATGAACAGTAAGAGCCCTGAATCCAATAGGGGCAGAGATCAAGGGCAGCCCGAAGGGACAGTCAAGGTAAAACCTGCCCTACCTATGATCCACACCTATTGGAGCCAGCCATAAGAGCAGTAGACAGCAGCCCTGGGTGTGAAGGTGATTTAAACAGCACCATAGCAACTGGAAGCTGACGGATAGTCCTGGGTGCAAACTGTCCTGTGGCACCTTTTGACAACCAAGCGCCTGCTTTCCTGCCATCAGCAGGAAGCAGACTGCTGGCTGACCTGATTAGGAGTGCTTTTATCCCGCTCAGCCTTCTTCTCCCCCTCAGGAGCACTTCTCTGATGACATCCCATTTTACATCTCATCAACTTGCACACACATTCGGCCAATCAGGNTCTACCTGGCTCTATATAACAGAGTGTGCCAGGGGCTGGCGAGGTGGCTCGATGGTTAAGAGTGTTTTGTCTCAAACTCAGGACAAATGGCTGAGGTGGACCTGGCTGCCAGGTTCTCCCAGAATTCCTCAGTACCTACTCGTTACAGGGTCCTCCTGGCTGCCATACCCTGTCCGCTACCCTAAACTTCTCCAGCATAGGGACTGGGCTGGGCTGCCCTTCCTCCGGCTGTTCCTCCTATATAAACCAGCCATTTTGGCTATGCCACTTGCCCTTTGTCTCCTGGCTCACTCCTGGTCTCTTGGCTCCTGGCTCCCGCCTCTCCCTTCCCCCATCTCCTCACATGGCCAGGCTCAGTCTGCTGGTTGTGTTTATTCTGGACTCTCCCAGAAGTCTCTGCCTCTGCCTGTATTCTCCCTTGTATCTATAATAAAAACCTTAATTCCTTAGGACCAGTCATGTCCTCCTGTTTTTTTTTTTTCATTCAAAGAGCAATGGCTACTCTTCCTGAGGACCTGGGTTTGATTCCCAGCACCCACCAGATGGATCAAAACCATCTGTAACTACAGTTTTGGGATTGACATCCTGGGGCATGAGGCACACCCCTGGTACACAGACACACATGCAGGTAAAGCACTCATTCATGTAAATTAATAATAAAAATATTATTTTTAAAAAAAGAAGGAAAGAGTGTGCCAGCTCTGGACAGACAGATTCATGGGATCACTTCTTAGAGAAGGAAGAGAAGGCTGCCTTCAAGACTNAGTGGGACACAGACTGCCAGAGGCTTACTGTGCCTGAGGCAGGAGCTCGGGGCAGGGACTTCCTTCGGGCTCCATCTGCTTCCAGAACTGCAGACAAGGGGATGCATTCCTGTCTCAGTCTTCAAGACTCCAGCTTTGACTACAGAAAGGAATTCATTCCTGCAGCTGTTTCTAGCTTCTAAGACCTACTCCCTGTTCCAGAGACTGCAGGAACTGAAACACTTGTGGCAGCTCTTGGCTGACATCCTACAGCTACGAAGAGTCCAAATGTCACCATTCCATGTAAGTTGTCCCTCCCACATGGTNATCTGTTTCTCCCATTTAAAGTGGCTAAGCTTTAGTTAATAAAGCTCTCCTCATCTGTATGCCCTTGGATGTTTGCTCACTTACTTCATTTNTAGAGAGGACAAGACAAGAAACAGTCTCCTTAGAGGCAGGAGAACTGTCTCAATGTCTAGGTGATTCATGAAAACTGTACCCCAAGAGCTCCCTGCACAGGTAACAAGGAGACTGCTCAGCCAACTGATGTACTCCTCCCTAGCCATTGCCACTGCTTACATAACCTTGAGGAATGGCCTGTGCTTCCTGAGTTTTGTAAGTTTCAGTTACTTCCTGGGCCTTTTAAGTTTTATTTACTTCTTGAGTTTTACAAGCTTCTTTCCTGCCTAGGGGTGGGGTAGGTGAGTGATAGTTATGAAGAATAGACAAGCAACAGCAGCTGCTACTTTTCATTGGGTGGTCGTCTTGCAGATTGCCTGGATAAAACAAGACAAAAGAAAAACAGCCTTGTTTTGAGTTCTAGTTTGGGGCTTGTAGGCTTAAGTATACCAGCTTTGTTCAAGGGACTAAGACTTTTCAGTTCCATGGAAGGAAAATTTAGTGTCAAGTTTGACCTCGTTGATAACATTCAGACAGACGTAGGTCAGATTCATCCTTGAAACGTAACTATTCATAGCACAAGGCTAACATCACACCCTGGCAGATAAGGCAGGTGTCTGTCCTGTCCTGGACATGACTCCCTCACCTGTGACCCCCTAGCTCACTGTCTTAGAAGTCCTGACATGTCTCACCAACCTAAACGACCTTAGAGGTGTCTGCTAAACCTGGAGATGACAATCAGGACAAAAATACCTATCCCCTGACTGTCCAGTGGCATGCTGAACAAATAGGCCTTCCCAACAGTACGAGGTGGCAGAGACGTGTTGCTGGAATGTTGTCATCAGCCACAGGTGTCTAANACTCTCTCCATTCTCAGCGTGTCTAGTCCAGGATTGAGTCCCTTGCACCGATTCTCAGATACGGCTCCACGGATAAAGCACGGGTATTGCTGTCTTTGTGGAGGCCATTGAGAGCCATTTGGGCTTTCCTCTCTTGACCGGTGACTGTGAGAGAATTGATGTAGTCTGGAGGGATGACCTTGAAGGTGCTTTGCAGAATTCAAATGGCATCTGGACTTGTGCCCAAGCAGTGGGGACAGAGAAGACAAAGCAGAGGGGGGACATGTTTGATTGGCACACAGTGACCTCCCTGACCACTTCATCTCTTTCCTGTCTTTANCATCCTGAGGAGCAGTGTTGGAGATGGCCCATTTGATGTGTGTCNCTCTACTCTACTCCTGTGGTAGAATAATAGTTCCAAGCCTGGACAATCATTACCTCCCACAGAACAGAAATGATTATCTCCGGGAATGATGGCTAGGAGTCTCTTCTGCCTGAGTGTCTGCGGTTGACTGTGAGCTACCATATGGGCTATGGCATAGCTNCTGGAAACTAAATTTTTAAGAAATTGACAGCCAGCAGGGGCAGGTGGGTCTCTGTGAGTTTGAGGCCAGTCTGGTCTACAGAGTGAGTTCCAGGACAGCCAGGGTGGTTACA
>LZPO01066291.1:243108-257723 GCA_001675575.1 Neotoma lepida
TGCTTCAGGAAGACTTCCTGGAAGGTAACTCCCAGAATTACTTATTTAAACAAGTTCCGATTAACGCCCAAGGGGAGGAACAGTGCTGCCGATTAATAGTTAACCCCTGGAAGGGGTAGCTGTGTTTGGNTTTAATAAGTCTGCAGTAAGTTGGCACAGTCTCTACCCTGTCAGCACTTACTGGGTCACCTCATTCCCTAGACTATGATTTCTCCTTTACCTTCATTCCCCTCTCCTCTTTCCCACAAAGATTCTGGGAAGAAACATGGAAGTTATAACTTGCTAACCAAAGGCGTAGCTGAATTTAGGTTTCATATTTACTTAGCTGGGAAAGGAAATGCTCTAATTAAGAGACGAGCTCTTTAAATCAAAAAGCCCCACCTGGAAGGACAGAAATTAATCCCCCCAAAGGGCTTTGTTCTGGGGAATGGGGACCCTTTCCCTTCACACAGATTCTCTGAGCTGAGATCAGACAGCTCTTCCTTCAAAACTCAGTAGAGAGTGTAACCAGGATTTCGGGGTAAGTGTTCCTAGATGCCTGGATAACTTCCAGAATAAGAGCTGACTGTGTAGAACCCCGAACCCNAGACAGTGAATAAAGAACAAGTAAATAGGTGGAATAGGAGAGTTTTGGTGTAGGGAGGCAGTTTAGTGTAAGAACGGGAAAAGGAACCAAATGCCCTGGGCCAAATATGGTTGTACCACTGTTTCCTGTAGGACTGTTGGGTGTGACTCAAAACGCTAAGCCTTCATTTCCTTGTGGGTAAATTGCATTAATAGAATCTTTTTCATGGAGTTCTGGAGGGAAATACACAAAATAATGCAGGTTAAATATGCAGTGCCTTGTGATTGCTTAAAGAACATCTGTTGTCCTCACTCACTTATTCATGTAATCATCCATTTAGAATATGCCTTGTGCGTAAGGTGTACCAAATAATGTGCAAAATAGTAGTGATAAGTAACTGTGTTTTCTCCGAGGAGGCAGTTCAGAGAAGGAGCTAAAGTATACATTTTTCCCTGGTTATAATAATAGCAATGGTGCAAGCATGATCTAAGTGTGCAATCATGAGCTGAGAGCTTCTTTCGTGGAGAGTTTGGGGCAAACTTCCTTGGTAACAGTTAAGCTGGGTCTTTATGAAAGCTTTGGACTTTTTCATACAGAGAATAGAGAAATGATTATTTCAGAAAGAAGGAACAGCCTCAAAGCTGGGCACACACCTTTAATCCCAGCACTCAGGAGGCAGAGGCATTTGGTTTTTCTGAGTTCGAGTCCAGCCTGGTCTACAGAGCATGGTTCCAGGACAGCCAGAGAAATCTTGTCTCGAAAAACCAAAGGGAGGAGGAGGAGAAGGGACAGCCTCAGCAGAAGCCCAACACTGAGAAAGAAAAACCCTCATGTCTGGAAAACCAATGAAAATCTGACAGAGTACCAGAGTACAAGATGGGCGTGGCAGCTGATGAAGCTGTGAAGTCAAGGGCAAAGATATGGGTCATATTAAAGTATTCACAGTTATTTGTGCATAATCCAATTCTCATTATGAAAGATAACTTACGTAAGTATAGTTTATATAACACAAAGATGATATATAAACATAGTTTCTATAATATAAAAATTAAAATAATAAAAATGATCAGAGGTTAAAAAGGTCAATGGGAAGATTATGAACAGGGTTAAGGAAGCCCTGACTCAGGGCCGTGGCAGGTAATGGTAGACAATTGGATGGGACCTTGAGACATTCTTGTTCTGTCTCCTAGTGACACTGAGCTAATGGCTGCTGCTCCTGGCTTTCCTTTTAATTAACAACACACATTTTCACATGATTTGTGTGGAAAAGGGGGAATGTAATATATTTCTAAAGAGTTTGGGGTTGATCATAAAGACTCACCCTTAATTACCAAGAATCTGTTAGGCTAGGCTCCCCACACCTTCCNCACAATTTCCTTAAATGTGACCCCTNTTTGTTTTCCTTTTACTTCTTCTTGGCTTCTTCCCAGTGATTTTGTGTTTGTTTATGTTTGTTAAGAAAAAGTCTTTCTGAGCCAGGCATGGTGGTGCATGCCTTTAATCCCAGCACTTGGGAGGCAGAAGCAGGTGGATCTCTGTGAGTTCGAGGTCAGCCTGGGCTACAGAGTAAGTTCCAGGACAGACTCCAAAGCTACACAGGGAAACACAGGAAAACAAACAAACAAACAAAAAACAAAAACAAAACAACAACAACAACAAAAACAAAAAAAAAGAAAAGAAAAGAAAAGAAAAGAAAAAGTCTTTCTGTGTAGCCCAGGCTGGCCTCAAATTCATAATCTTCCTGCATCAACTTCCCAAATGCTAGGGTTCCAGAAACCAGCCATTCACCTGGCTCTCTCAGTGATGCCAACAGGAGATTTCTTTTTTTGGAGGGAGGGAGGAGGTTTCTCATTTTTGGCCTCTAAAATTAGTTAAAATTCTTGGTTGCAAATGACAGAAACTAGCCTAATGAAGAGAACAAGAAAGGCAGAGGGAAGAATCAAAGAGGGGAGGGGAAGGCNGCAAAAGACAGAAAGAAGAAATAGGAGGCAAGGGACCAACAAAGACAGCAGCAAAAAGAGATTTATTTCATTTTATTTTATGCGTATGAGTGTTTTGCCTGCATATAGAAGTGGGCATTAGATCTCCTGGAACTGGAGTCACAGACAATTATGAGCTGTCATATGAATGATGGGAGCTGAACCTGAGTCTTCTGCAAGAGCATCAAGTGCTCTTACCCAAAGAGCCGTGGCTCCAGACCCTAAACATGGTTATTATTAACATTTATATAAACAGCAAATAAATTATGTTACCAGTAAATGAAATAAATTACCAAAATTTATTCCTTCATAATAATTTGCATCTATGAGATCTGTGTGCTGGGAATCCTGTATAATATGTTGTGCTATGCCTATACTTCTCTCCCCAGCTCTGTACTCAGTGAATCCACATTGGTAGCTTAAAACATGGTAGGACTATTTACTTCATCACGGAAATTGGCAAGCACTACAAGGCCTTTTATTCCTCAGCTTTGGTTGTTAAACATTTACCAGCATACACACATATATGCATGCACAGGCCCCGACGCAGACCTCTTGCATATTTTTAAACATAGATGGCTTTACCTTTACTGTATGTCTCAGCACAACATGTCAAGGAAAACTTGGTCATACATCAAAATATTGTATTATACACATCATTCATAATTACAGCCTCTTTCCAAGATAGGTATCTGCCTGCCTTGTGTGGTAAGTAAAGTATCATTAGCGGACATCACTGTACTTCGATTTTTTTGTGTGTGTGCTCTCCTTTAAGGAGTTCCACATTATGAGAGGCTCATCCACAGAGGTGTGCTGTTCTCTGCTTTCTTTCAGCCCCACACTGAAGAACACTGCTGGCGCTGAACCAGAAGACTTAACCATTTCCCAAGTCCTTGAAAGAGTAATTGCTCAGTAGCCAAGGATAATTTACACTGGTTGACTCTTTCGGCCTTTCTTGCTAANAGAAATGTATTTATAGATTCAGTGGCTGTCACTGTAATATTATTCCCTCGCTGAGCACAATTAAGCCAAGTATAAGCTCAGAATGGAACCAAATCCTGAATAAATACTGTTTTAAGGCTGATGTAATTTCTTGCTTTTTGCGAACTGCAATTGAACATGCATATCTACGGGACCAGCTGCACAGGGGGCCAGCTAATATGTTAAGACTTTTAATCTGCTTAATGGGATCAAGGTTGGGCATAATTAAATATCTTTGGGCTTGAATCTTTCATTGCAATAAGTAAATGACTTTGAATAAAATCCACTCAGGGGATAAAACAAAAGCACATATTAAGGTATGAATTTTGAAAGAATAAATTACCCTCTGTCTAGTTAAGGCACTTGGACCAAATGCCTGAAAAATTATCTACCAACTTCAGCATGTTCTTAATAAGAAGCTGGCCTCCTTCATCCTAGCTTTTCCCCAGAACCCAGAGTTTTCCTTTTGTGTTTGGTTTCCACATTGTCCCATGAGCATGCTGGAAGGATGTTGGCAATCTGAAGGTGGCAGGCAAATGTCTGAGATGGGAAAGTCAGCCATTCTAACTTAAACACCCCAGAGATTCTCCCATCACTGATCACAAGGAAGCAACCTTGAAGGCAAAGCCTACTTGTGGGAGGTAGTACTTTCCTAGAATAAAGTGCCTGTCTCTGGAAGTGAGAAAAGAGTCCCTTGACTGATGGAGCAGAATTTCCATGAATGGCTCACAAGCATGACATCCCTGCTGCCTCAGATGCCATCTGGAAACACTGTCCTGTCATCTGAGTCTCCTCTCTGCTACTTTGCCTGCGACAGCTGTAGTCTAAACAGCTGACTCTGCAAATGTGTCCTTACAGCCAGGTTCCATGTTCCCCTGTCTGCCTGTTGTCCAGAAAAGAATTCGTCTTCCTACTGGGCACTGCAACAGACTAGGTCTACGGGACTCTGCAGATAATTGCCTTGTGGCGACCTGAACTACCTCTATAGGTGGGAAACAGTGAGGCTGGGTCACTAGGTCCCTTCTTAAAGACAAAGTACATGTGTTATGGGAAAATCACAAGAATGGCTGCTAGGTGCTGTGGTGTCCTGTCTCACGTCCCCAGAGGTCCACTCATCCTGAAACTTCAATCTTGGATCTTCTTTGCCTGTTAGAAATAGGAAATGAGGGCGGTGGTGGCACATACCTTTAGTTGGCACTCTGGAGGCAGAGGCAGGCAGATCTTGTGAGTTCAAGGCCAGCCTGGTCCACAGAGTGAGTTCCAGGACAGTCAGAACTACAAAGAGAAACTCTGTCTCAAAAAACAAACAAACAAACAAAAACCAAGCAAACAAAAAGCATTAGATTTGGGGCTGGAGAGATGGCTCAGTGGTTAAGAGCACTGGCTGCTCTTCCAAAGGACCTGGGTCCAATTCCCAGCACCCACATGGTAGCTCACAGCTGTCTATATTCTAGTTCTGCAGGACCCTATGCCCTCCCATAGACATACATGTAAGCAAAACACCAATGCACAGAAAATAAAAATAAATAAATCATTAAAAAGAAATAGGAAATGATAGAGAGAGTGCAACCAGGAGAGCTTTCCCCATCACCACTCTGTCTACACAGTGTAGTGGGTAGCTGTTCCAGCTATGACCTTGAAGCACCGCCCCTAGTGAGGCAAAAGGCAACTGCTACACCTGCCTATGACCTTGAAGTACCTGCCCTTGGGGCATGGCCATTGGGGACCCTTAAGACCTGGGGTGCACGTATGCAGCTCCTTCTTCACTTGCTCGTGGTTTTGGATGCTGGGACGGACCAGGCAGATCCTAGGTAGAAGGCAGATCCTAGGTAGAAGAACAGTGTGGGACCATGCCTCACCCTTCCAGGATCCTACGACAAATTCCTCTATTTTAGCTTGTGAGTTTTGTTTCCCAAATAAATTACTTTGCCCTTAAAGCAGACTCCATGAATTTCTTGAATTAACATACTCATGCATTTATACACAAATTCACAGACATGCAAAACTATACTCATGGGTATATGTGTCTGTGTGTGTCTATGCATGTGTATAAGGCCTAATACCCAACCTTGCCTCTGATTACATTTTGTCATATTTTTCTACACTAACACACTATCTTGTCCTTTCTAATTGTGACCTATGTTTTGGGGTTATTTACACTTATTTTGAGCTACTGGATCTTGGCACTAAATTTCTGATAATCTACATTTTAAATTCTGTCTGTGTTCCCTATGACAGAACTTGTTTGGATCCAATAACCATGAGGCATTTGCTTATCAGTAGAATGGATTCTGTGGACTCATTAAAGCCCTGATAAGCCAGAGCCCTGGCCTCACCAGCTACCTGATAACTATCAAAATTGCCTTTTTGAATGGGGAGAGGTATGAAGACATGCTGAAAACTACAGCATTTAAGCTGTAAAGAATCAGCCAAGCCCTTCCCTCTACTATATAGGCGACCATTCTCTGTGAGGAAACAATGGCATAGACCATTTCCTAAGGTCCAAAAGAAGGGGAGACAGGTTCATGAATGGCAGATGCCATGGATGGCCAGGGTGACCTTGTTCAAAGCTTATGAAAGATGAGGCTTCCCTGACCCATCCCATGGCTGGCCATGCCCTTTAGCAGACGCAGACACAGAGCTTTTGAATACTTTCTACTCACTCCCCAATGTAGCGTTCCCCATAGCCAGACTTCCGCCATGGTACTGTAGTTGAGTCCATGGACATTTTACTTCTGAAATACCAGCCTTGGGCATTTCCTTAGCTGGGGTGGAGAGTGGAAGAGCTCAGCCATCCTTATCAGCATTGTTTGTGGAACAATGGAGGCGAAACTAGGAAATGTGTGAGGCTGACATGATATCAGTTAGTCTCCACAGCTATGGTGTCTTGGTGGAAACTCCACATCTACTTATCTACTCATGCCTATGGTATTTGGGAAGGTCTCTGTGGGTGAAACCTCAAAGAAACAATCAAAACGTCTAAGCTGCTCACACAAATTCATGTTCAAGGACAAGTTAGTTAAAATCTATGAGAGACTGCTCAAATACATCTCTAACTCCTAATTCTTCAGCCTTTAAAAAATTAGTAGCCACATGGTGGTGGCTCACACCTTTAATCTCAGCACTTGGGGGACAGAGGCAAGTGGATCTCTGTGAGTTCAAGGCCAGCCTGGCCTACAGAGCGAGTTCCAGGACAGCCAAGGCTACACAGAGAAACCCTGTCTCAAAAAACAACAACAAAAGATTAGTAGATGAAAATAGGTAGAGTTCACCAAATCCCTGAAGCCCTCCCCATGACAGAACTGTGTCCTCTGGACTCGCAATGTCAGCATTTCTATTTAGAGGCAAACCCTAGACAAAGAGATGTTTGCCATAAACTGTTCCAGCAATGTGACATGACTTTTCTGTCACTGAGGTCACACTGCCATTGGCCTCTCACTTCCTCTTCAGCTGCCTGTATTTCAGCAATCCTTGTGATGCAGAACCGCCTACCCAGCCATTTCTCACTCAAAATGACAAGGATGGCTGTGATCCCTCACATCTTCTCACGGTTATGATCTGGGTCTTAGACGGTATCCCAAGGCCTCTAATCCCCCTAGGTCTTCCCAGGTCCTTTTTCTTCTTAGAGGGACTTATTAGGGAGCTCAGATGCGGGACTCACTCCTAGTGTAGGAGCTTGTAGGTCACAGTGACATCCAACGGATTCATTAACATAGCAATCGGGAAAGAGAACAGAAGGCCAGGCTTCCGGTGAATGCCAAGCTTTGTTTTAAATCCTCATAGAATCCTAATAGGACTGGGAGGGAGCAGGGGATTTGAGACACTGTTTTGCAAAACTGGGAGGCCACAAGCATAGGAATGGAGCTTCAAGGGTGGAAAACCTCGAATTGCAAAGCCTGTGGATAAAGAGCTGAGCAGAGGTGGGGGTGGAGAGAAGGGGGTGTTTACCCCAAATCACAGCACTAAATACCAGCTTCCTAAGCTCTAGCTTCACTGCAACAGGCAAAAGCATCTCACTTTTCCTTTCTTACTTTCTTTTTATTTTTTTGGAGGTAAAACCTCCCTAAGTATCCATGGCTGGCCTGGAACTCATATAGACCAGACTGGCCTCAAACTCAACAGAGGTTCACCTGTCTGCTAGCATCTCACTTATTTTTTTAAAGAGGTAGGGAGGGAGGACCAACTACAGCCAAGAATTCCTTTTGGTGAGTTAGTGGTTCTCCTGGGCTTTATTCTCTCAGAACATGGTGCCTTTTCTCCCTCCCTGCTTTTTGGAACCAAGGGCTGTCACTGTAGCTTACAGCTATTCCCATAGATTCTGGCTTTGGTTTTGAGATGCAGGTAAGTCAGTCACTCACAAATTCTGTGAAGCAAGCCTGAGNGGACTGAATACCTTTGCACCTGTTTTTTCTTCCGATGTAGCTTTCTGGATGCCACTCATAGGTTTTGACTCCAGCATCCTCGGACAACAGAAAGCCTCCACATGTAGGGTCTGAGTAATGGGCCACCTTAAACACATGACCAGTGTGGGAACACCACTTACATGTAGAGTTTAAGAAATTCAAATTTCAGCCAAAGAACAATGCCAAGAGTCTTCGAGGCACAGGAGATGGGGGTACTTCTTTTTGCCCCATTTACTTTTTGTCTAGAAATTCCAGGAAACCTGTAGAATTGCTTTTTATAGAAGTCTCCATGGAAGGACAGTTCTGAACTATCTCCCCCTATATTATGCACTGTGGCCAGCCAACTTTCTACTATTATAAAGAGGTACCTGGTAGGAATACAGAATTTGGAACTTAAGGGCTCACTAAATGACTTCTTCGTTCTCTCTGACTACATATAATCAAACTGAGCAGGAGGCTGCACATTTGCTTTCGAAGCAACCCTGCTGTCTTCCCTATGCAGTTTATTTCGGTGATGGTGATGGTTACAGAAAAGTGCTAAGGGTGCATCCTCCTTGACACCCTCCCCTACTTCTGATCAAAGAGAAAACCAGATCCAAGGGAAGAGAGGAGAGGAAATCAGGGTCACTGGTGCTCCCCTAGGAGACTCTAAGATACACACTTCATAATCACGATGGGGGAGGGGTCCCTCTTGGGCTGGGGAAACAAGAGTAAGTAGGGTCATTTGGTGATGTTTGAGAAGGGCCAGCTTGGGAATACTTCTCGGAAGTACACCAAGGATAGCACAACTGGCAGATACAGGAGCTGGTGAGGGATGTGAGGGATAGACTGGGAATGTGCAGCTATGGACACAGAGGACCAGGCCCTCTAAAGAGCCACCAGGAAGGGCTGCCATGTACGACTCCAGCCCCACTCACTCTGGGACTTGTGTAATTCTCACATTCTAAGTCTGCAGATCCCAGCCCCAGCCCAAGGGCAATACTTATCTCGGACTGCCTTTTGTCAGTCACGCAGCCAACTGTTGGCAGAGGAGTGGGTCTGTGAAGGTCAAGATGTGTCTAGGGCAAGAAATAGACTCTTCATGGTTTTGCCACATATGAAACATCAGGCAGATCAGCCTATTGCCCCAACAAAGACTGATAATCAAAGGAGAAGTGTGCGTTTTTGAAACTTGAACTTTTAAACTGTACATCTTGGAGATTTTCCATTAGACCTTTCCTGCTCGCAGGTGTCTCTACTTGGTCCAAGCCTCATGTGTATGATGTCAAGGGTGTAGTTCGCCTTCTAGGACCGGTCGGCTCATCAGACCTGGAGGTTCTTTCAGGCTGCACCGTGTGTTGATGGCTGACACGAGAACAGCTACAAAATCTCACCAGAGCCCAGAATGGAGGATGTGTGGTTCTTACAGAGCAGGACATGGATTATCGACTGGGACCATCTAGAACTTCGCCATGGCTTATTTTGTTATTCTCCTTGAGTGACTATTTTGTCTCTCCCTCGTTAGACTGTCTCAGTCTCCTCAGCTTTCTTTGTCTTCTCCCAGCATCCCTCACTGTTGGAATTCCTGGCCACTCCCCCAGCTAAGTGACTTCACAGCGCATGTGCAAAGGGAATCCCGCCTCTTCCTCCCTCTCCTTCTCTCTCTTCCTCTCTCTCTCCACATGTGGCCTCTCTCTCTCTCTCTCTCTCTGTCTCTGTCTCTGTCTCTCTCTCTCTCTCTCCCCCCTACTTTCTAATAAAGCTCTGATACTGGGTTTTGTCGTGCCTCGTGACCTTTTCTCGCGGTAACTGCATCGCTGCAAAATACAAACAAAATACTAACACTCACCAGCAGTGGAACAGTCTATCTTGCATGGTTTTTTTTTGTTGTTGTTGTTGTTTGTTTGTTTTTTCCTGTCAGTGACTCCAGTGCAGGGGTACTCATGCCTCCTGTTCATTCACATCTTTGCTTTATGTGAGGAATCTCAGGGCCCCCTGCCAGCCATCATTCTTCTACCTTATACGAAACTCTCTAAGAGGTCCTGTTTTGACATGCACAATTCTCTAAATGTCACTCAGAGTCTCTTGCCAACCTGTAGATTCCTTGCTTGGGTGTCCCTTCGCAAGGTTTAAGGATACTCTCAGATAAGCATGGGCTGGCCTTACTTGATGATCCCCCCTAGCACACATGACAAAGTAAAAAAAGGCTGGAGTGGTAACTCAGTAGAATGCTTCCCTTGCAAGCAGGAGGACCTGAGTTTGCTCCCCCAGAACCCACGTGAAAAAAAAGCCCTATATGGTGGTGTGAGCTTGTAATCTCACTTTGGGGGAAGCAGAGCCAACCTAGCCTACTCGGCCAATTCTAGGCCAAACGAGAGACCCTGTCTCGAAAAACAAGGTGGGCAGTACCAGAGGAATAACAGCCAAGATTGTCCTCTGGCCACTAGGTGCATGCATTTACATGTGCACACACACACATGCACCTGCCCATATACACATATAATACCACCTCCTCCAAAAAAAGTATAAAAAGAGAGAAAATAAAATTGTATACTACTCCACAAAAACCTAAAAGTGCCACAGATTTGTAGCATCTTGGAAGCCACCTCTTAGCATGGTCCCTATTATATACGTGACAACAGCAAGGCCTGCAGCTTGCTGCCCTGAAAGCAACAGCCAGCTATTCACTGCTGTCATTTTGTTAAAAAAAAAAAAAAAAAAAAAAAAACCTCTTTGCTCTAGACCATGAATACTAAAATTTGCTGAAGGAAGTGGTGGAAGCTGCATTATTTAAACTCTTTCAAAATTGCCTGAATGAAGCACTTCACCCAGCCCCACAGAGAACAGACTGGTGCTGACCCTCAGGGCATCCCTAAGATGACCTCAGAGCTTTTTTCTCCATGTCTGTTTTCTATGAAGGAGAAAGGCTGAAGCTGAACCAATCAAACAAAGACGTAAGTTCATCCCCCCTCCCGCCCCAAGCCCTTTCATCTTCAGTGGAGTCTAGATTCCAGATCATTTCCACCAGAGAAGTTTTAAAAGCATCTGCATGTAATGCCACCGTACAATATGATAAGATCATCCTCTGCCTTCAAAGGCAGAGCTCATTTCCTAGAGCCTTTTTGAGGTTCCATTTCTTCTTCCGTAATTACTACCTATGTAGAGTCCAATCATCAGGAATGGACTCTAAATATTTCCTCCAATTCCCTCCAGTGCCTCAAAATGCCTTCCACAGTCCAGCAGTCAAACGGAGTGCAGTGTTTCCTTGCAGGCCACTGGCAGCCCCTGTGATCAAGTGAGGGTTGTTTGCTCTTTGGGATCCAAGTCATTACCTGTCAGCTTTTCAGGCAACAGGCAGAATCCAGAAAAGTAACAGCACAGGGAACGGGCATCTNCTGCAGGACGGTGGCTTTGCCTTCTTCCCCTTGGCCATTTATTCTTTAGAAAGCAGATAAGAAGGTCTTATTTGTTGAGAAGGAGTATGTGCATTAGCTACCATGGTAACGTATGTTACTATTGGCACTGTCCAGGCCAATTAAGTTTGGTTCAGATTGCTCNTGTTCTTTCTCTGGTCTGAAAAAGCCACTCAAGTCAGAGCCTGATAAGTATCTTTAGAGCACTAGGCGGTAGGCTCGGATGTCCCTCCGCTGACTTTCCTGGGAAACCTTACTGTACGCAGTGTGTTCATACTCCCCTCTCCTAAGTCTCTGGGAGAACCCTGGGCCTCAAACTGTGCCCTGCTCTGGGCANGGGTCACCTTTGCCTCTGTCTGTGTCTGTACCTGTCCTGTACATTCTGCAGTTACATTCTGAGCCTCCTGCATCTGGTTCTTTGAAAATCTCCTTTTCCAGGCTTTTGCCCAGGTCTGTGGTCCCAGGCCTCCTATTCCTTTAGTGCCAAAGCTGTCTCTCTGTCTGTGTGATCTCTTCATTTACCCATCAGTCCCTGTTCCATCCCTCCATCCTGCAAGCTGTCTTTGGTTCAGGGATACTGTCCTTAAGGAACTTATAGGTCACGTTAATTAATTTGGAAGCGGGCATGCAGGCTTTGTGATAGGAGATAATTTGTGGGAGTCTGTTCCCTTTTCCCACTATATGCTACCAGTGTGTCAAACTCAGGTTATCAGGCTTGACAGGCAAGCACCTCTATGTCTTGAGCCNTCTTGCCAGCCCAGGAACTGATATTTTAATGGATAAGGTAGACAAATTTTAAAAGGCTACCAGTTTTATAAATGGGTTCTATAAAATTGACAGATAAGACCTTCACATAAAATACTCCATTCCCATTCCTGGGGTGCAGATCTCTGGGTTTCCCCTACTCCTTCAACAAATAGTGAAATTCCCTCGAGGATATGTTGTGGGATATTTGCACACTGTGTGATTGATGTAATAGAAAGCTGAACTGCCAACAGCTAGGCAGGAGAGTATAGGCAGGGCAAAGAGAATTCTGGGAAGAAGAAAGGTGAATTCTCCAGCCAGATGTGGAGGAAGTAGGTACGAAGATGACGTAACGAGCACTAGTTAGGAACAAGCCTAAGCTAAGGCTTAATAATAAGTCTCTATGTCATTATTTGCAGGCTGGCGGTCCAGATGAGAAAGTACAACTACAAGGATATGTGTATATTCCTACCTGTGGATCTTAGTTGGAGTGGGTATACTGCAGATGGCATAGAGCATTGGGTCTCTCTCCTTTTACCATCATTTCCTGGAAGCATCTGCTCCTTTACGGTGGGTTCTGAGTAAGATTCCTTTGGAAGTGCTCCACAAATTAGAAAGATGATTAAAAGCTTATCCAGGTTTTCTAGGGTATAATAGCTACTGCGGTGTCGCTTCTGTGGGGCTGTGGGATGATGCGTGGGGGAAGGGCACCTAATCCAGTCTTGGGGGTGTGGCATGGCTCTGGAAAGGTTTTCCATAAAAAGTGATTTCTGAGTAAGTGTAAGGTGGCATGTGGTGACTGTGTGTCTTCTAGGCAGAGGCCCAAGTGTGTGGAAAGCCCCAGAAGAAAGCAAAGAAAATCTAGTTCCTTCAGAGAAGTGGCAAGGCGCACAGTGGAACTCCTCAAGATGGAGGTTGCTTGGCTGGGAGGATAGATAGTCACTCACCACAGTCATTGCTGTCACATGATTAGATCCACTGCAGAGGTAGAGCTGTTTGGCCCCACTTGCCTATGGCCAGAGAGCTGAGCAGAAAAACAGCCTGAAAAGGTGAGCTAAGGTCATATAGGACTTCCTGTCCCTCCTCTTCGTCCGTTTCTCCTCCTTCCACCACAGCTCCGGATCTGGGGGTGGGGGGAGGGGGGAGCTTGCCTCCCAAACCCTTGAACTTCAAACCCAGTCCATGTTGCACTGCTGAACTTTAACCCTCACCACTTTCTCAGAACACAGTTCCCACAAGANCCAGCCTGAGAGACTGGATGTGGAGTCAGGCTGACATTGGCCTTAGAGCAATCTGCTCTTTCTCATCCGTGTTCCAGATTCCTAAGACCCCGTTTTCCTGTACTAAGGACTGAACCTCCACCAGCGTTGAAAACGTCCCTTCCATTAAGAGCTTTCAGCACCAAGATGGTCACAGGGAGGGACACTTGGGTCCCATCAGAGCCAAATAGCTCTGCCCGAGGTCTTTTTTCCAGAGTTACCCCTTTCCAAGGGGAGAAGCCATCACGTCCTACACTGCTTAGTATGGTCTTCAAACTGTCGATTGTGACAAAGCAAGTTTGTGTACAGGAAACAACCACTTCCCTTTTCCCTCAAAGGGCCTAAAAGTTTTGGATCTTAGATAAGAAGCCATAAATAATTACATAAACAATTACTCAGCCTTTGCCTTTTTTCTTTCTTAATCCTATAATGATACTTTAGCAATAACAACAACAACAACACCTCCCTTCCATTTTTGCGCTGAATAAAAATAGGATGAAAACTTAAATACTTGAAGCTTGCTTTTAAGAACTCCCTTCACTGGGAGAAGACATTGATGCAGATTCATGCTGGCTCCTAACTGGTTGACTGTGCCTGAGTAGGCAACTGGGGACAAACACTCTCCCTCAGCAGAGAATATAACCATTTGACAGCCTATGACTGCCTTGAGTGACTCTCTCCTGAGTCAAGCAACCACCATCTTGGGGAGTTCCTCTGCGCTCCCTTGCTAAAGATCATCCCAGTAGGGATGGTTGACACCCCAGCCTACAGGTGCAGAGTAGGGAGGGCATGAGATTTTTCTCCTGAGTCCCAGCTGCTCCCTGCTGCTTGGCAAGGCTGCTTGTGTCCTGGCAGGGTAGGAGGTGGGGGGCCAGGGAAGATTCCATCTATGGAATGAGAGAAGCCCTCATCCCTGTTTGATTGTGCCTACTGGGAGAGGAAGGCCCCTACTCCTGTAATCCCTCACCTAGAATATGTAAGAAAGCTCAGTAAATTCGTTGGTTCTCCAGAGTGACCTCTGACAGAATTGTAACTCAGTTTACCTTTGGAACTTTGAAGGGGGGAAATGTTGCTCTATGTCTCCCCCAGGGAAGGAATTTTAGCAACAATGATGGAATAGAACTCTCTCAACTATGAGAAGTCTTTGGATTAAAACACACTGTTCAACATGAGCAGTAGCTCCAATTATTTCATTTTGAATATTTACACTTTCACGTCTCCCCAGCCATACAAACCTGCTGTTGTCTTTTCTTATTTTAAATTTTTGCCAGGCATGGTGGTCCATGCCTTTG
>LZPO01066291.1:259729-279469 GCA_001675575.1 Neotoma lepida
TAGAAATACAAATTTTTCTTTTCTTTTCCCCTTAAGAGCTGTTAAAACATTAAAAATGAGGATTGGGAGGATGGCTCAGCAGGTAAGGGTGTTTATAAGCCCAAGACCCAGATTCAATCCCCGGAACTCACATGGTGGAAGGAGAGAACCACTCCAGAGGTTGTCCTCTGATTTCCACAGAAGTGCTGTGCTCCCTCTCACCATAAATAAATGTAAACACAATTTTTAATTGCTAAAATGGCCAATAAAGGAAGGCCCCGGTTCTTCCCTGGGAGCCTTAAAAACAATACCAGTGCTACCTTATATATAGTGTGTCATTCTCAGTGCGATATAAACAAAACTGAGCCGAAGCATAAGAAATACATGGATGATGCTTGGCGCAACNTGAAGCCATTCCTTCCGGGGANCACAGAATCCTGAGNCTCACANTGGAGCCCCGCTCACCCTCTGGATGCATTAGATGGAAAAGACATCCCTTCCCTTCTCCATGCCTTCACTGTTTCTTGTTATTTGTAACTTTGGGTGTTTTGTGGCATATCTGCATAAGCTGAGGACCACGAAAGTCATTTGCTTCAGGACTAGCCAAACATACAACTATGTTCTCAAAAACACTTTGGTAAGCTGGGCGGTGGTGGCACACGACTTTAGNCCAGCACTTGGGAGGCAGAGGCAGGCAGATCTCTGTGAGTTCCAGGCCAGCCTGGTCTGCAAAGTGAGCTCCAGGACAGGCTCCAATGCTACACAGAGAAACTGTGTCTCGAAAAACCAAAACCAACTCCATTCTCGGTGTGGTCAACAATTCCAACCCAGTGCTATCTAGAGTGTTATATAGGCCTAGTGAACACCAGTGAACACCAGTCTGACATACATCTAGAAGTTAAAGTCTTTACGTCAGTAGGGTGTGGCTTAGAGATTCCTGGTACATGTCTGGCAGGAAACCTGAAACATAAGGATAACACTTAACTTGGTTATTTTCCAGTTCCTNTANACTGAATAGACCCTTCAAAATGGCCAAATACAGACCTTGTNCNGGAAGACAAAGAATGGTCTTCCCAAAGGGAACTGCAACTGTTCTGGAATGATCCTGAATAGACACCATGCATTAAACCCAGTTTCCATTCTCAAGAGAGATATGAGTCTGCAACTGAGCAAAGACCTATGACAGGCTTGCCAACTTGGCTGTCAGTCTGTCCTGCCATTACTGTTNCTTCATCCTCATTTGGCTGTGGGAAGCAGAATCCAGGCCCAGAGAATGCACCGATGGACCTTCTAGTTTCCAATGGTAACACTTGAGTCAGACCCATTCCTGAAATGGCACTGTATTTCTTAGATTTCTTTCCCCTCTGGTGATACTGTAGCTTGGAGCATGTACTATTTTTCCACCCTTCTTCGTTGGCGAGTCTGTCTTTGTGTGTAGCCAGCAGGGAACATGGCAGGCGTAGGAGGGAGTTTCTGTTGTAACTGTCTATTTTTAGTGGCTCATAAACTCAGTATTCCTTGGCCTGAAGCGGCACACGCTTGGTGTCAGCCCAAAGGGGAAGTCACTTTGGAAAGTTTGAGCAAAATCCTCTCCACTATTGCTTGGGCTGGTGAAGGGAGACAGAAATAAGTGAGCTTTGGGAAAAACAGGTCTGNAACTTTGTGTCAGTGTGGAATCGCTTCAGGAATCATATGGAGGATCTTCTGTCAGAACCCGGTTAGAGGAGAAGCGCTGGACCAAGCATGCAGNGTGCTCTTTAATAGGCTACCTTCTAGCTGGGCATGATGTCACACAGGACTCAGGGAGGCAGAGGCAGACAGCTCTCTGTGAGCTCAAAGCCAGCCTGGTCTACAGAGAGAGTTCCAGGACAGCCAGGGCTATACAGAGAAACCCTGTCTTGAAAAGCAACAACAACAACAACAACAAAAAACAAAACAGAAAGGCTACCTTCTGGGCCCAGGAAAGAGGCAGCACAGAGTCCTGAGGTGAGGGTTGATAGCTGAGTTGTCAACTGGCTACCTGTGGTTTAAAAAAAAAAAAGATGAAGAGCTGGATCCAAACTCAAGCAGCTTTAGGTCTTAGTAATTGTGTGACCTCAGGCAGAGTCATTGCTTCTCTGGGGTTCTGTCAGCTTCTCTATCAAATGAAGCAATGCTCTTCTTAGCTCAAATTCAGGTGTCATAAAGTGATAGAAATGCGTTTCTTCTTAAGATGAAAGTACTTGAATAATTTGGGGACATGATGTTCGTGTTTTATAGACATTGCTGGCAAGCAGTCACGGAGACCAAAGCACAGGCTCTTCTTGAAGTCCTTATGTGAGAGAACAAAAGAGTGGAGTTTGAGNATACAGATATATGGAGGAGTTCTTGTTNCTGAAGGGTGGAGGCCCAGGAGCCGTCTAAACAAAAATGAGGAGTTTCAGGAGAAGGTCCGTGTCATTTCCCAGAAGTGAAGCTACGGGTCTATTAAAGCAAAGGAAAACCAAGTTGAACNCTGTCTTCATAAGTGAACTAGAAGTCGTTTGTTTACTTATTCATCTATTTATTTCTTCAACTAATATTTATTGAGTAGCCACAAATTGACAGGTTTCCTCCTTGGAATGGAATAGGACACGCCTGGGGAAAGGCAGACGTGAAGGGAGAACGCTAGTGGGCTGTCTCTTCACAGAAGGACCTAGAGCACGGAGGAGCAGAGGGACCCGAGAAGATGCCAGGATGAAGACTGAGATGGCTGGCAGGGTGCCATCCCACCTACACCATTCTGTCCTCTGTTCCCATGGGAAGCTCTGCGTTCCCACACGTCCTCAGCCAGGAAGGTCAGTGTGAACACATCTGTGTGTGGCAGGGTGTGGTTGATAAGCACCAGCTGCAAGACCCTGCTTGGCCCGAAGCACAGCCTCCTCCATAATCAGCTACAGCAGCAAAACCGCAGACTGTCCCTGAACCTGACCAGAGCCAGCTCCTGAGAAGGAGAAGAGAGAAGACCTGGTGTCAGTAGCAGTGCTACCTGAAGTAGTGGAGGAGAGGCTTGGAACCAGCAGGGAGGGATGGATATCTATTCTTTCTTCTTTTGAAAATTATAACTATTAACACATATTAGTTATATAAATGAGATGGACTCACTGTGACACACACACACACACATACACACTATACTGCACATCACTCACTATGACAGTCCATACATGCACATATGTCACACACATATGTCACACATCCATCATGTCCTACCTTCTTCCAATCCTCTTCCCATACCTCTCCTCTCTCCCTTTCCCATTCCCTGGTAATCTATCTTCTACTCACAGGTCATCTTTTTGAGGGGTGGAAGAAATATCTATACTTTCACTAAACAGAGGAAACAATAACAAAACTTTGTTATATGTGTGTGTGTGTATGTGTGTGCTTGTATAAAATCTGTACATATTAGAATTTCCCTCAGAGTTTCTCTGAGGTGATGCTCAAGCAGCTGGTCCATGAACAATACTTTGAATAACTAGGTTTTACTTTAGTCTCTCCTGGGAGTGAAAGTTATCATGAAACAACCTGCACCAAGGATAACATCTCAGTGTAGAGAGCAAAGGAAGGTCACATGCCCCTAGGGAGCAATCAGAGGTTTTTGTTGTTGTTGTTGTTTGTTTGTTTTTTGTTTTTTTATCGTCTGCCCCCACTCCCTTAGAGGGAGCAGGTTTGAAACAAAGATCAAGACAAGGCAGGTCAATCCTCTATTCATTAAAGTGTAGGTCAGAGTTACCACAGTGCTTCTGCTTGTGAGGGACTGGTCTAAGACGCAACAGGTCCATGGGAGGTGGAATACAGGACATTGACTGTGCTTAGGAAAAATTCTTGTGGTCTCTAAGGGCAGCTCTACCTGCCCTTCTGGTGCTTTTTTCTTTTGGGAAAGCAAATGACGCTTCATTGCTTAAACCAGTGGTTCTCAATCTGGTTGGCCATTGGAGTCTGATACTGGTGCCCCTTAGGTGGGGACTTTATTAGTCTGTCCAAGGTCGGACTCAGACTTAGGTCACCTTTAAAGGTCCCTGGGTGGTCCTGATATGCTGCTGAGATAGACACCTGTTCATTCAAGCTAGCAATCCATCATGAGGACAATGAGGCCATGAGGAGGTCCACAGTGAGTTCCCAGGAACCACTCCCATGGGAGAGAGGCAGCCTGAGTGGGAAGACTGGGGTTGGAGGAAAGTCGGGGGACAAAGCTCCAGCTTCAGCAACTTCTGCTCCTAACAATCTGCCATCAGATAGTGATCTCTGAATTATGGGCAGTGCTCTGTCTCTGTCTTGTTTTTAATTGTCGCTGAGGGGTTAGTTTTTTGTTTTGTTTTTCGAGACAGGGTTTCTCTGTGAAACAGTTCTGGCTCTCCTTGAACTCACTTGGTAGCCCAGGCTGGTCTTGAACTCAGAGATCCACCTGACTCTGCCTACCGAATGCTGGGATTAAAGGTGTGTCACCACCGCCCGACTGAGGGGTTAGTTCTTATTTCAGATTATGTGCTCCTTATGGGCAGGACTGGTTCCGATACCTCTTTCGTTTCTCTCAGAGTCGCAGCCCCTGTGTATGCATCTGCTGGCATCCCCAGACACAAGTGACTGACGGGCATCCAAGCATGCGCCGCAGTGGGTTGGCCTCGCCTTTCAGATAGATCTGTGTCTTCGCTCCTTCCTCCCAGCTGATAAAAACATCTTTAAGGCAGCTCACTAGGTTCTCAGCATGAGTTTGGGAGGAGGGGAATGGAAGATCCACCAACTGCTTATTTTATAGCTCAGACCCACTTCTTAGTCAAGGGTGGGCGGGATGTGCCAAGAGTGGGGGATGAAGGGGCTTATGAACTCTCCTGCCACTTCAGGTTTAACAGCTTGTTCTCATGAAAGAGAAATAACTGCTAGCTATTTTTTTTTTCTTCAAGTTCAGGCCCTTTCTCAGAAATGCAGTTGCCTGTGGAAAACTGACACTCCCTCACAAGTCCTTAACAGCTGTCAGCCCCAGAGCAATAATAATTACCCTCAGCTTTCTTGCCGAATTCCAGTGATAGTCCCTGCCAGGGCCAGGCAACAGATGCAATGCGCCAGGAGCCTCCCCAAGCTCTCTGGGTGGTATCCTCTCCCTGTCCCTCCGGAGGACAGGCCCTGGGCCGCTTCCAGGCAGACCTTCTGCAGTGAGCATGTGTGAGGCAACACGTGGGGTAGGTGGGTGTAGATAGATAGAGCCCAAGGCAAGTCACGGGGTGGCTTTCCCAGGACGCAGAGAGAGAGACTCAAGCACAATGAGGAGCTGAGCTGATGGTCAATAGACATTTGCTTTGTCAAGAGAAATATGTACCTGGAAGTTCATTAAGATACAGAAAATCTGCACAAGTATAAACTGCTTTCATTTTTGTGTGTGTGTGGGTTTGGCCAGGGCGGGAGGTATAGCGTACTTAAGAGGTTGTTTGTGACAAGCAAGGAATCCAGAGTTTTACCATGGTCTTCTGGATCTTATGTTGCCACTATATGTGACCTGGGATGACTCAGTCGGCTTGCTGGGCCTTAGGTTTCCCATGACTGGGAACCTACCTTCCTCTAGCAATATTTTTACAGTCCATCAAATTATTCATTAGTGAAGGTCAGTAGCCCTCAAATGACATTGTGTGGGGAACTAATTACAGTGATTGGAAAGAATGCTGGGGGGCCATCTCCAAGTGACTTGAACCTACGCGGATGCCAATTCTTTCTTTTCGTGGAGATCTGGCAGAAAGAAAAGGCTAATTGGGAAGAAATTGCTGCCTCCTAGGTGTAAGCTTGGTATATGAAGTGACTTTCCCCTTGGCTTAGTGAGATTAGTGAGATAGAGAATTCATTTCCTAGCTCATCGAAGATTTTCTGTAGACTTCTCTTCCTACCCCCACTTTTCCCTGGGCATAGTATAATCAAGCTGGAGGTCACTTCTCTCAGCATACCTGGAAAGGACACAGGCGTAGGGACAGAGATGGACCAGTCAAGCCCAGGGAGTGCTTATTGCACCAGCTAAAAGGGCAGTGAGTACATAGACATGCCTGGCCAGAGTATCCCTCCTAGGTCATTCCAGAGAGGAAGGATCCAGCCAGTTCTCCCCAGCTGGCTCTGAAATCTGTTGCCTGGGTGATTGATTTTGCCATCTGACTCCAGTGGACATGCATACCAGGAGTAATAGAGACATCTTTCAAGAGTGTGATAATCCCACTTCCTGGAAGGGTTTCCAAGCACCCCTCTTCACACTTGTACACTTGACTATAGATCTTTGTGTTAATAGTCTGAAAACATCCCTCAGTATAAGAACATGGGCTTCTACATTTTTCTAGAATGCAAAGGATCTAGAAACCATGGTTTATGTATATCTTGCTTCCACAGTATTGGCATTTGTGTATATCTCTCTAATATATATATATATATACATATATATATATATAAATGACACATATATATGATTTCTTTTAGTTCTTGAGATTATAATTACATCATTTCACCCTTCCCTTTCCTCCCTCCAAACCCTCCCATATTCCCTCCTTGCTATCCTTCCAGTTCTTGGCCTCTTTTTCATTAATTGTTTTATACAAACACACACGCACACACATACACACACACACACACACACACACACACACACACTACCAAATGGTCAGCCCTGAAAACATACATATAGGTAACAATATGTAGACTGAACAGGTTTTACTTGTGTATATAGTGTATTTTTTAAAATTATTATATTTTTAATTATGCATATGTGTGTGGGTGTGTGCAGGTGAGTGCAGGTACCTACGGACGCCAGAAGAAGGAGTCAGATTCCTTGAGCTGGAGTTACAGGTGGTTGTGCACCACCTGACATAGGTGATGGGAACCAGTGTGGGTCCTTTGAAACAGCAGTATGCTCTCTTAACTACTAAGCCATCTGAGTAGCCCCCATATAGTTCAATAGCAGATAGTCCCTAACTTCCAGTGGTCCACCTGCCCATGGCTCTGATCTTCAACTCTAAGACAGTATGAAAGTGTACCATTCTATTTTCACTTTTAATACAGTATTTAATAAATTACATTAGATATTCAAAACCTTACCGTAAAACAGACTTTGTGTGGGATAATTTTGTCCAGCTGTAGACTCAGTGTTCTAAGGCTAAGCTAGGTGAGGCTAAACTGTGCTTCTAGTAGGTTAAGCGTATTGGATGAAATTTAAAGATGGCTCAACTTAGTGATGATTTTACTGGCACACATCTCCATCATAAGTGGAGGAACATCTGTTTGTATTTGTGTATTTCTCACTTAGTAACTATCAGAAGGGCCAGAGCAGTGCCTTACTTACCCTCATGCACTTGGCAATTAACAGTGTGAAGTTCTTAGCATGCTGCAGGTCTGTTGTTGGAATGGCTGCTTGCATGGACAACATTACAGACTTTTAGTCATTTTCCAGAAAAAGTGAGACCACGGAGAGTCAAAATATAAAGAACTATGAGGTTAAGAACTTAAGACAGCAGTCAGGGACACATATTTGACTCCATCTTTAGAGCCAGAGTTAACTTTTGTTGCTAGAATAATAACAATTTTGATTAAATTAGTTTCGTGTCTTACAAGTACGTTTTCAAAGCTTTCTGTGTTGAAGTAATCCTACAATGCTTAAACTGTGTGTGCACTATCTATCTATAAATATTTAATAAAAAACAAGTTCCATAATAAATAGATTAAATGTAAATACCCCTTAACTTTTTGAATTTTATTATATCAAACAAAGCTATGTCTTTTTGTTTGTTTGGTTTTGGTTTTGGTTTTTGGTTTTTTGAGACAGGGTTTCTCTGTGTAGCTTAGGAGCCTGTCTTGGAACTAACTTTGTAGACCAGGCTGGCCTCGAACTCACAGAGATCTGCCTGCCTCTGCCTCCCGAGTGCTGGGACTAAAGGTGTGCACCACCACCACCTGGCAAAGTTATGTCTTTTAATGAGTTGACACACACGTTGTACCATGTAGCACATGAATGTTAGCATTTTTATTTTTCCATATAGATAACTGTGGCATTCGGCATACATCACAGAAAATTCCAAGAAGCCCTCCACCTTCTTCCAAATCAAATGAGAATAAAAACCAGTTTGTGAAAACTTATCTAGTTAAATATACAGAAAATTTTCGTGTATCTAAAAAACTTTTTATTTGTAGTCTTTTTTAAAAAATTGTGAGTGATACTTTATTTAGTCGTTTTTGTTTATAATTGAAACTCTGGGACTTCAAAACTAATGTCCTAGTTTGTGGGCTTCTTGTACACACCAGAAACAATTTNGGCCTTGTGAGCAATGTTGTTTCATGGTGCTCTCTCTAAACCAACCTTTATGAGCTGGCTGACATCCAATTTCACAAGGATCTTCTTACCCACAATTTCACTTGGGAAGACCAAATCCTCAAGGATGGGGTCATATACAGCAGTCAGGGTGCTCCTCCTGGGGCATTTTCGCCTATTTTTCATACTGCCTTTTCAATTGGCTTAGGTAGAAATTGCCTCAGAGCAAAGCAATAAAGTCTATATTCTTCCCAATGAACTTTTTCTTCAGTTCCCGAACTAGCTAGACCTAGATTTTTCTGGAAAAATTCCAATTGGTACAAAAATTGTGATAGTGGTGGTGATCACCACCAACTTCAATTCGCTTGGCTGCAGTGATGCTGAGCTTCTGCCAGCTCTATTTCACAGTCTTTAAATAATTCCTTGACATCGCAAGGCAAAAATAAGGGCTGGCGAGATGACTCAGTGGATAAAGATGCTTCCCACCAACCCTGACAACCTGAGTTCCAGCCCCAGAATCCACAGAGGGGATGTGGCCTCTCTACTGAGTTAAAACAGAGCAGGTGACAGAGCCCAGCATAAGATTAAAACTCAGCAAAGGATCGCATAGGATTCCTGTCTGCTGCTCCAGGGTGTGCAAATGTGTGGAAGCTCCGGGAATTCTTCCCACCTTAATTCATACGTGTAATGGATTGTGGACAGGGCATGCCTGCAGATGTGTTCTCCCCTGACTTGGAAGAGCTGCTGCTTCTTCTGTTAGCCTGTCGGGGGAGGGGGTAGGGGTGGGGGTGGGGCACTACCTGGCACCTCACGTCTCCTGGCTCACAGTTCTTTGCAAGTCGATTGATTCATGTCGGTCTCCCCCAGGACCTCGAGTTTCTTCATGCATGGAAGTTGCCCTGCTGTTTCTCCCTAGTACGAAGCAGGTGCCTGGCCTAGACTTGCTCAATAAATGCTTCTGGAATAAAAGAAGAAATTGGGCAATGTTTTTGGCTCAGGTAAAATATTTCTGGAAGACACCTTTTTTTTTTTTAAACTGTGTTTTTGTTAGCATGAACTTTGTGCCAGAAATTCCTTAATAAGCCAAAACTGAATGCTTTCTGTGAAAGCTAACTAGCCCCGTCTTACAATATTTCTATTTGTGAGAGTCCAGCATATATAGGATCTGGCCATATAAGGAAGTCTTTAGTAACTGAGTACAATGCCTGTCACTTGAAACCATTATTTTAGTGGCTGAAAGCTTTTGTTGACTTAATCGGGACCTTTTGGACAGACTTCAGCCCAAGTGAAAAGGGGAATTAGCTCAAAGAGCAGAGAAGTCCAGGAGCCCTTCATTTTCCACGGATGGAGAGAGTAATTGATGGGGCACACATCGACCTGCTTTGCAAGCCAGGTAAAGAATGCTTCTGCAGCAACTGCACCAGCAGGTCCTGAGGACAACTGACTGACGTGCTCTGCTGTGAGTGCATCACAGAGCTAAAAGGAATAGGGGACCTCCAGCAGGCCTGGGTCACCGTCCTGCACTGGTGGCATAGGAAGGAGAAGAAAGAGTCACATGTACCTGGCCTGTATATTCTGCCTTTATCCCAGGAAAGAAAGGCTCCCTCTCAGAAGAATGCAGCGAGCTCTAGGGTGAAGGGGACCACCGTTCCCGCTGTATTGTTCTGCTGCCCTGGTCAGCAATCAGTCTCCCTAACCCACCTTCACACATCACTCATGAGGACATCCCTGGAGCAGTTTTTGTTGTCCAAACTGTAGGAAATTTTTCCTGAGGCAATCTACTTTATTTCTCCCCCTCTCCTTGGCTTCCTTTTCCTTATTTACCAGTCTCGCCCTTTTTATCCTTGACTCCCTTGTTTGTTTTCATCACCCAGGATGTGTCTTGGGCTCCTGGTTAGTAACAGCATCATCGTTGTGTGTATGTGTGTGTATGTTATTTTGAGCTGTGGCTATCTTCACTAGTCACTTCTGTGGGGCCTGCTTCTGATAAGCCCCCTGATGCACGTGACCTGGGTGTTTCCTAGGGGTGTTTGGTCAAGGAATGCCATGTCCCTAGGGTGTGTCCAGGACTTTCACATCACTGAGCACGTGCTTGTGCTGTTGTCTCTGCCTGAAAGGCCTTTGTCTTCCCAGGTTATACTTGTCCTCGAGTGTCTAACCAGGCCTCACTTCCTCAAGGAAGCTCCCTTGTCTTGCACACTGGTCTAGAGACAGTATAGCCATTCATGGGGCTGTGAGTACTGAGGGAGTCAGGTCCAGCTGCACAGTGGACAGTCATGAGTGTCACCTGTGCTTTGAACCTTCCCTCTGAGCCCTATTGTACCCATATGAATCCCTGTTGGCCACTGACACATTTTTATCACGCACCTGCTTGCTTTTTTGCTATCCTTGTAATTAAGAAACTGCTAGAAAACAAGGATCTTTTCAGCTCTCTTCCTAGTGTCTGGAACATAGGACACCTCCAAGGGATGATCTGTCCCTGTGCTTAGTGTCTCTTAAGCCTATCCTCAGGTCCCTGCTGTCCCTAGCACACATATCTTTTAGTGCCCTGTTGCCATCTGTGGATATGTCTCACTTCCTCTTTACATTGTAAAGTTCCTGTAGTGACTGACTGTGCCTTTATTAATTTCTGCTACCAGTCACCTAATCCGATGCCTGGCAGATGCAGTCGGTGCTCACTACGTGTAGAAAAGACCTGTAAACTTACATCTCTTTAAAAGACTTTTGAACGGAAGATTATTACATGCCCCATTGTTTGTATCTCTTGAAGAGCTCGGCTCTTTTAATATTAATGAAAGTCACATGACTTTTGTCAACACTTGGCCTGGATGTTCCTTAAATATCTTCGGGTTCCAGACAATTAAGTAGCACAACTGAACTTCCTGCTCTTAAGATTAGGAGAACACACCCGGAGTTGATGACCACAGTCCCGGTGTCCCCTGTATCCCATAGTCCTGTTGTATCCTAAGTTATGTCTGGTTGGAAAATGGAAGGAGACTCAGCACAAACCTCTGAGTGGTGATACAAGTGAATGGACCTGGTGCTCGATCCAAGTATGGGGATAAAGTGGCATCAGGTCCACACCGGTAGGGAAGAGTCAGAAATGGAATCCGAGAGGAGAATCCAGAAGAGAGAAGAAACCAGAGAGTGCCCTAGAAGGGGACGCTAGAAAGGCCACCGCAGACAATGGATGCTGCAAGAGCCTTGTCACTGACTCTCACCTTCACCTGAGTTGTGGGACTGGGGAGATTGTTTAGGACAGAAAGTAGCTGCCCTCTTAGCTACATGCAGTGGCAGGCAGAGGACATCCTCAGACACACCGAAGGTGGCCGAGGACGAATGCAGAGAGACACCCTTGGCTGCCCTCAGGGCTGCCTTTGTAGGACAAGATAGGGGTTGATACCCTCCTGCTCTCAACAGCAGAGACTGTTTCTCACTTGGGATGTGGCTGAATCCGTTTCAAAAACTCGAGTTAAACGTATCACTTGCAGTGCAGCTAAGGGGCCCAGCTCAAGCTCTAGTCACCTGGCAACCGTTCCTGCCCATGAAATGGCTAGCACTCATAACCTGGCCTGCTATAGGAAGGACTGGATTGAACTCACGCAAGGAAGAAACGTGTCCGGGCTTCGACTTCTCAAGTAGAAGTTGTATGGGGAGACCAGACTCAGGCCACCTTCCTCTCGGAAAAGGATGCTTTCATTTCCAGCCAGCTTACGTCAGCATAGAAGATGAGGCTTTGATAAAACAATGTCTTTATTTCCTATGTATATTTCTTTGTTCCAAAAAGAGCACTAATGTGTTTTCATGTCAGGTTCAAAGAAGAGATTGTCCTGGAAAAACCGCAGCTCCTTTGGAAGGGCAACCAGGACATGAAACCCTTCCACCGACTCCTCTCTCTGCTAAGCTAAGATCAGGGCTTCCTGAGCCAGTACAAGCTGCCTGGCTCAGGTGGTTTTTAATTAAAGCAATTTCTAGTCAAAGAATGCTCAACCAAAATCAATGAAGTCAAAGGAGGAAACAGAAATGAAAATGTAACCAAGAGGCATTTACACAGAAGGGCAAAATAATTTTTAAAATTTAATTCTTGTTTAAAACATTGGTGTATACAGTATTATTTTTGGTCCAATTGTGAAATATATTGCACATTGTTTATAATGTCTGCCTCCCCAGTGCTCTTTGCCTACAAAATATTATTTTTCTTATATTTAAATAAGTGTGCAGTCTGAGTGCCTAAAAGAACACAAAGTTATCTGCAACCCAATGGGAACAGAGTATTAATAGGATCCGCCCCGAACAAGTGCCTCCATCTGGGCATTTCCATGCAGTTTGCTGGCATATAAATATAACCCCACATTCTTTTATGAAATACATAAATGCAATAAAATAGTTGCTTTGGTTCTTTTCTGGAGGCAGAAGGAGAAAAAATGTCAGCCTTTCATTGTTCAGTGTTCCTAACAGGCCCCTTTTGTATGGCTGGTATGACTTTCCCGCACAAAGTTCTTAAGTGCAGATAATAGCTTAAAAGGCTATCTGAACTCATTCTGTTATGTAGATGAAAGAAAGTCTTTAAAATTAATCTATGGCATCTCCGAAGAAAAAAGAGGGCAGTCATCCAACTCATTTCCTTGGGCCAAAGCAGTGAGCAAAGGGAACAAAAATGCCTGCGTCTCAGTGCTCCAAAAACCAAGGGTTTGACATGGTACCAGCAGATCAGTGACCAGATTTTCCATTCTGACCTATCACTATTTGGAGATGGGCACAGCCCACTGTCATTCAACGTTATCGCTGAACAAAAAGTTAATGATGACATTTGATGAAACCAGTACAGGGTAATGCCTGTCTCTTATACACATCTAGATGTGTATAAGAGACAGGATATAGGCAGGGCAGGCATGACATCCTAAGGTGGCCGCTTCACCTGTCAGAGTGCGTCTCCAGATATTTATATTATGACAAATATTACATTAAAAAATTGAGTGCATGTATTACCAAAATAAATGAGTTAAAAACTTTCTTAGCAAATGACATCACTTAAAATGGTTTCGTTCACTAATGGCGTTTAGTGAAAAGGACTGTAAGTACTCAGTTCCCAGAACGAACAAGCATCCAGAAGGATCAGCTATAAATAATTATGCAAATCAATACTGTTTCTATATGAAGAAATAAAGTATGATAAAATAAAGATCCGTCCATAGAATCCATAGAATATCTCTCTCTCTCTCTCTCTCTCTCTCTCTCTCTCTCTCTCTCTCTCTCTCTCTCTCTCTCTCTTCATACTTATTCATTGTTATGCCCCAATTTGATAGGGTTAGGACTGAGAGTCAGGACATGATGATTCCAGCCTCATGAAAGGGATTAGTGGCCTTAGAAAAGAGACCCCAGGGAACCCGTTGGTCCTTTCTACTTTGTGAGGAGGGAGGCACTGCCTGGGAACGACAAGTTCTCACCAGATGTTGAAACTGCTAATGTGTTGGTCTGGAATTTCTAGCTTCTAGAAAAAGAAATTTCTGTTGTTTGTAAGCCACCGGGTCTGTAGTATTTTTACAGTATGTTTGTTTTAGCACTCAAAATGAGACCAAGACTAAGGAATAGATATGCTAAGCCTACGTGTGGGCAAAAAGTAATTATTTTGTTCCTTATTCTGTTCCTTATTTCTGCTTTTTTGGGGGGCTGTAATAGGAAATTTAAATACATGGAAAAACGCATACTATGTTTGCGCGTGTAAAGCTGTAATACTATTAAGTCAACTTCTCAAGTTAAGCTTTGGTTGTTGTTGTTTGTCTTTTAGACAGGGTCACACTATGAAATCTTGGCTGCCCTGGAACTCACAGAGATCCACNTGACTCTGCCTCCTGAGTACAGGGATAGGAAGCCTGTGTCAGTATGCCCAGCTAAGCTTTGATTTTTAACACCTTGCTAATAAAAATGCCCATAAGATTTTAGGAAGAACATAACAAGAATATTCTAGCATGCATCTGAAAACAAAATCCATATCTAAGAAAGTGCTGAGACAAAATAGAATACGTCATGCAGGATGTCCCCAGGCTTAAAATGCACTGTCACATTGCTTTGTTTTTGACACCCTGGTGTTCTCTCTTTCTCTCTCTTTTACTATTTATCTTTTTTATGTATACAAGTGTTTTGCTTGCACGTATGTCTATGCACCACATGCATGCCAGGTCCTCTGGAAGAACACCAGTGCTCTTAACTGCTGAGCCATCTCTCTAGCCTCTCTCAACATGATGTTCTTACAGAAGTGGATTAGTTGGATGCTACCCCTAACATCTGCACTATGCCTGGAACGTAAACAGCAGGTGCTTAATGTTTGCTGAGTAAGTAAATGAATATGTGAAATCTGTGCATTTAAAAAGAAAACTGATANTAGGAAAATCTATAAGCTTTAAATCTCTGCTTGAAAGTCATCAAGGAGACTCCAAAAGACAAATACTGCATGTTCTATCCCCACATGCAGATTCCAGCTTCTAATTGTTATATATGCGTATTTATGTGGGTGTGAGTGTGAGTGGAGGCCAAGAAACTAGAAAGGGGCCTATGAGATGGGGGGGGAATCTTAAAGAGAGAGGGCTGGGGAGGTTAATAGAACACATGTGATATAAAAATGGAAGAGAATGCTGAGACCCCTGGGTGTAATGAGGGAAGGTGGTCAGGGAGGTGGGTGGGAATCAACCAAAATACCCAACCACTGACCTAGTTTGCGACTGACTCCACTAGGAAACTGGTTACTATGTTTAGTAATTAAAAATAAATTTTAGGTGACTGAGGAGAAAGCTTAGAGGTTAAAACACTTGGCAAGGGTGAGGATCTGAGTTCAGATCCCCAGAACCCACGGAAAANACTGGGTGGGCGTGGCAGCCTTCTTATCATCAGAGCTTCCAAGGCAGAGACAGAGGATCCCAGAACAAGCTGGCTGGACTATCCACATCCNTATGGTGAGCTCTGNGTTTGGGAGACCTTGCCTCAGAGATGAAGTTGGAAGAGTGTCCAAGTTGATTCCTGGCATCAGCCTTGGGTTTCTATATGCGTGCACATACAAATACACTCAAACGAGTGTGCTCACATACATGCAGAATGCACACACAAACACATACAAGTAGAATAATAAAAATAAATCTTTTTTTTGAAATTTGCTGAATTATGCCTCTAGTCCAGCTACCTGGGAAGAAAGTACCTTTAAGTAGTTAACATCTCTTAAATAAGATCAAATCTCAGCAAATGCCTTCAGTGTTCCTCGGGTTTGGTCAATTTATAGAGTGCTTTAAATGAAAAAAATCNGAATAGTCCACATAACAATTCAAATTGTTTTATGGATAACATTACTTAAATAGACATAGAACTAGTTCCATACCTCGTGGNTTTTTGACACTTGGATATAATACCAAAATCTATCTTAAATACTCATAACTTTAGGATCGGTAGATTGCAATGAGCAACACATGACTGTGAAGGAGGGTAGTCTGTGAAATCTAAGTTGCTGGTGTGGGGCTGAACAACAGGAAGCTGGGTCTGCACTGCACTTCAGTTGGCGATTCGATTCTTTTGATCTTGAATATGATGGGCCATTACNGCACTCTTCCTTGTTGTCAGTGCTTATATTCTGTTTTTATCTACTGATCTGCTGTGTTAGTTGTCTAGTCAATTTAGCATNTCCAGTATACAACACTGTGTACAATGTGGCATCGATGGTTCAACACAATTTCCTTTGAAACACAAATGTGGATAATGAACTCCAGGCAGCATATGGCTACAAGCTGGTCATCCCGATGGCCTAGAACGTTCCTGGATTACTTTTCTTAGATCACAATCCAAAGGAAAGCCNCAGGTTTACATTTTTCTCATTCAGAATGTATTCATCTCAGTTTGAGAAATGCCACTCTACCTTATTTGAAGTAGTAATTGTTTGTGGGTTTTTGTTTAAATATAGTAGCAGAAACTAGGGAACCTTTTGTAGTTGTTCCAAACGAGANTTGAGATCTGATCTGGATTTTGGTACCAGTCCTTGGCACTGCTCCTCCTGTTGGGACAGGCACCGCTGACACTATTCTATAGGTACATCTACTGAGGCTGGCAGCAGTACCTCAGGGCACAGTGAAAGTGGTGATGTAATTCAGGTCAGAGGTCAAAATTGTGCCCAAGATGGGGAATTGGTACAATAACTNAAACTGCTCAGCCTTTAATTTGCTGATTATCCTTTTGACTTCACCTTTTTTTTCTTTTCTTTTCTTCTTCTTTTGGGCAGGACCAAAGTCATTCATATCTTGGGCCATAGTGAGAAGAGAGTCATCTGGAACTTGTCCTAAATGCACTCTCTCTGCACCTCACCCCTACATGCCCTACTCATCTACAAGGGTCTAAAGAGAAACTGATAATCNGAGATGAGGAGAGCCAAGCCCTCAGCTTGCAAGATGTTACCCCTTCTAATTACAGGCCCACGAGAGGCAAATGCTTACCGTGGGAAGCTTCTGGTCTTTCCCAAGTACAGCTGTCCCTCAGCGGCCTGTGGAGCCCTGCAGATAAACAGCACCTGGGGATACATTGCCTCAGCTGTGGCATGTGGAGGCACAACCCTCAGGTATCTGGGTGGGAACGCATCTTAGTCATAGAGACCGGAGAGATTGTTTTTTCAGATCACACCAAGTTCTAGCCACCTCCCTAAATAGTAAGAAAACACCACCTTAGCCATAGTTACAATTCTAACCAAAAGAAGAATGCAGGGCACCAGANAGACTGTGAAAAATCAATTTGTGAGTGTTAAGTAAGAAAATAAAGAGTACTAAATATATATGGTTTGCCCGTGTTTAAGGCTCTTTGGCAACTCAGCAGACAGGAACTGGAAAAATGTTTTCATGGCTCTTACTAGTAACATCACTAAGAGCTAGAGGCCTGCTTTTAAATGATCAGATTTGAGCTGTCTGCAGGCAGAGCCGGGTTACCTGCACAAGCCTAGCCAGTTCATCCTCATCCNGTACTTATTGCTTGTATTTTTAGGCTTCCCAAAGTGGGGTTTAATATACTGTAAGGGAGAAGTTTGACTCATGATGTCTAGTAAGAAGCCTTTTGATATTAGTCAAAGTTGGAAAGCCAAATATTTATAAATATGTCCTGACATGCACAAAAGGGAGGGTGTAAATCTAAACTGCCAACAATGCTTATCTCAAGGAAGTAGTACTGGACACGGTAGAAAATGTCACTTTCTGTTTCGTATACTTCTATTGTCCAGGTTTCTTTGTTTAGTAATGAATATGTGACCTCATACCTTACAAAGCAACATGAGTTTCCTTTAAAGTAATTTTATTTACTTATAAAAAATTAAACACTTGTACCATCAATAGATAGGACTCAAGGAACATTAGANTAAGTTGATTTGAGTTGATAGATGTCAGGAGGGGCCAGAGGAAACAAATAACACAACCCAGGTAGACTCTGTCTACAAACAGGAGGGCTGATTTTCTATGCTCCTTTTCATCTGAACCCCTGGGTTGAGAAGTATTATGGCACAGTGCCTGGCAAGGAACTCGGTCACTGTGCCCTGTGAAAGTGAGGAGGCTTAGTGAGGAGGCCCAAATGCTGGCGATGAGTTGTTTGCCCTCCACCAAGCACTTGCTCTGAAGCTTTCTGGTTTCCGGGCAGAAGCGTCCATGGTGGTGGTCTACTGTAGACGCAATGGGCTCTAGGGGTTGGGTTGCTGTTGAGAAGCAGGCATGGTACTTCCATCCTGATTGGGTTTTCTGGGGGAGACATTTGCTGAGATGAAGGAAACGGACTGTCTGGTCCTCAATCTGCTCGTCATTCTTTATGGGCCTTAGTTTCCTCAAGGCAACACACACAACACTGAGCTATGTGTTATCGCTACAGCCTCCTGTAGCATGAAACCTCCACCTCTAGAATCCCTAAATCAAAAGTTTTACAGTGAGTATCATACAGTTCCTTTGTCATCCTAAAAAGAAAAAAAAAAAAAAAAAAAAAAAACCTGATTAGATACAATAACTCAGGTAGACGGATAGTTACAGGTATCTATCTTATGATATGCCAAAGTCTAACTTTCTTCACAGGGATGGATCTGGGAGAGCTGACAGACACAGTGTACTTCACATTTCTCCTGAAACAAACACAGACTCTGGTATAGGTTCTGCTTNCTGCTTCACCCTGGAGACAAGGCTGCCACTAAGTCTCTCATCACCGGCAATAGTTGAGAAATAAGGATCTAGCCAGTCAATTTCCTTCAAATTACACCTCAGCTGTATGTGATCTCCAGTACTTCTGAACTGTGTGATTTNAGAGACTTTTAAACCCCTGGAACCCCTCACTTCTCTAATGTATAAGATGAGACCACTAAGAGTATATAGTATAGGACATTGTGAAGGTATTAAAATCCATTAATTTACAATGTAAAGTGTTTCGAACAGAATCTACTATGCAGAAAATACGCCCACAGATATCAGTGTTTATTGTCATAATTGATTTCAAAACTTTTTCTTTTCTGTAGAGATGGGACTCAAACCCAGGGCTGTGTGTGTGATCAGCGTGCACTCTACCATTGAATACCAGTCATGTTGCTTAAACTAGTTTTAGGTGGGATTCTGTGAACTTGATAATAGAGTGTTCTTTGTTGAGAAAATACAGATGGAATGCTTGTGCCATTAAAAAAAAAATTAGGGTCTCATTATAAATTNCAGGCTCAAAGTCTCAACCCTGCTGTCTCAGCCTCCTGGGTGCTGGGTTTGCAAAAAAGGAGCCCCACATCTGCTCTCTTGTGCTACTTTCTGTCGGTGCTATATGTCTATGCATTCAAGTGTGTGCATGTGTGCTTGTGCATGTATACCCATGTACTCCCACGTGTGAGTGTGCATGTATGCTGTGTACCCATGTACTCCCACACACGCGTGTGCATATGGAAGTCAACNGCAGGTGTCTTCTTCCATTGTTGTCCACCTTAATTTTTCAAACATGGTCTCTCACTGAATCTGGAGCCAACCAAATTGGCAAGAATAGCTGGCCAGTAAGCTCTAGGGATCCTCCTGTCTCTGCCTCCCCAATGCTAGGATTGCAGGTGCATGGTACCATGCTCAGGTTCTTATGAAGGTTCTGGGGATCTGAAGTTAGGTCTTCATGCTTGTGAGGCAAGCGCTTTGTCAACTGAGCCACCTCCCCATCCCTCCTGCATCACTTTCTACCAATCTATGTGACCGTCATTCTATTATAAAAGAAATTAGACCAGCTGTTATGCCAAGGTCTCTCCATAATCACACTGATAATTTCTGTCANATTCATATATCTATTTGTGACTTTCCTGCTATGAATATTTGCAACTGCCTGGGATCAAATTGGTAGCAATGGTGTGGTTTTTGTTGTCTTCCAGAGTAATAGAAACTTAATTTAATTTATTCCAGTTCAAATGTCCTTAATTCAATATGAAATATTTTGCAAAGCAAATGTTTTGAATCTTGTAGTGATTC
>LZPO01066291.1:299109-319712 GCA_001675575.1 Neotoma lepida
CTTGTTTCTGTAGAATGAAGGTGTTGAAGCAGTTTTTCAAAACTGCCAAGAGACTGAAGATAGAGAGGAGAGAGAGATTTGGGCCTGTGGGCATTTAAGATCCAAACTGTACCAGTCAGGCTGATAAAGAGGCCTTACATGAACTTGGAATACAGAGATGGTTCTGAACCCTTCTGGGCCCTTCTGGAGGCTCAGGAGCAGGGAGTCTGGGCAGGAGTGAAGTTGTTTCCAGAAATAAATAGTCCAAAGGTCAGCAGAACACCTTTTAGGTATGTAAAAGAGAGGCATCCTAATGCCAAGGACACAGTAAGGACATCTCAGATCCCTGTGAGATAAGGCTGTTTAGAAAGAGAAGTCCTTTCAAATGCTTGTACTGTGTTTAGAAAGGGCCCACGGCTGCTGCTGAGAAAGACTTGTGGGGTTTGGAGAGGCATCCTACTACTCAGGGGATACTCCTAGGATACACTCGCACACACTCACATTCACGCACACACACACACATACACTCACTCACTCACTCACATACACTATACCCCTAGCTAAGAGTGACTGAGGAAAAAATTTTTTTCAATGCCACAGAGTAAGAAAATGAGCTATGTAAGGTTGTTTATTTTTGTGTGTGTCTACACATATGTTGATTCTCATTTGTTTTCTGATTCAGTCTAAAAGACATAGGGATTTTATCCTCATTGGAACACGAGGATCGAATGTGCTCTGGACTTGTCAAGAAATCATAGCCANCCTCTGTTGGTTTTCCTATAGCTGTGGTTCGTTCCACAGATAGTCACTGAAAACTTAATTTGTGCCAGGCACTAGTCACTGAGAAGTTAGCACTACAGAGGAAGAGCCTCCAAAGGGAGAGAGGAACAAGAGCAGAGGCAGAGGCACATGTCTGGCTTGTTCAGAGAAAGCCNGGGGACCACTAGTCTCCTTGGAATCCTATCATTCGTGGCCTTGGGGATCAGTTTACTCTTTTGTGAAGTAGGAAGCCATTTAGCATTCTGATTCATCCTTTAAATGGTTATCTCTGGCTGCTCCATTGAGTATGGACTAGGTGAAAGCCAGGCTAAGGATAGTGATGCTGCAGGGTGTGGCTGCACACCCCTGNAATCCCAGCTCTTAGGAGGTTGAGGCAGGAGCATCTGGAGTTCAAGGGGAGCCTGGGCTACATAGAGAGACCCTGATTCAAAACAACAAAAACAAAACAAAAATCAAAAGAAGTAATACTAATTAGAAGGTGTCTGTAATAATACATAAGCGATGACAGCTTGGACCAGGATAGTAGCAGTGAAGACAGTAAAAGACAGTTGTAGCTGAGCAGGGTGCCACATGCCTGTGATCCTAGTGCTCAGCAGGCTGAGGCAGGAGGATTGCAAGTTTGCAGCCAGANTGGGCTGCATAGCAAGAAAAAACAACCAACCAACCAAGTCGTTGGGTTCTGACCATGAGTTGAAAGTAGAGTCAGCAGGATTTCATGTGGACAGTGGGTGAGGAAGAGACACAGAGATTAGGAGAGAGTGTGTCCCAGGTTTGTGAGCAGCTGGAAGATGAGGTTGTTGAATGGTGTGGGGAGGATGGTGGGAGGGATGGATGGCTTTGAGGGGCAGAACAGGAGTCNGGTTTGGACATGTTAGGTTTGAGATTTCTAGGCACACACTTGCAGTTACTGGGAGGCAGTTGGATGACGCTGAAGCTCAGGTGGGAGGTTTGGGTGGTAGCTGGCTAGAGCTAGGAGAGTAGCTGGAGGCAGCAGTTTTGTTGTACAGGGGAGAAGAGCCCAGTGGTCCCCAGGAANTGGCATCACAGGGTTTTTTGTTTGTTTGTTTATTTTTGGAGAAAATTATAGTGAGCAGGTTTGTTGAGGATGGTTGACAGAAAAAAAGGGAAGTTAATGTAGGGAGGGCAGCTTGCAGATGTGATGTCTGCTACTACCAGGGGATCACACTGGTTGCGGGGGTTCATGAGCCTGGTTATGCAATACTTGTGTGGAAGTTTGCCTGGTGTGTTGGATGGTTTTTGTTAACTCGACATAGACCTACACAGATCTGGGAAGAAGAAATCTCAGTTGAGAAATTGCCTCCATCAGACTGACCTTTAGGCCAATCTGTAGGACATTTACTTGATTAATGATTGATGAGGGAGGGTCCAGCTCACTGTGGGCTGGTGCCACCTGTGGCCAAGTGGTCCTGAGTTGATTAAGAAAGCAGGCCCAGCAAGCCATGGGGAGCAAGCCAATAAGCATTGCTCTCCATGGTGTCTACTTCAGTTCCTGCCTCCAGGTTCCTGCCGTGAGGTCCTGCCCTGTCTTATGGACTACAACCATAAACTGAAGCAAACTGTTCCTCCCCAAGTTGCTTTTGGCCATGGTCTTCATCACAACCAAAGAAGGCAAATTAGGATACTGGTAAGAGGGAGACCACATTGTACAGGCGTGTTGGTATCTGTTAACTTGTCGTCAATCAATTGTAGTGAGAGTCATCTGCCTCTAGGGTTGTGCATACTGGAGCTCTTTATAAAGTACCTGTCCTGTCCAGTAAACAGCAGCCTTCTTGTGCTTCCTCGAAAGTGTAGATGTAGTCCCTCTAGAGGGGGAGGTTTTGGGAATCAGGTTAAAGGTTATGTTGCCCTGTATAGGGCTAGAGCTAGAGGGTGGAGGAGTTCACAGGCAGATGGAACCATCACATTGTCTGCATGAGGGGNTGACAGGACTTGAAAGATGGGAAAAAAATAGGAACACATTAAAAGTGTTTGCAGCTCTTCATTGCCTTAGGCTATATTTGAACCACAGAGAGCCACAGCTTTTATTGTGTTGAACTCCTACAAGACTCACTTGAGGGGAGCCAGAACTTCCTCTGAATGGAGGTAGCGGCAGCCACAGCATCTGGCCCTGTTTGGCCGGTACAGTCTGATGGTTCCTTCAAGGTGACGTAGTACCAGAGTGTACAATGGTGGGCACATGCCACGCACATTGTAGAAATGGGTATGGTAACCCCATGTGGCCAGGCCTTGCTTCCTGAGCTGCATGGCTCAGTTTGTAACNAATTTAGCCAACACTCATTTCTGCCCAGCATATTGAAAACCTCCCTCCCCTGGTGTGAGGAACTGCATTCATACTGTTCTTTTAAAATGACTTGTGGCCTGGCTGAGTTGTCAGAGGGGTGGAAAATGAGGACAACCCAGNATGTTGGGTTCTGTCCTTCTGTCGTTTTCTTTTCTTTTTTTCAAGACAGGGTTTCTCTTTGTAGCCCTGGCTGGCCTTGAACTCAGATCTGCCTGCTTCTGCCTCCTGAATACTAGGATTAAAGGTGTGCGCCACCACACCCAGCCTCCTACTGCCATTTTTCAATCTGTTCATTGAAATGAATGGCATGGGCCTTTAGTAATTCAAAAAGAAATAAAATCTTCAAATTACATGAATAATCAGGATGTTGGCATCCATCATCCTGGGTATGATACAAGTAAAATAGGGAACATCTTCCTGAAGTGACAGTGTTTTGTTGGTTTTTGCTTTTTGAAGTCTTTATTATTATAGTGCAGAATGGAATATGTGAATTTTAAAATGTGAAACATGAAGCTTTTTAATGCCATATCCAGCTTTTGACAGTCACTTTTTTCTGTCATCCGTACATGTCCACCTGTCTTCATCATTGGGTCATTGAGTGTTTTCATGAAATGAGTTGAGAAGCATTGTCCAGTCTAACCTTTCTCTGAAGACAGAAGCCAGTGGCAGGAGGTAGCAGTAATGAGCCCTGAAGTCAGATGCCTGAGGCCTCATCCGCCTGGCCCACTGCCATGGGCATCTGTCTGGAAAAGCCAATCTTTAGAATTCAACCTAGGCTCTGCAACCATGCCTTTAGAATAATATCTTCGTTCTTAAAATGTCCACACATGGTGGCCTAGAAGAGAGAGTGCAAATACATGGTGGCCTAGAAGAAAGGGTGCAAGTACACAGGCAGCATCTGTCTCCCTCTCCCCTGCTGATGGGTGGAATTCCGAGTGGTCACAGCACTTTGTTCTGCTGAGTCGCAGGATTCCTCGGGTTCACACTGGTTGGCGATGCTACTGTGGCGTGTTTGCACAGAAGAGAACACTGCCTGCTTGCCTTGCCTAAAACCCTTCTATATGAAAAGTAGTCTTCTTCTGGATAGATATGGTCACTGTTAGTTTGTGAGCCTCAGAAGAGCAAGGCTTGTTGTTGATTTTTGGTTCAAATCTAATAATATATCCTCAACTAGTTATTTCTAGGGCTCTTTGAGTTGATTTAATTCCTCATATATATCTATGACTTTTAGAAAATGGGCTGACCAGATCTTTAACCTGATCCTTACACCCCAGGTAAAAGAAGGATACAATGAACCTTACGAGAAAAGTCTTTCACCTTAACNATTTCTAAGTGCGTAGTTTGATAGTGTCGAATATATTCACATGGTTGTATACTTCATGTGTACACGCACATAGTGTATGTGTATGTGCAGATATGTTATGTATAGAGAAAAGTAGTTGATGTGGGTGTCTTCTGTCCCTTGCACCTTATGTTTTGGGTCAAGGCCTTACTGAATCCAGAGTTCGCCATTTAATCCAGACTAGCAAGCCACCAGGATCTGTCTGTTTCTACTCCCCTGCCCCTGCTGGTGTTACTGGAACACATAGCTTCTGGCATTTATGTGCGTGCTGGGGATCAGAACTCAGGTCCTCATGATTGTGCTGCAAGCCCTTTACCCCCTGAGCCCTCTCCTCCACTCTGGTACTTCCTGTACTGCGATGTTTAGAAATGACAGATGACCATAACATAATGGCAAAGCTAAACTTTAATTCAGTAGAGGAGGTTGAATTACCTATTATCTGCTCCTGTGTANAATGTAGTAGCAGGAAAATTAAGCTTAATACATTTATGGTGGAAGTTGGAATTCAGTCTCGTACTTTCTAACCTGTTCTGCCAAGTTGATAAAGGCACCCATTGAAATCAACAGCTGTTACCTGGCCCCACCTGTGGAGGACCCCAGCATCCTTTGAGAAATTAGAAGCTTTTGTCTTAACAAATTTTTTTATTGTGTTAACGAGAATTGCATTGATGAAAAGTCTGGCGGTCTTAGCTGGTTGCTCGTATCTCACTAGTACATCTTCCTAGCTTGTGGTGGCTTTAAAATGAAACTGAAATGTGCCTATGGTTGCACACTGAATGCTTGAGCTGGGGTGCAATGCAACAGTGACACATTTAGGGGTCAAATGTTGAGAGAAAGTACCTGTTTGTTCAGGGATCGCCAGTTGTACTGGCAGCTGTCCCTCAACAAGGCCATCTTTAGATCAGCTAGTCTCTTAATCACCGGCTCCACCCTGCTTCCTTTAGGCTGTGCTGATTTATTACCTGGGAGGGGCTCTCTCTATTTTCTTTGTCCAATTGGTTCTCAAGGGCTGATTTCTCAGAAGTAGTTTGGGATCTGTCAGGAAAAGCATTGAGGGTTCCAAAACATGAGGCCTCTGAAGACCAGCAGGGGCTCAGGCTTTTCTGTGTTTTCTTAGAACCTTAACTTGGAGCTTGACACTTGTNGCCCTTCAGAAATGAAAATGTAGCTTAAGACACGTGTTGAAGCCCAAGGTGCAAGACTCAGGTGTCCTTGTATGTTGAGCAGGCATTTTCTAGCACTGTTCCCCAGCTTTGGGGGAATTTTGTTACCATTAGAANGATTTATCTCCTGCCCAGGTTGCAGGTGAAGTTGGGGGACACCACCACCCTTGTTTTATAGATGAAGAAATGGGTTCTGGAGAGTTCTCCAAGCCATCAGTCTAGCTCCCGACAGACAGAACTGCTCCCACAATCCCCTTCACATTGAAAGTTGTTCCTGGGGGCTGGANAGATGGCTCAGNGGTTAAGAGCACTGACTGCTCTTCCAGAGGACGCAGGTTCAATTCCCAGTACCCGCATGGCAGCTCACAACTGCCTTGTAACTCCAAGATCTCACACCCAGATATACATGCAGGCAAAAGCACTAATAATGCAAATAAAATAAAAATAAATAAATTATTTTTTNAAAAAAGAAAGNTGTTCATACTCTTCTTCCCAGTCAGGCCCCTGGCCCACCCTCACTCCTGAGCAGAGGCACACTTAGGCCTTATCTTTATAAAATGTCACTGTCCAAGCCCCAATCAACTCCTTGAGAGTCGTGGAGATGACAGGCATTTCTTACTTAGGANCTAGGCTTGGGTTTGTTTTATGATGAGAAANGCAGACGTCCCAATTGTGTCCTGTTGGTCAGTCACACACGCTCTCTCTTNCCTTTCTGATCAAGGGGTCCTCCCCTCCCCACCTTGCTTTAGATTAGATGAAAGGTGGGTGAGGCCTCTGACTCAGCTGGTGACTCACCCAGTGCCTAGTAAACTCAGCTCCTGCTATGGGAAGTGATGACGCAGCCAGCTNGGGCAGTGTCCATGGTTTCCAAAGACAGGCTTTAGGACTCCGCAGAAGTACTTGCCATGCTCTAGCTCCAAAACCTNAGGCTCCCTGAGTTGTCTGACTGCCCTAGAAGGGGGAAGTGAGGAAAGAGGAGTTTGTGTTGAATGTTTATCCACAGTCAAGCTGCTCTCCAGGTGTGTGTTGGGGGTGGAGTGCTGTGTGTTGAAGGCCGGGGCTCAGACTTTGGGGAACCCTCTCTTCCACGCTGGATTGAGCTGCACCTCACTTTGCGTACACCATCGAGACTCCTGCCCCTTAAAGCATGAATATTTGTTTTCTCAGTATCTTTCAAGCTGTGCTTTACAGGTGCATGTCATTGTTAGGGCCAGGTTGTCAGCACAGCGCCTGTTTAGAATAGGTATGTGTTCATGTATTCTTAGCCGGTTGTCATGTAGANTAGGTGTGTGTGTGTTCTTGTGTTCTTAGCTGGTTGTCATGCCTCTAGGATGGGCCATAAAAATTAATCTTTGACTTTGCTGCCTGTGGCTGACTACGGAGAGAGCATGTGTAAGCCTGTCTTATGCAGTTACAAGGTTTACCTCTATGGCCTGTGCTGTTTTCTTTGCAAGGTTTCCAGTGACTCCTTTGTCTATCAACTGACAGTGTATTTTAATTACATTTTTAATTTATTACAGTTGTATGGTACAAAGAGTTTGTGAAAGTCATACTCCTGTGCTTGGTTTATAGTCACCCTGCTGGTCCTAGAGGTAGCCATTGTTTTACCAGTTTCCGNTAAAATATGGCTTGGATGTGGTTTGTCCCCCAAGGGTACTTGTATTGAAAGTGTGGTCCTCTGCAGAGTGATTAGGCATTATTTCACTCGATCCTTCCAGCACCTACTACAAAGTGTAGACCATTTCAGATAACCTGTGTTGGTACCCAGCTAACAGTACAGCTCCTGNAACTCCCTTGGTAGTTTTGATTATGGTCTTGCTCTACCTGGCTGTTAGGTGCAGATGACAAGGTGCAGGTTTTCTGGAAATAGTAGCTGTTACAGTCATGTAGCACATTATCTCAGTAATAACAGCCCACAGACAACTAACCCAAGATGTATGAGTGAGTAGTGCTGGGTGCGAAAATAGGGGACTATTTCCGTTCTAGTAAATATTGCCCAGACAGCCTGACTGTCCCTCCGTCCGCACTGCTCTGTCCACTCTGCATAGTAAACCCTGACTCCCGTCTCCTAGGTCCTCCAGCAACCCAGCTACTAAAGGGGAAGTGTCTGTCTGTAATAGGTAGCTCTGGGCTGCTGAACTGGTTCAAACCACTCTGGTCCCTAAATAGTTTGTAAATATCCCAGTGCAGTAGAGTAGTAATAATGTAATTATTTAGATGCTTTATTTGGTTTTTGTCACGTTTATATAGAGTTTAAATTCCTCTTCACNGTATTCTACTTCTAAATCTAGGTTTAACAGAAATAAGAAGGCCCAACTGGGGGCGTAGCAGAGTGGTAGAGCATTTGCCTACTGTGTGCAAGGCCTGATTGATGCCCAGCATAGCAAAAAAGAAGAACCCAGAAAACCCTCTTTGGATTTGGCATTTTGCTTGGTGCCTTCTTGGGTCTTCAGTATTGGGACTCACTATCTCATCGTCCCACCATTGGGCCTCAGCCTTGTTAGCCAAGATGGCAGCATGTCTGTTCTGGCCAGGGGCTTGAAAGGAATGAAGAACAGAGGAACAGAGCACCAGGCACGTGCCCACTGTCCCGCCTCTTAAGGAAGGCTCTCAGAAATAGCCGCGGACTTCTCGTTGGGCAGGACCCAGTGTGGCATGTCCAGCGGGAAAGGGGAGCTTGGAGAAGTTGTGCTCCGGGCGCAGCTTTATGCCCAGCAAAAAAGCCTTTTACCGTGGGAAAAAAAAGGAACCAGCACTTGGCCCGGGCCAGCGGCCTCGGGCACAGCTGAGAACCCCGTTGCTTCAGTTATCGCAGTTAGATAATAAGCTATGTGATCCTATTAATTTCCTTCTTAAAACACTGAAAAATTTGGATTTCCTAAGCTTCTGGAAGGTATTAAAGTGCGCACGACACTCAGCCGGGTGTGAGCTTGTTACATAGACTTTATCTCTTCCTGGTTTTTATTAGAAACATTTTACTGAAAAATGATGGAACTTAGTTATTTCTTCCTTTGCCAATGAAATATGAGCTGTTTGCTAACATCTAAGAAAGCTAACACTGATTATATTCCTATGTATTGGCATATATTAACATTTCCTGGTTATTATGTACTTGAATATAAAATATTAAAAATGGTGAGTAATTATAAAGTAAATATCCCCTTGGCAGATGTTTGCTAAGCAGCCATCATGTATCAAGTGTGAAGGTCACAGGTCCAGTGGATATAGCTTTCCAGTCTAGTTCCTTGAAAGGAAAATTCAGAGAGACTGGACTTGTGTAAAGGACAAATGTGATTTGTGAGCTGAAACGTCAGGTGTCCAGTTTCTAGGACATGATTAAATTCCACACTTGACAAGCTCTGGCAGCCACTTTGTGAATGAAATCCCAGGGTTGCTTGGAGACAGTCTTTACAACTGGGGACTTTCCTGCTTTCCCTTTCGGACTCCAGAAGACCGCATTTTCATTGCAGCCCCAGCACAGCGTCTTGTTGTTTGAGTTGCTTCGTCAGGCGAAGAACACTTTTCAGTGAATCAGTCCATTTTTTAAATGAACTGGTTTTATATTTATGCCTACACTTCTAGGTTTGTGTTGAGTCAAAGTGGAATTCTTGACCACTTTAAATATGGCCAGTGGGTATTCTGATGGTATTCCTTTTCCTAGAGATAACATAAGAAGCAAGTGTTGGTGGTCCAAGGTCACATCAAAAACAGATGCAGGGGTAGAACCAGAACTCTGGTGTCCCCCCCCCCCTCGCCCTTTTAATTGTGAGGAGTCAGGGGTTGTGCTCTGACTTCACTCCCGCCTGGTGTGTAGTAGGGACTTCTGAGCAGGGCGCTGTGAAACAGTTGTGCCCTTGGATGACTCTACATGCCCGAGCTCCATTGCTGTTACTCAGAGACACACCCGTAGGAAGCAGCACAGGTCAGGTAGGAATTAGAACCCGCAGGCTTAGCTGGCACACGTGTTCAGTGGTCACTGGCACCAGGGGCTAGTTCCAGCATGTTCTTTCAGGGAGACAGAGAGAGGGCTCTGAAGAATTTTTGAAAAGGCCACAACAAAATTACTGGTCTTGTGATATAGTTAAAAGACAGGTCATGTCTTGGGGCTCCTGGTGTGTAGGTCATAAAGCACTTAGTAGGCCTTAATTATAATCGCCTCTTGTAAATAAATATGCCTTTAAATGGTTAATTGGGGTTTTGAGTGATGCTATCAAACCAAGCAAAAAGTAGTGTAGGGATTTAGTGGTTCAGTGCAAGCTCTGACGTCGAGGGGGAGTACTGGGCACAGCCCCGTGTTGTCGTTTATCCAGCATGTGACTGGGTAGGTTCTTGCCCTCTTTAAACTTGGGTCCACAATAGTGAAGCAGGAGGTGCTAATGGGAGGTGCTAAGGTCCGTTGGGTTCAGAGCAGAGCACCGCCTGCATCGCAAAAGCACGGGAACAGGACTGCTTGTATTATTACTGCAGTAACAGCTTATTTGCCCTGATTGGGAGGTGGGCATGTGTTCTCAGTGGGAGGTTCTAGGGTTTTGAAATGGGAGGCTGTGGCTTAACTCTGTTATCAGCTTCTGTATAAACATGAAAACACGCTAGGGGTGGACAGATCTGCTCTACGGCAAGTTTTAGCTCATACCTGTCCAACTAGATCAGCCAGTTAATGTAGTTTAAAAGGGCTTTCATTTTTTTTCCCCTTTAAATTGTTGTTGTTGGCCCTGGAGGTTATTAAAAACTCAGACCAGATTCCTGCCCTCAAGGAGATGATAGTGAGTTAGGGTGCGGTGGGAGAGATGAGAGTTGGGTGTGGAAGGCAGACTCACAGGTAAGGCCAGTAGCTGCAGCCTGGGGATGGTTGGGAGAGACAACGCCTCTGTATGTGTGTTAGGGCTGGTGGATATCAGGAAACAAGCAGAGACGCCACTGCTAGGGTGTGCCTAGAATTAAAGAGAGCAGGGTGCCCGGGGTGGATGGCAAGGTGTAGATGGCAAGGTGTGGGTGGCTCCTACTGTTCCCAGTTGTAGCAGGAAGAGTGTGGCTCAGTGGGAAGGACCTTGGGNTTGCAGGCCTACCCATGTCAGGAATNTCTGAGTCCTGGGTTCTTTATCTGTAAGATGGAGATGACTACCCTCCGGCATCTTAGAGATAAGAACGTCTGTGAAGTTTGTAATGGTCCAGTGTTCTACAAATGTGGGTAGTCTGTATATTATTTGGGCTTTCTGCCAGCCATAACCAGAAAAATATAAGGATGTATGAGCAACATGGACCTGCTTTCATCCTGGATGCCAAGGAAGTGCTCAGGGCCACCCAAGTCATTGTATTCAGGGGACAACAGTCCCTGCGTCATGGAACTGATAGTGTTTTAAGAGAGGAAAGATGGATGGCATCATTCTAGGTACTGGTAAAGATGGGATGATTATCAACAGGAAGATGTGGGGAGACTGTGGTCAGAGCCATGAAGGAAGGATCCTCAGAGGAGGGGTTGCTTGAGTTGTCCTAAGGTCTCCAAAGGGGGACAGAAGAACACACTGCAACTCTCAAATCTAAGGCAAGAATGTTCTCAGAGACTGCAGTGNGAATGAGGATGGTGGCTTCACCAGGACCAGGAAGGTCTGCTGGGAAGCTCTGATCACCTCAGGCCCTTGGAGCTGGAAGGGCAGATGAGGGCTGCTTGCTTAGGGCCTTCTTGAAGCCACTGTGGAGAGAGAGCCTTTGGAGGGCTGTGAACAGAGAGGGAGCTCTGCAGCATTACTTGACTGTAGGTGTAGGAAGAACAGGGCTTCTCTGTGGGGGTTGAGCTGGGGTGNGGNAAAGGTGAAGGCAAACTGACCAGTTCAGATCATTCTGCCGGAGTCAGGGATGAGCCAGTGGTAGCTTGGATCCTTGTCACAGCAAAGCAACTACCGTGAAAGGGCCAGATACCGAGAAAATGCAGACTGTACCAATATGAGGGGAAGCAAGTCACAGCTGGCCTCTGGCTTTTGTCCTTGGGTAGATAGTATGCATTTCTCACTACAGGAAAAACACATGGAGGAGACCTGGCTTGAAGAGATGCCTGCCTGACTTCTGTTTTGGACATATTGAGGGGTGCAAAATGGGGGTACTAGGTTTCTGGGTGTCTGAGTATGGGATGNAAAGGGTAGAAGTGGATAGGGTCATGGGTGAATGGTTAGCTACAAGAAGGGCCCTAGGAAAGAGACGGTACAATGGGAGANGGGCTGCCGGCACCAGCCAGGGTGAGGGCCAGTCTGGCAAATATTTCACATGCACCCCAGCTTCCTCTACCACCCAGTCTAGTTCTTTTTTTTAAAGATTTTTAAAGATTTTCAAGTTCAACTTTTTTAAAAAAAATTTATTTTATGTTTATGAGTGATCTATCTGCACATACACCTTTATTCCAGAAGAGGGCATCCTATCTCACTATAGATGGTTGTGAGCCACCATGTGGTTGCTGGGAAGCGAACTCAGGACCTCCAGAAGAGCAGCCAGTGCTTTTAACCACTGAGCCATCTCTCCAGCCCCNANTCTGNTTAATAATTGGATTGGATTGTGAGGTCCAATTGAACTCAATAGGGAAGGCAAGGACAGACCTGTAGGTCTCTTTCCTCTCCATCATGGACTAAACCTCTTCTCCTGGGGCACGGTGGGAAGGATCAGAGTNGACAGGGTGTTCTCATGACAGNTAGTTGGACTTTGCATTGGAGAAGCAGACAGGGAATAGAAAAGGTACCNTCNGTGCNGTACTGTGTGTCACCACTTGAAGTACCTGTAGTGGAGCCACACCCTGACNCNTGTTCTCAGTGCCAANTTCAGCCCAGCTCAGCCTCACGTTTTGTCTCAGGGGGGCCTTGCCACTGCTCTGTGCTTCAGCCAATGCCCAATATGCTAACATTTTCTCTTCTTTTCTTTTTTAGGGATTAATTTTTTATTTGATTTTTGTAGATAAACTACACAAATGCCTTTCTGTAAGTAAAAGGTAGCATTTTAGATACAGAAAATTAAATTGGCATAGTTAAAACCAAAAATAGAGAGTAGGCATTGCTTCTTTGCCTGAGCCACTGCCTGTAGCAGGACAACTTTGTCCAATTCTGAGGCAGTGAAGGGGACCCCCCTCCCTCCAGTATTTGAACATANTTGCATAACCAGTTATATAGACTAGACATAAAGTAGGTTTTTTTTTTAAGTTAATACTATTTTTTTAAAGATTTGTTTATTATGTATACAGTATTCTGTCTGCATGTATGCCTGCAGGCCAGAAGAGGGCACCAGATCTCATGACAGATGGTTGTGAGCCACCATGTGGTTGCTGGGAATTGAACTCAGGACCTCTGGAAGAACAGCCAGTGCTCTTAACCTCTGAGCCATCTCTCCAGCCCAANTCAGTAGGTTTTGAGGTGGGATTTCCATCCTTGGGAAAAGAGGGACATTCTTGTAAAGATTTCTCAGAATTTTAAATCTGTGGATTATTAAAATGACTTTTATTTTAGTTATATAACTTAATTGGTTTGGTTTGTTCCTCATTGAATGTCCTTTGTGTACCAGACACTCAGCTGCATGCTGGGGACACAGGAGTGAACAGTTTGTATGGCTTCCGGCCCCATGGAGGTGGCCTTCTGGTGAGGGGGGGAAAGACAGTGAGCAAGAGTTGTCTCTGGCGATTGCAGTGAAGGGAAGGGAAGTGAGAAATAAGAGGCAGGCCCAGGAAGGTTTTNTGCAAAGAGCTGGAGGGTGTGGGAGGATCCCAGAGAAAGAGGAGCCAGTGCAAAGGTCCTGGGCCAGTAGAGAACTGATGGCCGCAGTGTGAGGCAAGCCCACTGTGTCTGGAGGGCAGAGGGTGAGGGCAAGGTCAACCTGAAGCATGGCCTTTCCAAGGACTGAACCTAAAGTGTTTTCTATNGAGGTCATCATCGAGTTCTTGGTACCAGAGTGAAATCAATGAGCATCTGTAAAGGGGGCCATTGGAGAAATTTAGAAGAGTAGAATGACTCCCACAGTGCCTGTGTGTCCTGTCCCGGCTCACCAATGCTGGGAGTGTGCTCAGTTAAACGCTTTCGGATTAGCTGCCTTCAATTAGGACAGTGACCCAGATGGGCTCAGTGATTCCAGGGAAGGACCTTCATAATGGGGAAGAAGGGACAAAAGAGATTTAAAACTGTCCTGCTGGCCCTGCAGATAGCGGGGCCACAAGGCANGAAGGGTGGGCAGCTTAGAAAATGGAAAGGGTGAGACAGTGTCTTAAGCCACTTAGCTCCTGGCAATGTGTTACAGCCCCATAGAAAACACACTCAGTGTCTCCTTGAGCATGCATGGTAACCTGACATGCCAAGGGCAGCCAGGGCAGGTGCAGGTCTGTGTGCCACATCTCACAGTGGTCACTACGCCATAGTTGAAAGCAGCAATGACTTTCCCCTGGAGGAAAACCCGAGTTTTGCCAATATGTGTATGCATTTAGTTTCCTTTAAGTTGTTTTAAAATGATTTCTTTGGACTGATAAGACAAGACAAACTAAATGGAATAATGTTTGCTGGAGCATAGCCCGGTGCTGTTGGATATATCTTTCCGTGAGTGCAGAGTTCCCAGATGTAATCTCAGACCTCCAGATAGACAGGTACCAACATGCGGGTAATCGTGATTTTGTGGCCCTTTTAAAAATAAGAAATGTGGAATCTAGACTAAAAAACATGTGAATATGTACATGTATACAAATGAGTGTGTGTGTGTGTGTATGTGTACACTCGCACAATTATATAAAAGGAAGGGAGGGACTGTTTTGGAGCAGGAAAGGGACCTAGGAATAGGGAAGTATGGAGGGGGATATGACAAGGTAAAATGACATATATATGAAAATGTTAGCATGAAACGTTTAAAGTTAAAAATAATTCAAAAGTATAAGTTTAATTAAAAATATGTATGGTGGCTGGGAAGCCTAATGTGTATGGCATGGTGTGGGCAAGCTTTAGTGGCTCCTTTACTTCCCCCTAGGGGAGAAAGACTTTGGGGGCATGGAGTAAATTAATTTTAGAGAGGGGAATAAAGGCGAAATTTCCCATGCATCTGGTTATGCTAGTGCATATGCATATGGACAGTGGCCAGGGGTTGGTGAGGAGGTGGGGGCATTCTTGATAACCACTGGTCCTTCTATTGCTGGNCTCCTGAGGAGGCCCAGTTGTGGGGAAGGGGAGTTATGTGTAAGGTNGGTGGAGCTTTGGTGACTAGATAATTACCCTTGGGTAGTCCGATCATGAGGAAGTCTGGCCATAGGACTCCTGGCAAAGTGTTGCCGGTACCTGGAACCCATAGCCAAATTCCATCACACAGTGTGACTTGGGCGTGGTGCTCACTATAGAATGGATGTTGTGTGGGGCATGTACCACAGCCAGCTTTATGCCTGAGGCTGGACCGACCTGACCATCACTAGCCTTCAACCTGGGACTCTTTTGAGTGGGGGAAAAAAAGGGGAGGGTGAGTATTGAACTTTCAGGCAACAGGTGTGATCAAGGCCTGCCCTGGTGAAAACTGGGCATACAGCCAGCCATGGTAAGGCCTAGGAACCGAACTATTTCCTNGGACAGTTTGGTGACCCAAAATGAACTCAGCACAAATGTGGCCTATGTGGAAGGGGCATAGTGCTCCCCCCCCTCTCCTTCCTAACATGCCTGTCCACACATGGAGAGCTCATAGAAAGGCCTTGGAAAGGTATTTTCCTTTTGTCCTTGAATAGCATGCAGAATTTATATTTTACTCCCAATTTATTTCTCTGTTCTAGCCCTTACAAAATTGTTCTCTTAGGAGAGTTGCTCAGGCTGACCTCAAAATCATAATTTAAGATCTCCTGCCTCAGCTTTGTGAGTGCTGGAATTAATTTTCTGTGAGATGACTGTTGTCTGGATTACTTCCCTTTGAATCATGAAGTTCTGTTCGTAGTGAACGTATTAGCCCCCCAATACCTCAGTTGGTACACATTCATAATTGTGTATAGTATAGAGGTTAACTTTGAAAACATTTTAAGTAAAAATCAATGCCCCAGATTGCCTCAGAGGAGGAGGAACATGTTCAGACTTAGCTGCAGTCAGTCCTGATTCCAGGGTTTTGACCCCATGGTTTTGTAAATATTAGATATAAACTATTCTAGGAAATTGGGCTAGACAGTGTTCTCTGAAGTGATGTCAAAGAAGCTTATGGATTCTGAATAAAGCTAATTCATAAGATACAAATGAAAGTATCAATGAATGAATGGTTTTAAATGTTTAAGTTGAATGACCAATCAGATGGTCTCAATTGACTATTTTATNTACATTCATAGGAGCTTAGTATAGATGTTGGCCAAAATGCCTTTCTTGGTATTTTNTCCATTACTTGGTATTCATTTAGATGTTTAATATGTACTCATTGTGAGAAAGATACTGACCTTTAACTTTGAGGAAAACAGCTGGATGATCAGATTCCTTACAACATGAGTGTATTATTGCCTGTGGTCCTGGATAGCTAACTGGTTGTCCAGGTTTGTCCCAGGCTCCTCAAATCCTGCAGAGGCTACTAAATAGGCAGAAACAGATGGGATTTGGTACCTTAACAGGGAAGAACCTGGTTAAATTTGGACCCTTCATACAGGGCCTGGTTAGAGGAAGAGGATGGTCTGCTCTTTAATGACCCTGCTCCCAAACCAGAAATGATGCCATAAGAGAGGGGCTGGGAATATGAGGAGTCAGAATCCATGGGTGCCAAACCCACTTCTGTTTAGCTCCCAGTNGTTAACAGAAAAAGCCCCTATCACTTTGCTAGGAGTGCGTGCAGCAGGAGAGTATTCATCTGTGTGTTCTACCAAGAGCTGTCTCTTCATTTCCTTTTTGCCACTGGCATTAGTGACTGATGGCCAGCTGGGCTATTCTTTCCATTATGGCTTTGTGGGTCCTAGAGGAAGTGTGAGGAATATCAGCAAAGCTTCACTGCACATCNAGAGCACCTCTAGCTCCTCGACACCGTGCAGCTGGACCTTCTGGGAGCCACTGTGCATGCAGTGTGAGCTTTGTTTTCTTGTTGCCCCCAGGACCAGGACTGAGCATCAGGATCCGACCCTGAGTCTTCTTGCATCCTATGGGCAGTGCCATAGGATGTACTACCATCCTTAATTTTGATATATCACTCTGACTGGTGCTGGATGAACGTCTAGGTCCTCTCTTTGCTGCTCTTCAGCTTCATGAGAATCTGGGGGTTAGCCATGATGTAACAGGGGCCGTATGCGTGGCCAGTGACTGATACTGAGTAGGAGANGGCCAAAAAAGTGTTCTTAGGTAGGAAAGGCCAAACAAGAATACCAACAAAACCTACATGCTCTCATGATGTACAGGATGANGGCTAGCAGCTTAAAAAGCAGGGGGTGGAGGAAAGCCATGGAAAGGGTGAAGCGGCCTTCTGGAAGCACAAAGGGAGCTTCAGGAGATCTTGCAGATAAAACACACAGAATTTTGAGAACATACCAAATGCTCAAAAAATAGTTACGTAAAAAGCACACTTCAAAGAGAGGGGGCTTCCAGGGGTTACAAACATGACTGCAGAAATCTAAGATGTCAGTAGAAACTCTGGAGAATGATGTTGGAAGTTCTCACAGAGAAGAAAGTGTGGGAGAAAGGTCTATTACCCCAGATGTCCAGCACCTAAGTATTGGGGATTCCAGAAAGAAGATGGGAGAGTGGACTGTGGTTAGTGATTCGTGCATGATAGGAGCATGTCCTAAGAGTGCGTGTGTTATCCACAGTGTGAGTGAGACTGTATAGAACTTAGATATTGAGAAAGGCTTTTATACAGATTACTGTGTTCCAGGATGCCTGGGGTAAAGTGGGNAGCTGAAAAGCCACCCTCAAAGGGATGCAGCTCTGGATGTCAGCAAAGCCATCAAGGTTCTCAAGAGATGAACTCTATGCTCTGACTCCATCTGCGGTGAGAGCGGATAAAGACAGTTTGTAGCCGTAGGCTTGGCTTGTTCGTCATACTGTTAGAACAGTAAGAAAATCCAACTAAGGGAAAAGCATGGGATCCCAGGTCAGAGTGTGTCACCCCAGGGTGACAGTGAAGGGGGTCTGGCATATCCGGTAGAGCACGTGACAGGTGCTCAGACACGTGAGTCTGAGCAATGACAGGGTCTTGATTTAATACAAAGCATGATTAGGCGTTGAAGAGATCCGGACTCCAATAAAGGTGAAAGATGTCAGGAAAAAGAAAGGNACCGAGGAACGCCAAGGGAAACAGAAGTCGNGGTCTAAACCTGAAGCACACCGCACTGATAGAACAGCAGGAAAGCAAGTCTGCTTGACCTCAGTGTTAGATACAACTTCTTTTGAGGAAACTGATTCTGATACTGGTCCTCCATCCATTTATAGTTTGGTCCAGCACTGGATAATACTTACCTGGTTACTTAGTTTTGACTGTGTACGAAGGACAGCAGATCGTAGGACTTGGAAAAAGGAAGNGGAATGTTCGGGAGGAAGGGGCTCGTAGCCTNGTCTCACTAACTGGAGGAATTGAGATTTTTATCAAATGTTGAAAAGAAAATAGAAGCTCAAGAATGTGAAACTTAGCATGGCAAATAGGACCAGAAGTAGCGACAGGCTTATTAGCTTCCCTTTCTGATTATCGGGGCAACATTGCCCAGAACTGATTGATCCAGAAAGAAACATCATAAACTCATATGTAAGGAGGAATTAAATCTAGAAGAAAAGTAAGAGAATTGCCCAATTTGGGGGGCTTGGGATGACTTTAGAATCTGTTATGACCCTAAGTTCTTTACTTTTTTATTTCTTACCATTGTCACTTACTGCTTTACTAAAAATTTGATANTGAATTTAAATGTTGGTGACACAGTTCCCTGGGTAATGCTGTCTCCTGATTTTTCAGGCCTTCATTGAAATGACCCGAGAAGGCTGTGTTTTAAATTAAGCAATAATGGTGCCCTTGTTCTAATGAAGCAATAGTTCACATTTCCCAAGACAGAGTCGAGTAGCTAGAGGCACAATCTTTAATCCTTAAGGAAATGAATTATTGCCAAAGACAATGAAGCAAAGCTGCTATTGTCTTTAAAGTTTAAAGAGAACCCGAGTGTTTAGAACATTTGATTGTTATAAATAGTTATACAGAAGTGGACCAGCTGTTGTTGGGGGAGATGTGAAAATACAAGTGGCCATGTGGCTCACTGGGTAGCCTTTAGAATAGCTTGTTCAGACCATGGTGGTGGGCCCGGAGCCCTTAGCCTGTAATCACAATCTCCTTTGTCGACCTCAATTATGTCTTCTGAGATACGACCATACTTTTTGGCATTGCCTTTCACTGTGACAGAGTTTATTTCTTACTGTTAAAGATGATTCTGTGGTTTTGCATCTTATCTCAGGATGTTTTTTATTTTAGTTAATTTTTATGTGTATGAGTGTTTTGTCTGCATGTATAATGTGTCCTATGTGTGTGCCTGGTATCTTTGGATGTTAGAAGAGGGTGTTGGATCCCCTGGAACTGGAGTTATGGCTGGTTGTGAGCCATCAATGTGGATACTGGGAACCAAGCATGGGTCCTCTGGAAGAGCANCCCGTGCGATAACCACTGAGCCAACTCTTCCCTTGAGTCTTGTCTTTAAATGTTTTGCAGTATGTTGAAATNCTCAGGGAGCTATTTCAGCACAACTTTAGAACTNGGTGGAAGGTGACCATGGTGGCTCAAGTCTAATCAGACCCTGGGAGGCTGAGGGAAGATGGTAAATTAGAGGACCATCCTGCCTCAAAAATCTTAACACCTCCCTCCGCCCCCAGAAAAAGGGGGGGATAATAAAACTCAGTAGAAGTAGCTGTCTACTCGCTCTGAGGCAAGCAATTTGAAAAGTGACTTTTCCAGTGCCAAACTAGACTCTTGCACCGTGTTGTAGTCTTTCCTTCTTTGGACCTGATATAGGAATAGATTTTTGGATGCTGTTCTGTTCATTTCCACCACTTCCCTCCTTACAGGGCTGACTCACTTCCCCGCCCCCGCGCTCAGCCTGTCTGAATTCAGGGCTGTTGCTTCTGCCTAAGAGGATCTGAGCAGCGCTGACACCTGCAGCCCTGGTCCTTGGAGTTGACCTGGTCATCACAGTGGTGCCCACAGACTCAATTCTCTCACTGAATCCTCTGGGTAGCCTGGGGCCCAGCCCTTACTGGGAGGAACCGGGAGGAAGCTGGGATTAATGCAAAAGCCAGATTTTGGCATGTTTTGAGGGGTTGATTGGAACAGGCTATCCCTCCAACACCTACAGGCACCTGGTAGCTCAAGAATCAACATGTGCTTAGCATTTAACCCACACTGTGACCTGAAATGACTTAGATTAGAAGCAGACGGTTGTCTCCCAGTGTCATTGTTTGCATACAGGTCTAGTTTTGTTCATTTATTTGTTCTTCACAGACATAGCCTCGGCTAATAGACCGTGACCTTCTACGTTTAAGGCTGATTCCAAGTGGGATTAAGATTAGCCTTTTTTTGCTAATTTCCAAACCAGGCCGGGTGACTGCGAGGATGAAGCCTCCACCAGTTGCCGAGTGTTGAGGTGACTTTACTCATGTGTTTCTGGGACCCACATTGTAAGAGATTAGTNCGGNGCAGCCTTGGAATGGAGAGTGGTGCNGAGGGCGCCCTCTGCTGACCAGCGCTCCCTCCTACAGCCTCCCAGGGATCCACTGAAAGCCTCCCAGGGCACTCCTCTCCTGTCCCTTCCAGAATGCCTCCGAAATGAGGATAGAACGCTTAAGGACCCNTGCAGGCAGAGCCCAGGGTAGGCACCGTTTCAGGTGGTGTTAGCCTCTGTAGATACATGTCTCGTTTTGTGGTTTCTCTTCAAATTTGTCTTTATCCCCCAACAGACCTGCTCCTTCCATCCTGTGCAGTCTACTTCCTCCTCTGTTCGTGCGAGTCCCCTTCCAGGGATGGAGAGGAGAGAGAAGGGTTGGAGAAAGCCCATGGCTGAAGGCCGGCTGCTGTGCATGGAGCAGTCTCCACAGTCTGTTGTTTAGTGTGTGTGTGTGTGTGTGTG
>LZPO01066291.1:323464-336301 GCA_001675575.1 Neotoma lepida
CCCAGTGCCTGTGTATCCTAAGCAAGTGCTCTACCACCCAGCTGCACCTCTGTCCCTGAAAAACCTTTAACTATGAGAATACTCTAAGCTGAGAACTGACCAGCTTGAATAAATTCTTCCCTAAGACCGAGATACGTTATTGATGAGATAGGGTGNAGTCAAANTAATTTTCGAAAACCNTCAGGAGCNGCCAGTATTGGAAATCGATATATTTATTAAATGTAATNTGATGTTTTTCCCCCCTGGGATGTTGAAAATGTCACCTGTCCTGCTGTTGAGTCCCATACACTGTCACNGTTCTATGAAAGGGTCTTTTAAACATCAGGCTCTCACGCAGCTAAAACNGCTAACTCTGAAAGACAGGCTTAGTTCCCTCTTATTTTAATATCCCATTTTCGAAGCCTCTGCGTAGCTGGAAGATGCCATAATGGGGTCCAGATGTGTCACCAGCTAATTTACCTGGTTTCCCGTANATTGAACACCATTAGTGTTCTGAGAAGCTTCTAAGAAACCAGATTTGATTATTGGCTAAGTAGACATGCAGGCTCATGCTTACATTCTCGTCTGTCCTTNAGGAGTAACGTGCTGTTCTTACGGTTAGGAGACATTACATGTTAATTGCCGAAAACGTAAAAATACACAGNTATNTAGAGNAAAGGCACAATATCACTAGTGGTCTTAGTATCTAGAACNCTCCCCNCCAACATTTTGATTCTTGTTTAGAAAGGCAAAGATATGGGGTCATAGAATAGATTTAAATTGATATTAAAAATGAGTACATGGTGATATTTCTGTGTATTCTCTCTCTCCCTCTCCCTCTTTCCAGCTAAGAAGAGACTAGTTTGCACTGTTATATACAAAACTGGGGAGTGAGCAGAGAAGGGCCCCCTCTCTGTTAGTTTAGATGTCATATTTTACATTGCTGCGTCAGAGGGNAGCCNTTNGGTGACTCCCTCTCAATTACACCATTTTCAAATGTCTTATTGCAGAATTTTTATGAAAGATTCACTCAACTGTTTCTCTGTTTCCTTGAGATAAGAAATTGTTCTAGATGAACTGAATTTCCTGAGTAGCTAGGCTTGGAGTCCAGACAGTTTGAAAATAGCTTCTTAGGTTTCTTTTGTTACTGTGTTGGTTNGGACAGCCTTTCAGTCACATGGACATACTAACTGTCTGCGTAACCATGTTTCTTCTCGCAGCTGATCCCATGTCAGAAAGCAAGGAAGATCAGTGGATGGGAGTCACCGTCCAGAGCCAAGGTCCAGGAGGCAAAGTGGTGGTAAGTGTCGAAAAGTGCACCCTCCTCAGTGTTGGCTGGTTATGGGCTGACAACAGTGGACCAAACACAGAACTCCTGCCTTGGTTTACCTTGGAGCAACAAACACCCTNCTCTAATGTCCTGATGCCAAGACAAGCCAAAACTTCACTTCTCCCATGATGCCTGCTAGACTGTGAGTTTGGTCAAGCAACCTGTGTGTCTTTAAAACTTGCAGAGCCAAAGAACATAATAAATAAACATGTTCTGAATATCCCTAAGACTAGCTGCTCTTCAGACAAAAAGAGCAAAGCNAAGTNNNCAGTGTCTGCCCTGGGAACTTCTTTGTTTTTATGGACAAAATTATTGCAAACCATGGGATTTGATCATGGATAGTAACACCAATTTTATTCTCTCATTTGCCCCTAACCTCTCCAGAGAGGAGGCGGCTTGTTAGGTAGACTGGTCTGGAAGTACTTCTGGTTGGAACATGGTGATCTTTTTTTGTCTCTCTTTTACAGTCTAGTTGCTATAACAAAGTTTATACAGAGACTTAGGAAAAATGAAAATCTTGGTGATCACTGATTCTTACACAGGGGCAGTCTGTGAAATGGAGTTGGAGGTACTGTCTTCAGACACTAGACTGGGTTACATGGAAGGTAGCAAGAAGACCCTGTAGAAATGGAGAGTGTTCTATCTCTTTTGACAGGGTCATTCCTTCTGCCTTTTAGTGATAGGAAATAGTCTGAGAGCCCAGAATGTAGTCTGGGGCTCACTGCAAGGAGATGATGGTACCAGTGGAAAGAAAATATCTTTGTTTTCTCTGTTTATCTCCTAAGACCATGTGTCCATGCTTCTGCCTTGAACAATTATTTAGTCACTAAAAGCCAATTAAATCAAGAAAGTGCAGTGAGGTGGTGTTGTCTTTGTTTATATGACAGGTGAATTTACAGATGAGTCTCTTGTGGATACGAACTGGTATTTTAATATTTGGAATGGGGCTTTGTTCTCTGAGAGTAAGGCAGAAGTCCTGGGTCCTTTGTCCTGTTGATGGCCTCTTCGTGAGGAATCTGCTGGTTTGCTTTGGGATCCTCTCCCAGGATGAGGACATGTTTGTTCATCCTATTTAGAGCCAACCTCTATTACTGCTAAGTATCTCGGTTCTGTGAAGGTTTAACTAACAAGGTGGTGCCGTTTGCAGACGTGTGCACATCGATATGAGAAGCGTCAGCACGTTAACACAAAGCAGGAGTCACGAGACATCTTCGGAAGGTGTTACGTCCTCAGTCAGAATCTCAAGATTGAAGATGATATGGATGGGGGAGACTGGAGTTTCTGTGATGGCCGATTGAGAGGCCATGAAAAGTTTGGCTCTTGTCAGCAAGGGGTAGCAGCTACTTTCACTAAAGACTTCCATTACATTGTGTTCGGAGCCCCGGGTACTTACAACTGGAAAGGTATGACAGCCGTACTTACAGAAACACATTAAAATATCGTTAAAATTCCTGTAATAGGCCCCATGGTTTAGTACATTTTAAATGGGCTATGAGCTGTTTATAAAAGTGGGTGGGATATTCAAATCTCTACTGTGAACTTTAACGGTAACGCAGCTGTTTTAGGGTTGAGTGTTTCTTGGATATAATAATTAATAGGGCCTTTGCAGTTTTGTATTTGTTACTTGAAGAACTGTTCATTTTAAGTCAGTGATGTGAACTAAGTTGGAGTAAATGGTATACACAAAGAACTCTGTTAAGATGGGCATTCCATTGTATGTTATCTTAGAAGGTCGTGTTCTACTACTAATGGAGTAAGCTAAAAGAACAGATGACTGGCAGATTGGGGGGTTTGAGACAAAAATTAGAGACAATTTGGGGTAAGGTTGGTTGGCAGTATTGTGGTGAGAAAAGGAGACACTGGGAGGGAGAAGGAAAATGACTCATCTTGTGATCAGATGAGTCTGGTCAATTCCCTTAATACATGTGAGTTTCTCTGAAAAACTAATGAGGTATATGGCAACTGCTGTATCATAAGGTAACCTAGCTCGAATCCATGATGAAGAAAGTCCATGATCGTTTGGAGATAAAATTTTTTGAGAAATGAAAATAAATCATATTTCCATAAGCCAGGAAAAGATTACTACATGGAAGGTTGAGGCACGGAAACCAGAACTTCAAGGCTAGCCTTGACACTTTATACAGTCTGTCTCAGGCTACAGCACTGGGGTGGGGGTGGGGTGGGAGCTCAGAGATGGTGCAGTGCTGAAGAGCACACACCTGTCTCCAGTTTGGTTCCCAGCACCCACATTGGGCAGCTCACAGCTGCCTGGAACCCCACCTGCAGGGATCCAGCACCCTCTTCTGGACTCTACTGGCACCTGTGTGTGCGTGTGCGTGTGCGTGTGCGTGTGTGTGTGTGTGAAGAGAATTCTTTTAAAACAATTTATTTTTGAAAAGAGCAGGGGTATACAGTGTATATAGCATTTGCATAGTGTGTGTGAGGTCCTGGGCTCGGTCCCTTTCCAGTCTCTCTCTCTCTCACGCACGCACGCACAAATTCTAGTTTCAACTGTTATTAAAAATGGTTCTTGAGAACCCACTGTGTATCAGTCCTTATGGCACTGGGAAATTATTTCCTTTGTTCCNACTCTGTCTCTGGCNGAGTCTTTCATATAACCAAACATANCAGGCTATTTTTGACTTCATTGAAGGAACATTTTGTATTTAGAAATATGTTTATTTTGGCNGGAGCAGATGGCATTATATTGTAAAACAGAACAATAAAAACACCCACCAGTTAGGTCCATTTTAATTTCTTGGAAAATTTATCTTCTGACTTTAGTTAGAACATTGACTTGAAATGTCACGGGTTTTGTTGGTGGTGCCCCCCACCCTCCACCCCACGTAGACGGGATTTCTCCGTGTAACAGCCCTGGCTGTCCTGGAACTCACTCTGTATACCAGACTGACCTCATAGAGATCTGCCTGCCTCTGCCTTCTGAGTGCTAGAATTANAGGTGAGCACCACCATCGCCCAGTGAAATGTCACTTTTAAAAGGGTATATTGTGATTTGGGTTTTAATGTACTGAAATATTTTTAGGAATTATAAAGTTTTCAAAAGATGAAATTTTGGTTAAAGCAGTTGGAAGCGCAGATGGATATATTAATTTCACTTTACCCTACAGAAGAGGAAACTTGATAGAGGATTAAAGAAAACAAAATAATCATTTATTTCAAGTTCATGTCATTCATATTTAGGTTTCTGTAGANTTTTGTTGACTAAGCAAACATTCCATTTTCCATCTAGCTTCTTGGTGTTATAAAGATACTTCATTAAAATGCATGGGTCATTTTTAAGATTCCTAGCACAAATTTCTTTCACATAAAAACTTGCATGACCATATTGAACCTCTTCCATCTCTGTCTTTCTTCCAGACTTCTGTTCTTGATAACANGAGGGATGTTTATTAGGAACCATCTATTTTATTTTGTTTCATCTTTATTTTTGTTGTTTTGTTGTTGTTTTCCATTTCATTCCTTTAGGGATTGTTCGTGTAGAGCAAAAGAATAATACTTTTTTTGACATGAACATCTTTGAAGATGGGCCCTATGAAGTTGGTGGAGAGACGGACCATGATGAAAGTCTTGTGCCCGTTCCTGCTAACAGTTATCTAGGTAGGAACAAGCNGAGGTACCATACCTGCCTNCTCAGACACTGTGTGACTCTCCCTCTGAGGACCCACAGCTGAGAAGAGGCCAGGTGGGAGCCAGGGGCCTTGCTGCATGCTTNGGTTTGACACTGGTGATGTAAAAACAGACTGCCTGCTGACTGACTCCTCTGNCTTGAGTTAGCGCAAAGTCAGGGAGAATCTGCCGTCTCCCGGAAATCATGNCTTTTGGAAGGGAGCNGTGTCTCCTGAACTGATGGCAGTCTGTGTAGCCTGCAGCGGGCCCTTCATGAAGCCACGAGGAAATGCTTGGGTGTTCAGGGAAGGCTAAGTGGTCCTTCCTTTCCCTTCAGGGTCTCTTTTAGACACACACTTAAGAGCTCCACTCACAAAGTTACTCTTAAGTGGCAGGTCAGGACTCCCAGTCCGTCCTTGGTGGTTGCCATTCTGTAAGGCCTGGCCCTGNGACTGCATTGGGGCTCCATGTCAGAGGGCCCAGNGGGTGGCACAGGGCTCTCCAGATGAGGCCAACCAGGACTGCTAACGCAGCTTGGAGGACACCCAGATTGGGCCTAAGTGCCAGTTCCTTAACTCCTGAGGCTTGTGTGCGTTACTAATGGTGTCCTAAATTATTCCTGCGCATTATGGTAATTACACAAAGGCTTTTAAAAGCTTTAATTCTTGGTGTGAGTTGACATAAAGAATAATTACTGTACATTTCTTGGAAAAATGTAAAAAATCTTCTAAACCTACATAGTAACCTATTTTTAAAGATGATGTGGGGGCAGAACACGCATGTACTAGAAAGATATTGCTGGAACAATGGAAGGTTAAAAAAAAGGGAAAAAGCAGATACGGATAAGTAAATAATTCTCAGTAGTATGCTAGAGTACATGTAAGTTATTCTGATTGTGTAAATACACACGAACAGTACTGCTTATTAAAAAAAGAAGCCCTTAACAGTTCATACACATTCCCACCCCCTGTACAAACTTGATAAGACAGTAGAGAACAGAACGTTTATAGCAGCTACTTAATAAACACCTGTCGTGTGTGAGTCAGGTGTTATGGTCATTGCTTTACGTATCTACAGGACTGTTAAAGATTGTCACCCCTCCCTGTGTTTACTGAAGGAGCTTAATTTTCTAGCTCAAGGTCGTACCGCTAATAATTCTCCAGCCAAGAGAGAAGCACTCATGAAATGATGGGTCTGGCCAGCAGCTGGGTGTGTGAGGTCTCTTAGTGGACTTGCAGGACAAGAAAGGACCAGTGACAAGGAAAATAGCAGCAAACCACTGTTTTCCTTAGACATCTCTTAACCAGCAACCTCTGTTTTTCATATGTGCTATTTAGGGATTGTTTTATGATGGGCTATATTTAATATTCATTGTTCTGGCTAAGAAACCAATAGTTTGGTCTTCAGATGCCCCTGGGGTTTATAAACACAGCTACTGGTAGGGAGATGTGAAGGGTTTTGTTTCCTCAAACACCTTTACCTCTTTTAGAATGGGTTTCCTCAAAAGTAGATGTCTGAGAAAGAAGTCAAATGTGTGTTGTAACATTTTGCTGGTCTGTGCTGTGAGGGTCTCTTTTTAAAACGTCAGTGAGTGTGGGGTCTGCCTGTGGAAGCTAGCAAGGAGCTCAGCCCTCCCTCTTCCCAAGCATAACGGTTTCTCTTCAATCTCTCCTGTCCCGTGCATGCGTACAGGCCTGCTGTTTTTGACCAGCATTTCCTATACAGATCCCGATCAGTTTGTTTATAAAACACGGCCTCCCAGGGAGCGGCCAGACACGTCCCCTGATGTGAGGATGAATAGCTACCTAGGTTTGTGACCTCTGAGATGACAAATAAATTGCCTTGGTCATGGTCATTTAAAAATTTTTTTTTGATCCATACAGAACATAAATCTTCTTATTTTCTATTTCATTTCAAATGAAACACATACAAAAAAGCATGCCGTGGTCGAGCTCAGCTGCCAGATGGTTTTCGCCATTGGGTTCAATTCTNTCGCCTTGCTCTAAACTTGGGGCTCATCATATTCCGGTTCACCTCACAGTTTGGGAACTGCAACAGTAGTGGTGACGCTTTTATAAATAAAACCCAATAGAAAGGGTAAACTTTATGTTAGTCTGCCTCTGCCACTTTTGTAGAGAGAGACGGGGTTAATTTGAAGAGTTTTGGCAGTGGATAAACTTCTATTGGCTTTTCTAGCAAATCTCTGTGTAACCCAAAGGGCTACTTCATGCGTGATAATTGGACATTCCACAACACACATTCTACTCTTTTGAACAGTATGTCATTGATCCAAGTGACAGTTGACTCACCTCTATTGTTGATGTGAGGTTCTCAAGTAACTGTGAATCACCATGCATGTTGTTTTTTTATTTTTATTTTTTGCATGTCTGTGTCTGAGAACTGAGTTGGTCTAAAGTAATGAGATGCTACCTAGGGTATGTTAGCAGTATTAGCATTTGTTCTTATCTGACTACCAGCTAGACTGACAAGTGTAGGTGCTGTTCATGTAAACTACTGGCCAGTGCAGAACCCTGTGACTTGCACTCAGTAATGAGCATAGGATACAGCATTCCCAGGTGACTTCAGTGTCTAGCTTGTTCTTCCTTTGTCCTAGTTTGAATCTTTCTTCATAGTTCAAGCTATCCAATACTAATAGCATAAAATTGTTCTTTAAAAGACTTAATATCCATTGGAAGCGATAAAGTAGCTGTGGCACTTTGTCCCTCTCTCAGTCCCTTAGCACTAGGACTCCTTCCTGTAGTAAATGTGGAAGTAGACGGGAGGGCCAGGAGTAGAGCTGGGTGGGTGTCCCTCCTGAAATACAGGATTGATGGGAGAGACTGTGTTTTCTTTTTCTAGGCTTTTCATTGGACTCAGGGAAAGGTATTGTTTCTAAAGATGACATTACTTTTGTATCTGGTGCTCCAAGAGCCAATCACAGCGGGGCTGTAGTTTTGCTAAAAAGAGACATGAAGTCCGCGCATCTTCTCCCGGAGTACATATTCGATGGAGAAGGCCTGGCTTCTTCATTTGGCTATGATGTGGCGGTGGTGGACCTCAACGCAGATGGGTAAGCATGTCTTTGGTTATCATATGCGGCTAATGTTGCTGTTTGACTGGCTTCTGTATGTCTAGGGAAGAACAGCAGGTGAGTTGATTCAAAAGTTTGCCATCCTGTCATGTCTTGATGACAGCTGATATTACCCTCCCAATGGCACAGTATCACCTTCTAAATGGTACGTTTTCCCTTGGGTTTGGGGATCATAGTTTCTTGCTGATTTAAATTTGGAAAAAAAAAATCACTCAGAAAATGGCATTAGCTACATGACTGTTCTGTGGTTTCTTGAGGGTGGGGCTGTTGGAGCTTCCAGAATGTCTTAGAGCATGTAGGAAGTGGTGACCACGTCAGTGTGTAGAGGACTCATAGCTCTTGGTGCCAGCTGGAAATAGTAATGGAGTAGCAGGTCCTTGCTGGCAGTCCTCCTGTACTGTGGCTCTGACTTGAGAAACTGCCTTTGATTTGCTACCTTCGCTGTTTTCCTTGGCTTATTACCGATCTTCTGTTAAGTATTTAAATTGATGAGAGATAAGTATTTGATTTGGGGCCCTTTGTATTGTGTTTGTGTGTTCTTGAAGCCTAGATTGGTAGTAATTTCCCTAAGCCTGTTGGCATTTTAGGCAATGGTTCCTAGCTCTTCCCTTCATTGTGTTTTTAGGTGGCAAGACATAGTTATTGGAGCCCCACAGTATTTTGACAGGGATGGTGAAGTTGGGGGTGCAGTGTATGTCTACATTAACCAGCAAGGCAGATGGAGTAACGTGAAGCCAGTTCGTCTTAATGGGACCAAAGATTCTATGTTTGGAATTTCAGTAAAAAANATTGGAGATATTAATCAAGATGGCTATCCAGGTGGGTAGTAGATCATGACATGGTTACCATCATAGATCAGTTGGTTGGGTAATGAGTGTTTGTGGCATCTTTGAGATATTGGAGTATTTCTTAAATGATGTTTTTTAAATGTGATGTCAACAGATATTGCTGTTGGAGCTCCCTATGATGATCTGGGGAAGGTTTTTATCTATCATGGATCCCCAACTGGCATAAATATCAAACCAACACAGGTAACCAGATCCTTCTCTACAATAGTGTCAGCTTTTTGCCTAGTAGTTGAAGTAAATTTTCACACATATTTCAGTTCCAAGTATACAATAGTGTGAATTTTTAATAATTAATTATTTTTATTTTATGTGCATTGGTGTTTTGCTTGCATATATGTCTGAGTGAAGGTGTCAGATCCTCTGGAACAGAGTTACAGACAGTTGTGAGCTGCCATGTGGGTGCTGGAATTGAACCTGGGTCCTCTGGGAGAAGAGTCCATGCTCTTAACCACTGAGCCATCTTTTAAGCCCAGTATGAATTGCAGGGTATCACTGGAAGGCGGAGTTGACACACTCACACAGATGCAGTGAGCTGTTTGTTCTAACTGTAAAATGTCTTAGCCGAATTAGGAAGTCAGTGTAACCCGGAGTGAAGACTGTTCACAAGCGGGGAGGGGGTGGCCTGTGTTTGGCTTCCCTTAGCAGCATGCCTAATAGAATCGAAACTGGGCAAACCAAGTAGAAGGTCGTAATTACCTGGAGAATCNGGACACTAAAAGTTGTAACTGGTTTTTAAAATAAGGCTTTTGGGGGGGTATTTAGATTTGGTTTTAAACTACACCGATTAATTTAATAAACAAAATAGGCTTTTAACCTTTGGAAAACTGTGTGACTCGGATGGCTTTTTATGAATCGTACGAAGTAATAGATACTGTACATTTATAAGTAATATAAAATTTTTTATAAAAGAACTGAAACTTTGGCTCAAAATAAACTTTTCTTTTTCCTTGTTTGCTTTTCTTTTTCTCTGTTTGTGGTTCCAGGGATCTCACTCCCCATGTTGTCCGTGCTGGGGAAGCGCTGTACCATTCAGCTTCGTCCCTTTTGTGTCTTTCTCAGCATGTAGATCGCCAGCTCATTTAGTGGCACAGTCGTCCTTCTAATGCCCTGTGTATTTCAGGTTCTTGAGGGTACATCGCCTTACTTTGGCTATTCAATCGCTGGGAACATGGACCTGGATAGGAATTCCTACCCTGACGTTGCTGTTGGTTCCCTCTCAGACTCAGTTACTATTTTCAGGTGTGTGTATCTCTGACTTCAGTTAAGCAAGCGCCAAAATGATCTTACACTAATGTTTTGACTTCTTGAGGCAAAGGCTTGTANGAATTTGAAGATTTTTCTTTTGGTGGGTTATATGATAAAAGTTGTGTAAAATCCCGCTAATGTTGAACTCATTTGGAATAAAAATGTGTCAGAATTAATGGAAGGTTTTGCTTCCTCTGTATCTTTCAAGCTTTTTGTGAGAGAGGCTTGGGGAGATGGCTGAAGGTGTCACAGCAGTTGCCTGGCAGTGCTGGCCAGGTGTGGTGACCCTCCTGTAATTCCAGCCCAGGAAGGGATCCTGAAGCCAGCTAGCTAGTGACACTAAGCCCGTAGGTAGCTCTGGGTTTAATCAAAGACCCTGCCTCTGTGAAGGTGGAAGAGTGATCAAGGACTCTCTTGAGTCACTCAGAGTCAGCCTTGGTCCTCTGCATGCACAAACACTTACACACTTGCACACCATGCACACATACACATGAAAAAAAGCAAAATAGGTCTGTGGCCTTGGAGTCCCCTTTCTCTGTCTCCAGCACTCCTGGCAGTCACCATTTTAGAAAGTTTTGATTTTTAAGTAGAAGGTTCTTGGGGGTTTGTTGTTGTTTTTACTGACAGTGTAAATTCATTTATAGAAAATCAAGTTCCTAAATATTCCCTAAATAATTCGATCTTCCTCTAACCAGCTTAACGAGTTTGAGCAGCACTGTTTTAGGATCAGTAAAAGACCACAGGCATAGCTGTTCCCTAATCTGGTTTGTAACAATTTCATGTCTAGCCAGGCATGGTGGCTCATGCCTGTAATCCTAAGACNTGGGAGGTTGAGACCAGCCTGATTTACATAATAAATTCCAGGCCAATGAGGGCTACAAGTTTTTTTAAAATAATATATAAAAATTAGGCCCCAAGCTGGCTCAGTGGGTCAAGGCAGTTGGCCACCAAGCCTGGCAACTTGAGAACCATCCCTGGGTAGAAGAGAGTCAACTCCTGTAAGTTGTCCTCTGACTTCTACATGTAGTCTACATCCTGTTGAGCACTGGCTGGCCTTAAACTTACAGGAAGTCCTCAAATTTGCAATCCTCCTGCCTCAGCTTCTCAAGGGCTAGAATTCCAAACATGTGCTATGATGCCTGGCTGTTTTGTATACACACACACACACACACACACACACACGCGCGCGCATCAGTTTTTAAAATTTAAGTAAAACAAAGTATATTTGTTTGTGTATTGAGGCAGGTTCTTGCTTTATGACCCCAGCCGGCCTGGAGCTCCATATATAGGCCAGACTAGCCTTCAGCTTACAGCAGCCCTCCTGCCTCTGCCTCGTATACACAATGCTTTGAGCACACATGTTCTTAGACTCGGAAGGTCTGCTGCTGGAGACTTATCCATAAGTAAACTCAAGTGTAAACATAGATTTCTGTATGGTGTTGTCACCATGACTGCTGGTGATGATTAAGTATATAGAGGCTGTTAAATTGTTACAGTTCNGCATCACTACAGGTGAAGGGTAATGAATCATATTTATGTGATAGGAGGAGCCCCCCCAAATGTTAGAGAATGAGACATACCTCCACAGAGAACAGTGAACATAAAAAGCTACTGTTTAGTTGACACTTTATTTTTATGTTTGACACTAGATGGTATTTGTAACAGAAACAAACAGATAACATGTCTGAAAAAGAGCATACTAACAAGATTACTTGGGTGTGAGTAATTTATAATGGAGAGAATTAGCTTGAAGACATTGCGTGCATTAAGTCTATTGGGTTTTTTGTTTTTGTTGTTGTTTTTGTTTTTTGTTTTTGGTTTTGGTTTTTTAGGACATGGTTTCTCTGGGTAGCCCTGGCTATCCTGGAACTCAGTAGACCAGGCTGGCCTTCAACTCACAGAGATCTGCCTGCCTCTACCTCCTGAGTGCTGGGATTAAANTTGAGTGCTGGGATTAAAGGCNTGTGCCACCACCACCTGGCAAGTCTGTCCATTTTTAAATATAGTACAGTTTTAAATTTGTGNAATTTAAGTAGCATAAGTTTATATCCATTAGTTGTTTGCTTTGTTCCCACAGTGGGGGAAGTTGTACATACACACAATCATTTTCCTGTGTTTTTAAAGCTGCTTTGGGCTGNTGCAAATACTGCCTACTGTGTGAATGACCCCTATGTTCAAGATAGCAAAAGGCTTAGGTTATTCAATCCTTTTGTCTTCAGATCTCGGCCAGTGATTAACATTATGAAAACCATCACAGTGACCCCTAACAGAATTGACCTCCGCCAGAAATCCCTGTGCGGGTCACCTAGCGGGATATGGTGAGTTTGTTTTGTGATTCTGGGGGCAGTCTTGGTTATCTGCTGTGTGATGACCCACTTGACCTGATGGGCCACAGGGACAGTGAAGCACTGGTGTGGTGGACAGAGGGACGAGAGTCTGTTGAGTGAAAGTATTATTTCCTCATCAGTGGGTAATGGGGACATTGGAGGGCTGGGGGACAGGGTGGGAGTTTTCCACTGCTCCATTGCATCTTTTAAGAAATATGTGTTTGATTTTATGCAGCCTCAAGGTTAAAGCCTGTTTTGAATATACNGCAAAACCCTCTGGTTATAATCCTCCAATATGTAAGTACCTAGTACATTTAAAAACAAAAAGTTTTCTCTCTGCCAGGTTGAAAATTTTGCATAAATATCAGGAAAACAAAACTGCAGTGGCCC
>LZPO01066291.1:385834-398530 GCA_001675575.1 Neotoma lepida
GGTGGGGACTGACTCAGGCAACAGAAGCAGCGTGGGACCAGCCATCAGCCTTCCAGGATTCTTTGACGGATTTGCCTTATCCTGTTTAGTGAGTTGTTCTCCTCAATATAATATTTTTAATAAATAGTTCCTTCATCAGTAATCTGTGGATTATCTACAATATCTGGCACCCAACNTGCCTTAGAGAGTCAATTAGGCTAGCTTGGTTGGCCAGTGAACTCCAGGAATCCTGTCTTTTTCTCCAAGACTGGGATTACAGATGTGTTGCTTGGCATTTTTACATGAGTTTGTGTGGATTGAACTNAGGTCATTATGCTTGTGCAACAAGTACTTTACCAACTGAGCTGTCTCCCCAGACTAGNTTTTATATTCTGAGACAGGGTCTTATATGTGGCCCAGGCTTTCTTGGAAATCACTGTGTAGCCCAACCTGGCTTCTAGTCCGCAGTGATTTGCCTGCTTCAGTCTCTGCCTGGGATTGTAGGTGAATTGCTATGTAGGCAGAGTTTCCCTGTTCTATAGCTGCTCTCAATCACCCAGAGGCTTAATATTAATTACAAATGCTCAGCCAATAGCTCAGGCTTNTTACTAACTACCTCTTACATTTTAAGTTAACCCATACTCCTTATTTATGCTCTGCCACGTGGCAGTACCTTTATTAGCATGGCACATTCATCTCTTGCTCCCTCTATGTCTGGCTGGTGTCTTCTCTGACTCTACCCTTCCTCATCCCCCCATTCTCAGTTTGACTTTCCTGCCTAACTTTATTCTGTTCAGCTATTGGCCAGTCAGCTTGTTTATTGAACCAATCATAGTGACACATATTCACACAGTCTACAGAAGGATTATTCCACAGCATTTCCCTCTCTTTTTTTTCTATCAAGTAAGAATTATAATATCCAGCCTATTTGTATTTGACAAAAATTTATCCATCCTATTTTGGTGAGTCCAAAGTTTTATATCTAATTTACCCTTTCATCATAACTAAGAAAAATTATAACTATGACTATCTAGTCTTCAACTCCATCAAAGACTCCAGAAGGATGAAATGTTACCTAATGACAGGGACATCAGGCTGCCTGGACAGTCACCCAAAGTTTCTCTGCATTGTTGGGGCATCCATCTTTGGCCTATAGGCCTGGCATATCTGATAGATATTTTGGGAAGCAGGGAATTTTGAAGGACTGTCCTACCTTGTCTTGGCAAAATTTGGCAGTCACCTTTCTCATGTCCTGCTGGTCCAGTTTGGACAGTAACTGTCAGCAGTCGAGGCAAGGGCAGTTTCTTTGTCCATATGGCTAGCTTTTGTTATTAAGAAAACAAACTCCACATGGAGTTTCTTTGATGCCAGTCCTCTTCTCTGGAGTACATTGGTGTTGCCAGGAGCAGACATGTCTCACTGTCATGAAAAGTCTAAGTTATTAAAACATTTTAAATGTCATATTCTGTAGGTCTTTGAAGTGTTTGAAGATNACCTATCCATCTGAAATATATCTTTGTATACCTAGAAAACCTAACTAACATGACTATAAGTTTGATTATTATAGATGATTATTAATCTGTATTTCATAATTATACATTACATTTTAATTGAACTGCATAATGCAGTATCTTAAACAAGAGTAGAAATATACATAGAGTATAACAAAATTAACTTTAAATTTCTATCTATCAATAAACTAAAATCCATACCAATNTAAAATATTTTGAGATTAACAGTTCTTGTTTTGGATTAAAGTAGATTCAATAATCTACCCTTTTTTCCCCATCATTTCTATATCATATCNTCCTTTCTTCTTTTAGAAAGAGGTTGACTATGACCAATAACAATTTTTAATCAACCCCTGTTAAATGAAAACAAACATTTATAACCAATAATTTGGGAATATGGACGTAATTTTCTAGACTACTTCCTGTTGATTGGTGGGCACTGGTAATCTTTGAGGGACCCTGAGAAAATCAGGATAAGTGTTAAGCCTTGGCTAGAGTATTCTGTGAAGCTGGATCATCTCAATCAGCAGCCTTGAAGCTGTTTTGGATGCTGGATCACTTGGGCCATTTTTACTGGTGTCNNGTCCCCTTGTTCTGAAAATATATAAACTTTTAAAGGTAACATACATATCTGTATTAATACAAATATAAACTGTGTCATGCACAAGTCAGCCAAAGATGATTTTTTTGTTATGTGTTTGAGCAGGTAAAATATACATCACATGTCTTGTAGTTACTTTAGGCTCATTTTCCCATGTCTGTAGTCANGATTTCAGGGGCGTCTTCCTCGATCAAACCTGATTTTCCTTAACCCGGAATGAATCCATANCCTCTCATTTCCTGTGGAAATAAAAACATAACCTTTCACCCAAAGCAACATACCTTTTANTTTAAATTTTGGAGTCAGGATGTTTTTAAAATGTATAGGTTGGTTTAATTTAGTAGCTTTACAATCAAATGTCTCTCAGCAGTTATCATTCACCCATTAACAGTCAAAAAAATCCAAAGACAACACGATAAAATATAGAATCTAGGCTCTTTGTATATTTCCCATCTTTACATGGCTTATTTTTTTTATTACTCTATTCCCTTTTAAAGGACTTTCTTATTTTTAAATCATTTTTTTAATCTATGACTGTTTCTACCCTTTCTCGTCTCTCTCAAGCCTTCACACATTTTTTAAACATACTACTGTGACCTGTTCAGAGGTGTTTTTTTGTCTGATTCTGCCTTTACTGTGTATCTCTAACCCTTTTCTGTCTATTTTTTGTCTGATTCTGCCTTTACTGTGTATCTCTAACCCTTTTCTGTCTACGTGAGCAAAAACCCTAAATCCGCCATGCAGTGCTCAGCTGGGAGACACCTCTTTGTACTGTGGCCTGTGTGAGACTGTGAGGATCGGCTGCTATACTGCAGCTCAAGCCCACATGCTGCGGCCCGCTGCTCTTGCTTCTGTTCTTGTGTCTACAACCCCCCCCCTTTCTTTAAGCTTTCTCAGTCTTTATGTGGATGTACGTGTGCCATGTTGGAACGCCATATGTAAACGGCACTTTTTGTCCTGACCGCCTGGTCCGAAATAAATACACAAAAACTTACATTTATTACAAAATGTACTATACCCTGCTCAACAGTTTTTGTTTTAAAGAGAGAAACAAATAAGAAGGGGATTATAATTTCCAGTTGTTTGTTGTTTTTGAGAAATTTTTTAAAATTATAATTTAATAGCTTGCTTTTGAAGTTTATTACCAACTAAGAATTCCAAAAGTGTTTTAAGCAGTGAGGAAATCATTGGAGTAAGTTAAATAGTACTTAAGCTGATGTCTTAGGAAAGCACTCATTTGGACGTGTGAATCCTAATGGCTAGGTTAGGAGATTGGTTTTGTTACATCACAGTTAAGACTTCTCTGTCTTTTATCTTATTCCCTAAATTGACAGAAATAAGAAGACAGTATGATTTGAAAATCTCCATTCATCCAACGATTTTCTTTTTCTCACCCACTTTGTAAATTCAGGGTGGATGAAATCAGAGTTCNTTTTTTTGCGTTTCTGTTCCTAGTGGTTTCTTCTCTCTTTGAACTCTAGGGAGAAGATCCACAGCTGACATTTTTGGCTTACTCCTCTTGACTCACTGTGGAGTGTTTTCCTAGAAGCAAGGGCCCTTTCGTTGGCAGTATGTCTCTGGAATGCTGTCNTCATTAGTGAGCCTCAGATACTTAGATAACAATGGATAAGGGAAACCCTTAAACTGTTCACAGAGTGTGGCAGCCTTGTGGGTATCCAAGAACTATGGAAGTTTTATGTTTGGAGATCCTTGTGCCTCGTAGATCTGATGTATTTTATGACCTAAAATGTATTACACAAGTGTGGGAAAGCCTTCACTGATCCTTTCTCTGAACTAGTGTTTTTTTGTAGCTACAACTTGTATCTTAAAATCACTTGTCAAAATACTTGGATGTTTTAACAGAGAGGTTTGTTTAGATTCACAGACACAGTGATAAGGATCAGAAACCGGCACAATGATGTCATTCCAACCATGGCCCAGGGTGTGACCGAATACAAGGAGAGCTTCGGGGTGGATCCTGTCACCAGTCAAAATGTCCAATACTTTTTGGATCGATTCTACATGAGTCGCATTTCAATTAGAATGCTACTCAACCAGCACTGTAAGTGTCCCGAAGTTGTAAGTAGTAGTTAGTTAANGTGTGTAGCGCTCTTAAGTTTATTTAGAAAATGTCATTTAAAGTGAACATTACTGCTGTGCAAAGAAGGCATTTTATTGACTTTAAAATATTATTATCTTTACGCTTAAGGAAATTATTTGTTCTACAATTTGGTACCATTTAGAGAAACATCATTTAGATCTGGAAAGGGGTGAGGTAAATGGGCTTAATCTGGCTTTTCACTCTTGACAGCTTTGTTGTTTGGTGGAAAAGGAAGCCCGTCTCATCGAAAACACATTGGAAGCATAAATCCAAACTGCGATGTAGTCGAAGTTATTAAAGGTGAGTGCATTTGTCCTTCCTAGAAAGATGTGAGCATCACCAAAGTGCCTAGTGTTATTCCTCCCTTATAACTATTGCTTATGTCATGAGAGGAAAATGTTAGGAACAAATGTTAGGTTTGGAAGTCACTTCATGAGGTGAATGCCCTGCTGATAGAATTCTCTGTTAGTAAAGTTTGGTGATATTCGTAAGTGTATTTATCTGTTTTGCTTCAGAAAATTTAAATCTTTCCCCATCCCCCCTAAAAAAAGGGCCACTGAGATGGCTCAGTGTGTAGAGACACATGCAGCCAAGCTTTAAAGCCTGAATTTGATCCCCAGAACTCCCTAGTTGTAAGCAGAGAACTGACTCCCAGAAGTTGTCCCTCTGACCCCCATATGTGCCCCTTGACATGCACGTGCCCACAGATGTACACACATACACAGAAAATCAATGTAATCAAGTATTCAGGTTCTGACTCTGGCCTTTCTAGTTCCCAATGCCAGGAGTGAAAGTTCATAAGTTTAATTTGCATCTTTTCAAGCATTTTTAATTGACATTACATGCACATCTATGTATAAGTTATTTTATGGTTTTTGTTGTTTTTAAATTTTCAAAAAAATTTTAAGCACATGGGTGTTTTGCCTACAGTTATGTTTGTCCATCATGTGCATACCTGGTGCTCTTGGAGGCTAGAAGAAGACATGTGATCTCCTGGAACTTATGTGCTGCATGTGGATACTGGGAATTGAGTCAGGGTTTCTCTGTGTATCCCTCACTGTCCTGGAACTCACTCTGTAGACCAGGCTGACCTGGTACGCAGAGATCCACCTACCCCTGCCTCCTGAGTGCTGGTTTTAAAGGCATGCATCACCACACTTGGCTAGCAGCCTGTGTTCTTAATAGTTGAGTCATCTCTCTAGCCACTGTGTTTGTTGCTTTTAGTAAATGGAGTGCTTCAGACATTTTGCTGCAAAGTCACAGCCATATGGACATAGCCCACATTTTTGAATGGCTCTGTAGAAATGTAACACAGTGTTATAACCTATCCTTCTTGTAATATACACTTAGGTTGTTTTCATTTTTTCCTTTTTGTTACTCACAGTATCTTAGTGAACATCCTTAAATGTATAGTGATTTGCTAGTATAAGGCAAGAATCTTAGAATTGCCAGGCATGGTGGTGCACACCCTTAATCCCAGCAATCAGGAAGCAGAGGCATGTGAGTTCAGGGCCAGCCAGGGAATTTGAGATCAGACCAGCTGGTGTTTACACAGTAAGACCATTATTACCTCAACAACAACAACAATAATAATAAATCCTAGAATTAAAAGCATTTTTATGCATTTAAATTTTCAATGCTTCCCAAAAAGTTCTCAAGTAATAAAGGTGTCCACTTCCTAAACCCTTACCAACTGTTTTTGAGGTATCTCAAAAATAAATGTATATATTTAATGTGTAAATAGTAATCTCTTTAGCCTGCTGTTTTTCTTTTGCTTTTTTTATGGTATGTGTTTCCATGCTGATGTTTTTAAGTTTTTATGGCCCTTTCTGTCGTTATTTTCTCACGGCTCAGAGGGCTTTGTCACATAAAAGACTTTCCCGTCACTAAGATTGTTAAAGTATATTTTCTTCTGCAGAGAATTTTAAATTTTCATTTGTCATTGCTGTTGGCCTCTTGTTGGATAAGACGGAAGTAAATTTATTTAATGCTTCTTTGTTTTGTTTGATTCACACTAGATGGCTATGAAAATGCTAGGCGGCTTTGTGATTTGTATTATGTTAACTCTCCTGAACTAGAACTTGAAGAACTAAATGGTAAGCCTGCCTGGTGGCGTCTGTCCTCAGTAATGGGTGTTCTGACGACCAAGGAGCAAGTTGAGATTGACTTGAACAGTAATGGACTCTTCCATCAACTTCTTCACTAAGTGTGAAGGCAGAAGATACATGTGTGCGATGCACATCCTCACTTAACATAATTTAGTTTGATTCTTAGGATAGATATTTTGTTGTTTTGTTTTTGCTCTATTTTAAACTGATAATTTTGATTCGTTGCTATTTTTTTCAGAGACAGTGAAAAAAAAATAATACCAAGAAAATTATATTTAATTTTTGTGTATACCTCATAGCAAAGTTTATCCTTTTTCTGCTTCCTGAATTGTAAGTCAGTTTTTGTTGTTGAAGTCAGAGGAGTGGGCGTGTGGAAGATGAAGCCACTCCTCCGTTTCTCTCTGACGGTCTTTCCACCCTGCCTTTGGATAAAGGGTTCAGGGTTTCGGAAGGAGACTGANGGTGATAGGTTTAACAAGGAAAACCTCTCCTGGGTTGAGATAATCCTTTGGGGAGTGTTGGGAGGAAATACGTTTTCATAGGCTTTAACTAAGCTGCACTCTGGACCTCCAAGGGGAACATTGGCATAGCTACCCAGTTGAGGTAGAATCACTTGTGGTTTCCTACCACACTGATTCTTCTGACAGGTGCCACCCAGTATGGAAGAAACACATGGCACAGATGAGAGTTTGGGAGCTTGAGCTGTATGTACAGTTTCAACATATCCCATTCATGTTTCCAAGTGGGAGATGTTCAGAGGAGAGTTTGGTTTATTGTTTGAATTAGAGCCTAGTTACTTATTGGTCAAAGTACTCTTAAAGTATGGTATCTTACCGCTTTGTTCTCCCAGGGGTCTGTGTTACACATACCCCTTGAGAAATGATGCTAGCTTTTTNAAATTTTTTTAATCCAGTGCTGTATCCATAGAAATATCTGAAATAAAATAGACATTGTTCTACCCAGGTGAAACACTGTTTTCCTAAGGTGTCCATCTTAGGAAGTACAGTCCTATCCGAAGATTGAATTCTTTTAACACTTGCTGTCATAGAAAAGCATAGGAGGTTGGGTGGCTAACCTCTTACACCAGATTGAGGAATAGCAGCAGGACTCTTGTCCTCATCATCTATGAGTGTGAGTACAGGTTCAGACTCTAAAGCAGTGAAGAAATGGTGTGAAAGTCCCCCACCATAGTATGTCCTCCGTAGCTCATGTTTTCCCCACACCACTCCAGTTTATTCTTAAGAATGCTTTAAGCGCATCTCTCTGTACTTTCATATTTTTCTCTTCTGCTCTGTAGCGATTTCACCAGGACAGACAATACAAGTGGTTTATGTACCATCCCATCTCTATCACATGGTGTTTGAACTGTTCAAGGTTTGTAAAATAGTATTGCATAACCTTTACCAGTCCTTTCTTGAGCTTAGGAATCTGTTCTAAGAACCATATTCTTTTGGACTTCCTATTTCATTATATGCCATTTCATGTCAGTAGCATGCCACTTTGCTGGAAGTGAGCCCGTGTCTATACAGATGGGTGCCTCCATACAGACCTGGAGTCAGAAAGACCTGGAGTTGAATCTTTATTCTGTTGCGTAATATGTGACCTTGGGCAAATGACTCAACCTCTATGAACCTCAGTGTCCTCTTTGAAACTAGGGTAATATTCTCNAGGGAAACTCGTGAAGATTTTGAAAGATGTACTGAATGGCCATAATGTGATTGGTGCTTAGTAAAGTTATATTCATATTCATATTTTCATAAACCAAAATATTTAGAATAGTAATTCCCAACTTTCTACCCTTGGGCCAGCCCCACTTATATGCCTTTGTTCTGTTTTTTTCCTTAGAAAGTTGTTTATATTGGACTTAGAGAACTAGTTGCTATTTATAACAGATTCAGAAAACTCAATAGAAGCATGCTGGTTATGNTGAGAATTGTGTCTCCTGTTCCCATCCCTCACTTCCTACCCCCACTTGTTAGTCAAAAGGAAGTGGTTGATAATTGTGTTTGGTTCCTGCAGCTGAAAATGACTATCCTAGATCAGGCCTGTATCGCCTCCTACTTTATCTGCCCAGTCTCCAGCCAGCAACAGACCAGAAGAGCAGAGGGAGATGACTGTTGGATAATGCAAAATACCAACAGGCTGGCCAGGTGTAGTGACTGCGCACACCTGTAACTCCATAATCCCAGCGCTTTCAAGTGGGGAGGCAGGAAGGGTGCAAGCGCTAGGCCATCCTGAGCTGCATAGCAAGACCCTGGCTGAAAATCCAAAGAAAAAGAAAATAAGAAAGAGCAGCATACCAAAACACAGACAGCTAAGAAAGTAAGGGCGGGAGAATGTGCTTTGTTTGACAAATTAAGAATTTACCTAACACCTACAGAAATCCATCAGTGGCTAAAAAGCAGTTGGCCCTTAACATGTTAGAACTGTGTTTTCCCCTTGAAATTTCAGTTTTGTAAAGATTGTACCCTATGATACTTAACTTATATAATGCCCATGACTGGGTTTTGTCTGGAACCTAGTATTAAACTGTCTCCTTTCCTCAGGTCTGCTCAGTCCTTAGCAGCCAGGGCTCTCACTCTTAATTCCTCATTCAGTCACAGCTTCCTCTGGCCTTTATCAGATCTACTCCAGTGCCATGTGTCCTGTTACCATTCCATGCTTAGGCAGTGCTGGCCTTGTGTGCCTCACGTCTTTTAGAAACTGGTCAAAACATTTTATGGTGTAAATTCCCTTAGTTTCAAACCAATGACAAAGAAAACTTAAAATTCAAATAATGCGTATATATGTTTCAGAATTATAAGTAGTTGCTTTTTTTTTTTAAACTGTACTTTAATGTAATCCTAATGTATTTCAGAATGCAATGAGGGCCACCATGGAGCACCATGCTGACAAAGGTGTCTATCCCCCGATTCAAGTTCATGTCACACTGGGGGAGGAGGATTTGACCGTGAAGGTAGGCATGCAAAAATAATACAAGCTTAATTTCTATAATACATAATGTATTCTCAAAGGAAAGAATTTCAGTCAACTAGATAAACAACTTTGCTTTGTTTATCTGGCAGATGATAGAATTATCTTTTGAGTCTTGTTTCTATTCTGGTCCTTAGTCCAAATGATTCAGGTTGAAGGAACACCTNGAGACAGACTTTGATCAGTGAAAATCTCAAATGTTTGGGCATTTGGAGAGTTAATCTTCAGGTTTAAGCTCTCCATCTGCTTTGTTTCATTTTATCACAGCTTCTTAGAGCACATGTGCTTTTAGCTGTATTTATATTTGTGGGAACCTAAGGGTCAGAGATGAGATTAGGGTCACTCGGGGAATGAAAGCTACTGGTCCTGAGATCCAGCCCTCTGGCCCACTGCTCTCAGCGCAGTTTGCTTAGGTTAAATCAGGTGACATACGGAGTATAATAGTCAGCTGGCCCTTTCTGGCCATTTATGCATGCTGCTCACAGCTTGTCTTAGCTGTTCTGTACTTACTGTATTTCTGAGGAGTGTTCTGGCATTGCTAGTTCTGAGGATTTTTACATTGTATGTAGCATGCAATGCTTCCTGTGATGGTTGGTAGAGAGGCATTAGCTCTCGTGAATGTAGCAGTGGAACACTTGTCCCTTCCCTACCCACCTAGCCCCAAGTGCCAATTGACAGGATCACCAGGTACCTACAGAANTCTAGAGATAATTATTTGCAACCTACGATTCCATGTATGAAACCAACACTGGAAAACAATGCAAATAATTATTTTCAGAGTTTTCATTTCTATGTTACCCAGGTGCCATTTGCCCTCCATCCTTGCAGTGGAGTCTCTCAGGGCAAGGCACAGTCTGAAAAACCACTGTTTTACACAACATGGAGTAACTTAGTGCAGGGTGCAGGCTGATCTCAGGTAGAGTAGAGAGCTTAGGCCCTCTGGAGGCTTTCCTGGNTGGGAGCATAGCCCTCGGAATATGACCTTCTAGATTCCCAGGGTTGAGGTTTTCAAAGCCCCACGGCATCTTCTTCCCTCACTGTCCTGCTAAACTCTTCTGTTAGCCTGTTATTTGTTCTAGCTTACCCACGTCCTCAAAGCCCTCACAGTGTTCCATTACTTCTAATTGTTTCTGACAGCTGTTTCCAGTGGGACCTGAGGCTTAGTAGTGGCAGGGTGCTGGGGAACTGTCAGTGGCTAGTTTCACGCTACTGGCCTGTAGTGGAGTGGGGCTGGGAGCAGGCTAGATGAGAATAGGCCCAGACCACACAGCTACTGTTCAGTGCTTTTCTTGAACAGACGCCTCTCCAGTGGCTCATTTTCAGGGTCCTGATCCTGACAAAATTACAGTTTTTGCCTTTTTCTTGGTGCTCTGTTGGAAGAGTGACTTGGGGGTCCGTCCGTTGCTGTTTTTGCAGATGGCATCCAAGTTATTCCTTCTGAGAACAACCTGAGGTTCAGAAGGTTTGCTGCAGTTCCTTTTTCTTTGTATGATTGGTTTAACGGAAGTTCCTAGATCTTTTTCTGGATTGTGTTCTGGAATTCTCTGTGATCAGAGCCTCTATACACCTTTGCTTTCTCTGGGACCTTTGGACTCATTCGTCTTATTTTCTTCCCTTGTTGCTGTGATAAACTTTCCTGGGAAAAGCAACTTGAAAGAGAAGGGGTTGTTTTGGCTCATAGTCAAAGGGTACACAGTCCATCGTGTTGGGGAAGGCATGGCAGAGGAGCTACAGGTAACGGGCCACATCTTGTCCATAGTCAGGAAATANCTAGGATGCTGGTACTCAGCTAGCCTTTTCCCNTGCAGGCTAGCCCAAGACCAGGGGGTGGTGCAGGCTAGCCCAAGACCAAGGGGTGGTGCCAGCCACTTTTAGGATGGGTCTTTCCACCTTAATTATCATAACCAAGATAATCCCTCCTAGGCATTGCCAGAAGTAATCTAATCTAGATACCCCCCACAGCATGACTAGAAGGACCTAGTCTAGATACCCCCACATCATGACTAGAAGGACCTAGTCTAGGTACCCCCACATCATGACTAGAAGGATCTAGTCTAGGTACCCCCACATTGTGACTAGAAGGGCCTAGTCTAGATACCCCCACATTGTGACTAGAAGGGCCTAGTCTAGATACCCCCNCTAGCCCAAGACCAAGGGGTGGTGCCAGCCACTTTTAGGATGGGTCTTTCCACCTTAATTATCATAACCAAGATAATCCCTCCTAGGCATTGCCAAAAGTAATCTAATCTAGATACCCCCACAGCATGACTAGAAGGACCTAGTCTAGATACCCCCACATCATGACTAGAAGGACCTAGTCTAGGTACCCCCACATCGTGACTAGAAGGACCTAGTCTAGATACCCCCACATCATGACTAGAAGGACCTAGTCTAGGTACCCCCACATCGTGACTAGAAGGACCTAGTCTAGGTACCCCCACATTGTGACTAGAAGGGCCTAGTCTAGATACCCCCACATCGTGACTAGAAGGGCCTAGTCTAGATACCCCCACAGGCATGCCCAGAGACTGTCTTATAGGTGAGTTGAGATCCTATTTGGTTGATAATCAATATTAAACATCATCCCATCATTTCCTTGGGAATCAATTCTCTCCTGCTGGCAGTATGGGTTCTGGGATTGAAATCAGGCCAGCAAGCTTGCAGCAGCCGCCTTTATCTACTGAGCCATTTCACCAGCCCTTCTCTGACTACAGAATCTCTGCTCTTCTGTTGAATTTTTGTTTCCAGTATCTTTTAGATTTTTAAAGAAGTCTCATTATTTTTAATTATTCTGTATCACATTTTACTATTAAAATTACTAATCAATTATTTTAAAATTATTCCATATCATATTTTATTATTCTGCTCTGGTTTCTTTGCCACCCCAAAGGTAGTAATTACCATTGTTTATTTAAAATTACAATTTATTTACTCATTATTTTCCTCTGCTCCTTATACTGTCTCCTTGGGTTTCTGTTAGTCTTTATTGGCTATTTATTCATAAATATATAGCAATTTCAATGTATTTACTTTCAGAGTTGTATNAAATGTGTAGACTAAAATTGTTTTCAGGTGGTATATTTTATTTTANGTGCGTGAATGTTTTATTTGCATGTATGTTTANGTACTGTGTGTGTGCGCCTGGTACCTGCAGAGTTCAGGAGAGGGTGCTGCATCTCTTGAAACTGGAATTGTGGATAGTTGTGAACCACCGTGTGGTGCTGGGAACCAAGCCTCAGTCTTCTACAGGATCATCCAGTGCTCTTAACTGTGAAGCCATCTCTCCAGCTTCATTTTTAAAACAAACAAACAAACCAGAGTCAAGAAGAGTTCCTTTCCTCTGGGCCTGGATTCACGTGAATTAGCTCAGGGAGTCAGTGTCAGGGGACTGACAAAGGCAGAGGTGGGGTGGTGGTGGAGGTC